>OX155979.1:12557765-13101836 GCA_944548615.1 Micropterix aruncella
TTTTTTCGGGGATTTTCAGGCTTTTTTGGGGAATTTCGGGTTTTTTCGGAGATAATGAGAATTTTAAATTAGTATATTTTAATTTTACATTTAATTTTATTTTATTACCATTTTATTGCATTTTTTCTCCCAATCCAAATCTATTTACTACTGAATAAAGTTGTAACACTACCATGAAGGAAATTCCCCCGAAAATCGTTATTGCCAGTTGTCGGGGAGATCCCCTTTATTTTCACAACAGGATAAGAGTTAACACTAACTCTCCTAATTTTGTTGAATATGAGTAAAAGAAGGCAGCTCCATCTTGCGACCCTTGTACTCAAGGTAGTACGCAATAAACAGCCGCGATATCTTTACTCGATTATGACGTGGTCCCGTAACCGGCATGTCCATTCAACACGGGCACGTGAACAACTTGCTATAATACCCAAGCACAAAACTACACATTTCCAGTGCAGCTTTTCGTATTATTCTGCGGTTGTATGGAATCGGTTGGGAAAGGCTTTGCGATCGAAATCAATTGCAGTATTTAAGGACCACTTTAAAAGTTTATTATTAAAGGAAGATATTTAGATGTCATAATTTGATTTTATTTTAAAATAACCATTGCAATTGGATTATTACTATTGTCTTCGTTTATTTATTAATTTGTAACCTGATTATTTAATGTTAAATATTTTGATTTTGATTATTTTTGATTTATTATTTGTAGATTATTAAATTTATGTAATTACGTTATTTTCTTTTAATATCATTTGATGTTAAATATCTTGATTTTGATTATTTCGATTTGTGTATTTATTTGATTATGATTATTTGGATTGATTTGATTAAGATTTATTTGATTTGGTTATTTTATTTTAAAAATCATATGCCTATGTATCAATAATTAATAGGTGTGTCCTGAAAACCAGGATAAGAGATATCCTGAGGATACCCCTAATTTGCAGCGTTTGTAGCTTTATTTCATAGTCTTTGTCTATTTATAGTTTTAATTTTTAATCTGTGTTCTTGTTTTTTTTTGTATATGTTTTTTATAACAGCTGCAAATAAATAAATAAATAAAATAAATAAATAAATAAACTGCTAGTGGCGCTGTTTCGGCGCAAAAGTATTGAGAAGTAGTGCTGGCAGCGTTTCGGCACGAAAGTATTGAGTATTAGTGCAAACAATTTTAGAACTAAATAGTGTATATTGAAGTGTGTATAAGGGTCTTTTTGCATCTGTTGCCTATCCACGTAACAATATTATCCATAAGTTATCTTATAAATCATGCCAAAAGTAGTCGGCATTACACTTGTCCGGCCAGTTCTGCATAAATTGAAAGACTTCTCTACACTTGGATTGGCCTGGAGTAAATTACGGAACAGACTGGGTGTGTCAAAATACATCCTTTTTTTTCTTTTTGATAAAATATAATATAAATGCTATATCCGTTCATTGATTTAATTATTATAAACAAGTATTTTTTCAAAAACCCACATTCGTCAAAAACCCTCGGGTTTTTTCAGGTGGGTTTTACCCAATTTAACCCAGTGGGTTTTTTCGGGCTGGGGAAAATCAAGCCAACCCTGCAAAATCTGTGCCCACAAAGAGTAAAGTATATACTTCTTTCTATCCTCCTTTATTTTATTTGTCATACTCTTTATATAGGTTAAGTTATGTAGTCTACCCGCAAATAATGTTCTTACAATAGTATAGGTTAGCTCTAAAATATTGCCTGCAGGCAATAAGCTCGCCTTTTCTTAAGAATAAAGAGTTTTATTATTATTATTATTATTATTATACGCCAGCTAGGCCTCTGTTTAGAGATCTCTGCATCATGACGCTGCCATCCATTTATATAATGGAAGTAGCGCTGTTCGTTCGCAGAAATCTAGCCGATTTCGAAGTGAGGTGTGCATCATCACTATCCAACAAGATCCCGTATCATGCTACGTTCGGTAAGTCACGCATTATCCAAGTCGGAGAGGCTAGCCTATATCGCCGGCCCAGCGGTTTACAACAAACTCAGCGAGCACATTAGGCAGGCGCAATCTCTTGACGTGTTTAATACCTCGAGCGCTGACGTTTGAATTGTAGTTTCTCTTAGAGAACGCGAAGAAGAAGATTACATCACAACAAAAAATATAGCGTTTCAGGAAAACGACGATTACTCCGAAACCACTATACGGATCGTATAAAGAAGACCTGTTTTATGTTCCTGTTAAAATTTGCTATTAGATACGTGTAACGTCGTTTTGTAAAGCAATACGCATTATTCAGAATTATCTGTCAAAGTTGTGGTACAGAAAAAAACTGCCTTGTCCAACATTTCTATGTTTTTCTGGAAATAAATCACACTATGCAAGAAATTGTGAATACTTTTATAATAATTATAATATGCTTCATTCAACCTATGACTTCGTTTTACTTATACCCATGTTCTTACAATAGTATAGGTTAGCTCTAAAATATTGCCTGCAGGCAATAAGCTCGCCTTTTCTTAAGAATAAAGAGTTTTATTATTATTATTATTATTATTATTATACGCCAGCTAGGCCTCTGTTTAGAGATCTCTGCATCATGACGCTGCCATCCATTTATATAATGGAAGTAGCGCTGTTCGTTCGCAGAAATCTAGCCGATTTCGAAGTGAGGTGTGCATCATCACTATCCAACAAGATCCCGTATCATGCTACGTTCGGTAAGTCACGCATTATCCAAGTCGGAGAGGCTAGCCTATATCGCCGGCCCAGCGGTTTACAACAAACTCAGCGAGCACATTAGGCAGGCGCAATCTCTTGACGTGTTTAATACCTCGAGCGCTGACGTTTGAATTGTAGTTTCTCTTAGAGAACGCGAAGAAGAAGATTACATCACAACAAAAAATATAGCGTTTCAGGAAAACGACGATTACTCCGAAACCACTATACGGATCGTATAAAGAAGACCTGTTTTATGTTCCTGTTAAAATTTGCTATTAGATACGTGTAACGTCGTTTTGTAAAGCAATACGCATTATTCAGAATTATCTGTCAAAGTTGTGGTACAGAAAAAAACTGCCTTGTCCAACATTTCTATGTTTTTCTGGAAATAAATCACACTATGCAAGAAATTGTGAATACTTTTATAATAATTATAATATGCTTCATTCAACCTATGACTTCGTTTTACTTATACCCATACAAAAATAAAAAAATATTTGGTGTTGAAAATCAACATGAATATTGAAGTTTTTGGTTTGGTTTGGTTCAATCATAGACTATAAAATGGCGACTGTATGAAAAATAATGAACCAACTAGTTAACGACAGAGAATCTTCTCCTCTTTTCGCACATACCACAGGCCGTATGATTTATGTGAGGTATCAAGGGTAAATAATTAAGAAAACATCGGCGCCGATCTCAGCTGGGACAGATGTCCCCTTTGCCGCTCTACGGTAAATTCAATTGTGGGACAATTGTCCCGTTTGCCGCTCAAGGGGTTAAGAGACGCCTTAAGAGGTACCTTACAGATAAGGCGTTTTACTCACTGGAAGACTATTGCTCTAAAATGCTTTGGTGGTTAAAGTATTTAATGATCTCTGCATTTTGTCTTGTATTTCTTCTTTTTACATTATTCTTGTGTTTTTTCTTTGTTTTGTTTAGTTTATTTTATCTTTTCTTTACAATAAATAAAAAATGTTTGTTTGCTAATATGTATGAATGTTCTGAATCTGTATCTGACTTGTATACCAGTATACTAATAAAATGAATATGAATATATAATACTATTATTACACTTCTGGGGGGTGAGCGGTGAATTCCGGACTAACGACTAGCTGTGGTAGGTTTAGGACAGCGGACTTGCCACATGTGAGAATTCACCTTACCACCCATTCACTCCTTCTTCGAAGCCACAGAATTTAAGATACGGAAATCACAGTTTTAAATATTTTTTTGATTATTCTCCTGGAGAGACCAAGATCTTTAAAGAGGTGAAACAGAGATTTGGCAGCAGGCCACGAGTGCCAACTTCTCGGCATTTGCGAGATCATGGTAAATCGTGATCGTGTTTAATTTGTACTCGTGGTCTTTTGGGATATTTGATTCCCATGGAACAGTTAATTCTACAATAAGGACCATCTTCTAAGATAGGGAGCAGAGTTATATTTGGACCGAGGGATGTGCATCCGAGACTTTCAGAGAATTTATAGTGCTTGGATGCTGAATCGACTTCCAGAATCCAATCTGAGGCATTCTCATTGAAAAAGGTATAAAATCGAAGACTATCGCGGTTGTTTGACATTAAAATAGGATAGAACACTTAACCCATGGAACCCTCTTCTTAAAATGTTCCCGCTGCCGAACGCCGAACGCAAGGACGTAAGACAGGATACAGTGAGTGTTGTGTGCAAGACGGATTTTAAAAATTCCCACGCTCCGAGCCCGGCCCCCCACCACCGTTTTAACCTGCGCAGTGGCGGCAGCGGTATGCAGCCTACCCGCAAAACAACCGATTGACAGATCTTTCAGTCTACCCTGGACAACGGCGGCTGCAACGTCACCAAAACGTCGGGTGCTACTAATTTCATGCGGTAAATTCGTTTCTATCCTATTTATATTAACAAAGGTTTTGCAGTGAAATATTTTTAGCCTTTAGAGCCATCCCGCACAAACTGTACTGGGGGTTTGGAGGGTACTGTCAGACCCTTGTTGGCAGGAGCCACTGAGAGGGTAATTACCTTGCGAATAACAGCAAGGACTGGCGGTAAGTGTACTGTGAGGGACCACCCCTCACAAGACTCCAAATTATTCGATGTGAGGTGGTGGTGTCAACTTGCGAGTTATCTCCGTATTTAAAGGCGGTTTTGATGAAGCAGAAGATGTTTATTGATTGAATCGATTGAATATTGCCAGTTATAAAGGTTGCAAAATTAACGAGTGCCCGGATTACTTTATCGAGACGCGAGGGTTGCGCGACGGAGGTTATGTAGGAAAGTGGATGAGGATTGTATGTGTGCTCCTAGTATCTTGTACTGGGCACGGCTCGAGTCTGTGGGATTACAGACTGATGCTTCGAGACTGAGGCAAAATGAGGAAAGGAAACCAAGGAGCCGGATCCGTTGAGCGACCTCGTAGAGGGGTATCGGATATGCCGTCGCAACCTTGGGGGAAGGTGATCAATCGGGGACTGATAATTTGGTTGCTTTTTGGCCGGTTTATATAGGCCGTGCAATGATGCAATTTGAAATATTCTGAGTAAAAGTATTGTTTCATCGTGCTGATTCATAGCTGCACGAGTCAAAATAATAGCTGAATTGTGTCAGTGGATTTCACTGGAAATCGATCAGTGGATTTCACTGGAATCGATGGAAATTTGTTGATCGTATGTAGTGGACTTAAGGTCCATTACAGTACAAAGTGTCGTGGCGGTAAATGTACCATTCTTAATCTAAGATCACCTTGCAGTCGGCTAGATTATGTATAGCTGTGCAAGGGGTGTTGCTACAAAGGGGACATGAACTATACTCTCAATAGCTCAAACGAGCGAGGTTACTGGGGTCTGGAAGTGTATGCTGGAAGGCGTTGAAACAAAATTTCAGCATTTCTGGCGTCTACTCACAAAATATTACGTTCCAGTGCATTGGGGGAGGAATGCAAAAGTCCTCAATTGTCGTCCGAACATTCTGGCATTAAAGGCCACTAGCATGAGCCATACGGTTGCTGTCGTAATCTCCCAGCGAGAGAGACCTTTAAGTCCACATTGCTCACGGTTGTCCTGCCATACCCCAGACCAGTGCCATTCTGACTGATTCCTTTTTGTGGAATCATTTGACTCACTTTGGTCAATTATTATGTGCTTCGATATCGCCGGATCCTTGGAATTGCATAGAATCGATTTTTTGCTTAGTCTGTAGTTAGCACAGATCAGAGAGGGCCATTTTAACGCTAGCCCAAAATTGTGTTTGGACCTGAAGAGAGTCGAGGGGTAAGCTGGTTTGGCTAAGGACAACCAGGATTTTAAACTAGCTGTCCAGACGGGACATTGTAAATATGAAAGGGCCATGACGAATGTGATGTTGGATAATTGTCATAGATCCAAGCCTTATGAGGGACAGAAATTAGCAAGGCATCTATTTTTGCCAGGAAACTACTAAAGTACTCTATTACATGATTGTCAGAGAGGTCTTTTCTCTGATTGGTGATTTTCCTGCCGAGGAATTTATTAACCCCTCAAGCCCCGATTGGCCGATATCCACAGCACGATTCAGTGTGACATCCCAGTTTTAATTTTATTTTAATTTAATTTGTTTTATTTTATCATGTTAATATGTTTTATTTTAATTATGGGTTCAGTGGTTTGGCAGTAATTAATGTTTTGGTGAGACAGTGTCATAATTCAATTTTTTTACTAATTTTTACTAAAAATTTTTGGGACATCAACTTGTCAATCGGCTGAGGGGCCGAGGCCTGAAGGGTTAATATTATGATGGATCCAACTCCAATTGATGAATTCGAAAACAGTTACATTTTTATTTAATACTAGCTGACCCGTGCCCACTTTGTTGGGCGGTAAACATGTTTACTTGTCATGAAATTATGACTGTGGTTCAGTTAGTACTGAGTGCTATGATTTAGTACCTGACTGCCAAAAGGAGGGTTATATTTTTACTGCATATGTATGTATGTATTTGCATGCCGATTTGGCTTATTACCGGGTTTCTAATGAGTGAATGAAATGATTATGATTAAATAAATTATGTTTATTTTAATTATTCAAAACTTCTCTGTATACTATATTAGATGTAATGTTATTATTTGGTACCATTCTTTTAGGAGTTCCAACCCGAGATACGGTCGCGGTTCCATACCTATGTCGTATTATTCTTTAACCATTTATGCAGTAAAAGGAAAATTATATGCAGTAAAAGTTTTTTGTTTTAAATACTCGAGACGATAAATTTACTTATTTTGATAAGAATTCATAATTGTTGATAATATGACCAATAAATATGACCTAATTATTTGTATGATTAAATTATAATATGATTTAAATTATTTTTTAAATATGAAATACTACTTTTTCTGACTTAAATGTGACTTTCTGACTTTCTGACTTTTTTGTAGGCATTATCAAGCTCTACAACTTTTCTCTAGAACTTAATCATATATCTCTCATCGTTAAGGCAGCGTTAGTTAGAAACGTTTTCGTTCGACCGCTTATTTCCGACTTACTTTGCAAATCCGACTACCACGAAAAAGTCTTTTCATTTTTCGGATTAATATATAGCCTTGGACTCGCCCGCATGGGCACAAAATTTACATCCTATGACCCCAAATTGGTCTATAAGGGCTCTAATATCTCCCTTATAGACCCAAACAATCATTTCAAATTCCTCGGCAGAAAAATCACCCATCAGGGAAAAGACGTCTCGGGCGATCATGTTATAGAGCATTTCAAAAGTTGCCTGGCGAAAATAGATGCCTTGCTAATTTCTGGCCCTCGTAAGGCCTGGATCTATGACAATTATCTAACGTCACATTTGTCATGGCCCTTTCTTATTTACGATTTTACCAAAACCCAACTGTCCCGTCTAGATGCGCTGGTGACAGCTAGTTTAAAATCCTGGCTGTCCTTAGCCAAACCAGCTGACCCCTCGACTCTCTTCAGGTCCAAACAAAATTTTGGGCTAGCGCTTAAACTGCCCTCTCTGCTCTACGCCAACTCCAGAATAACCAAAAATTCGATTCTCTGCAATTCCAAAGATCCGGCAATATCGAAGCACGTAATAAGTGGCCGTAGTGATTCAAATGATCTACAAGCCCGCGTAGACTTCCACAAAAAGTTCCTTACTGGAATCAGCCAGAATGGCACTGGTCTGGGGTATGGCAGTACAACCACGAGCGACGTGGACTTGAAGAAGTCTCTTTTGCGGGGAGATTACGACAGCAAGAGTATGGCTCATGCTATTGGCCTTCAATGCCAGAATGATTGGACAACAATTGGGGACTTTTGCATTCCGCCTCCAATGCACTGGAAGGTAATGCTCTATGACTGGACGCCAGAGATGCTGAAATTTTATTTGAATGCCTTTCAGCATACACTTCCAGACCCCAGTAACCTCGCTCGTTGGAGCTTTGCCGAGGATAGTTCTTGTCCCCTCTGTAGCAATACCCCTTGCACAGCTAGACACATTCTAGCTGGCTGCAAGGTGGCCTTAGATCAAGGACGGTACACTTACCGCCATGACAAAGTTCTCGCTGTTATTCGCGAGGTAATTAGTCTCTCAGTGGCTCGTGCCAACAAGGGTTTGACAGTATCCTCCAAACCCCCAATACAGTTTGTGCGGGATGGCTCTAAAGGCAAAAAACATTAAACTACAAAACCTTTCTCAATAATCGAGAAAGCTACAGATTGGATTCTGGAGGTTGATTCGGTCTCTAAGCAGTATAAATTCCCTGAAAGTCTCGGATGCACAGCCCTCCGTCCAGATATAACTCTTTACTCTCTATCTCGGAAGGTGGCTCTTATCGTAGAATTAACTGTTCCATGGGAATCAAATATCCCAAAAGACCACGAGTACAAATTAAATAAATACCATGATCTCGCAAATGCCGTAACCCGGAACGGCTTCACTGTTCACCTTCACGCGGTGGAAGTTGGCGCTCGTGGCCTGCCAGCTAAATCTCTATTTCACCTCTTTAAAGATCTTGGCCTTTCCAGAAAAATAATCAACTCTTTCTTAGAAAAATTATCTAAAACTGCGATTTGCGCATCTCAAATTCTATGGCTTCGAAGGGGGAGTGAATGGGTGGCAAGGTGAACGCTCACATGTGGCAAGACAGCTGTCCTAAACCTACCACAGCCGGTTCGTAAGTCCGGAATCCACTGCTCACCCCCCAGAAGTGTAAAAAAATAGTATTATGATGGGCCCGACTCCGGTCGGTGAATTCCATGGCAGCTCCGTTTGTATTTATTTATTGTCTCACAAGTAACGTGGCTTTCTATTGGTAAAAGAATTTTCATAATCGGTTCAGTAGATCCAGAGATTACTTCCTACAACGTCACAAACTTTACCTCTATATAATATTAGTATAGATTAGTATAGATAGATTACGACACGGTTGCGGTTCCATACCTATGTCGTATTATCTCTAACTATTTATCCAGTAGAAGGGAAAAGTCTTTTGTTTTAAACACTTGAGACGATAAATTTACTTATTTTGATACAAATTCATAATTGTTGATAATATGACCAATAAACATGACCTAACGATTTAAATTATTTTTTTAATATAAAATACTACTTTTTGTGACTTTAACATAAAAGGTAGACATATGCTGTCACTAACTTTTTTGTAGGCATTATCAAGCTCTACAACTTTTCTCTAGAACTTAATCATATATGTATCTCTCATCGTTACGAGGCAGCGTCAGTTAGAAACGTTTGCGTTCGACCGCCTATTCTCCGACTTACTTTGCAAATCCGACTACCACGAAAAAGTCTTTTCATTTTTCGGATTAATATATAGCCTATGACACTCACAAATAACGTGGCTTTCCATTGGTAAAAGAATTTTCAAAAACGGTTCAGTAGATCCTTCCTACAACGTCACAAACTTTACCTCTTTATAATATTAGTATAGATAGAAGACACAGTTGCGGTTCCATACCTATGTCGTATTATTTCTAACTATTTATGCAGTAAAAGGGAAAAGTCTTTTGTTTTAAACAGTAGAGACAATAAATTTAGTTATTTTGATAATATTTCAAAATAATTCATAATTGATAATATGACCAATAAACATGACCTAACGATTTAAATTATTTTTTTAATATAAAATACTACTGTTTGTTACTTAAATATAAAAGTTAGATATATGCTGTTGCTGACTTTTTTGTAGGCATTATCAAGCTCTAGAACTTAATTATATATCTCTCCTCGTTAAGGCAGCGTTAGTTAGAAACGTTTTCGTTCGACCGTTTTTTCCGACTTACTTTGGAAATCCGACTACCACGAAAAAGTCTTTTAATTTTTCGGATTATTATATAGCCTATGACACTCACAAATAACATGGCTTTCTATTGGTAAAAGAATTTTCAAAATCGGTTCAGTAGATCCAGAGATTACTCCCAACAATGTCACAAACTTTACCTCTTTATAATATTAGTATAGATTAGTATAGATAGGCCTTCGTGATTAATATTATAGTGATGCTCATATAAGTTACGGCTCTATAAGGAATAATAAACATATTTCAGCTCGAACGAATTTTGATAACATAAAGGTGCCATCAGAGGGATGTGCCCACCGATGCAATAACACGCCACGCACAGTGACTATTTAAGGTGCGAGTTGCCACAAGTGAGAGGTTAGGTCTTACCCCCATAATTGAATGTATGGATATCAACCTCCATAAGAACTACGCCAACCACCGTATCTATATACACTCGGATAGAAAGGCAGCTCTTATAGCATTAACCTTGAATACAATTAATTCAAAGCTAGTGCAAAACTGCATATCACTACTTAATTCCCTGGGCGAAAAGAACAGGGTAATTATAAGATGGGTTACCGGCCATGCAGGAATCGAGGGAAATGAAAAAGCCGACGAACTTGCTAAGACGGGAGAAAAGGGAATGTTATACGGCCCTGAACCTTGCTGTGGCGTACCAAAAAGCCTTGCAAACCTAATGCTCAAAAAAATATGTTTCGAACAATCCGTCAACCACTGGAACAACACGCCAAGGATAAACCATTCAAAAGCGCTAATTAAGGCTTACGACCGTAAGAATGCCCGTGAGGCCTTATCGCTAAATAGAAACAATCTACGCATACTGAACAGACACATGTACAACCTTAAGCTCCGGGACACGAAAATGTGCAGGTTCTGCCAAGAGGCAGAGGAAACTCCCCTGCACTTTATGTGCGAGTGTGGCCCGCTGATGCGTAAAAGATACACCCACTTGGGTGGTCATTACCTCCAACCTGAGAAGGTAAAACAATCTGGCGCCAAAAGCCTGTTGCGGTTCTTAAATGACACGAGGCTTAGCGCAGAACTATAGCAGGTGGCGAACACAATAGATCAGCAACGGTCGCAGTGTTACAAGGCTCATAAAGACCTTAGAAAAGCCCCACAACAATTTAAAAAAAAAACAGTCTTACCCGTATAGTAAGGTGTGCAGTAATAATCCTCCTCTCTTTCTTGTAGTTTATTAGTCTTTTGTGGTAGTAAGTTTCCGGTGGGGTTGGACCTACAGGTTTGAAATCCATCTTGGGGTTCGGCTCGTCCGACAGAAGCCTGAGAAAGAAACCCTTTCAATAAATACAATCAGAGCTGCCATAGAATTCACCGACCGGAGTCGGGCCCATCATAATACTATTTTTACACTTCTGGGGGGTGAGCAGTGGGTTCCGGACTAACGACCGGCTGAGGTAGGTTTAGGACAGCTGTCTTGCCACATGTAAGCGTTCACCTTACCACCCATTCACTCCCCCTACGAAGCTATAGAATTTGAGATGCGCAAATCGCGGATTTAGATAATTTTTCTAGGAAAGAGTTGATTATTTTTCTGGAAAGGCCAAGATCTTTAAAGAGGTGAAATAGAAATTTAGCTGGCAGGCCACGAGCGCCTACTTCCCCCGCTTGAAGGTGAACAGTGAAGCCGTTCCGGGTGACGGCATTTGCGAGGTCATGGTATTTATTTAATTTGTACTCGTGGTCTTTTGGGATATTTGATTCCCATGGAACAGTTAATTCTACGATAAGGACCATCTTCCGAGATAGAGAGTAAAGAGTTATATCTGGACGCAGGGCTGTGCATCCGAGACTTTCAGGGAATTTATACTGCTTAGAGACCGAATCGACCTCCATAATCCAATCTGAAGCTTTCTCGATTATTGAGAAAGGTTATGCAGTGAGATGTTTTTTGCCTTTAGAGCCAACCCGCACAAACTGTATTGGGGGTTTGGAGGATACTGTGGAACCCTTGTTGGCACGAGCCACTGAGAGGCTAAGTACCTCGCGAATAACAGCAAGGACTTTGTCGTGGCGATAAGTGTACCGTCCTTGATCCAAGGCCACCTTGCAGCCAGCTAGAATATGTCTATCTGTGCAAGGGGTGTTGCTACAAAGGGGACATGAACTATCCTCAGCATAGCTCCAACGAGCGAGGTTACTGGGGTCTGGAAGTGTATGCTGAAAGGCATTTAAATAAAATTTCAGCATCTCTGGCATCTCAGCAGTCATACAACATTACTTTCCAGTGCATTGGAGGAGGAATGCAAAAATCTCCAATTGTTGTCCAATCATTCTAGAATTGAAGGCCAATAGCGTGAGCCATACTATTGCTGTCGTAATCTCCCCGCAAGAGAGACTTCTTCAAGTCCACATCGCTCATGGTTGTACTACCATACCCCAGCCTAGTGCCATTCTGGCTGACTCCAGGAAGGAACTTTTTGTGGATGAGTTGAAGCTCAAATGCCGTAATCTGCATTAGCTCATGGGTAGAAACTGCATTCTATATGTCGACAACTAGAGTTATCAACTACAGCGGGCGAGCCCGTCACTTCAGGAAGTTTTAACGATTAGTCCTTCTATCTCCCGTGAAGTAAGCGTAGAAGACCTGGACAAAACAGTCCACCGTCAAGCTCTGCCATATGTTCGTAAGAGGCCAACTCCTTAACCGCGAGATAACCAGGTGTGTTACCCAGCGGGCTTACACTCACGCCCTTACTTCCAATTGCGACCAGATTACGGTCTCTCGATTGGTTACGAGTTCGAGGTCGCTTGCGCGGTCCTCTCCCTTACAAAGCGGTGAAACGGTGTATACCGAATCTATCGCGGACCACAGCGTCCTTTGCCCGGCTGTTCACCCAGAATCGGGTAGCCGATGGTCGTTTCAAAAGCAGTCGCCGTAAGGTCCGCAACCACCCCCGCTCTATAGGAAACAGTACTGCTTCCAGACTCTACCGACTGTTAGTCAAAGTGCACAATCGATTGGCTTACGCCGCACAGTGCGCAGACCGTCCAGGGGCGCCAGAGGGCTGATTCTAGGGGAAACTAGCCCTAAGGCCAGAGTCTCCAGGCAAGACTGACATATTGAGATGTCAACCACAGCCGGCGAACCCGTCAGCGCAGGACGTTTTAACGATTCATCGTTCTATCGACCGTGCAGTGAGCGTAGAAGACTTTGGACATTACAAATCCGACGTCTAGCTACGCCACAACCCGCAAGAGACCAACGCCTTTACCGCGAGATAGCCAGTAATGTTACCTGGCGGGCCGACACTCGCGCCCTTGCTTCCAATTGTGACCAGATTTCTCCGGTCTCTCGATTGGTTCCGAGTTCGAGGTCGCTTGCGCGTTCCTCTCCCTTACGAAGCGGTGAAACGGTGTACACCGATTCTATCGCGGACCAAGGCGTCCTTTGCCCGACTCTGAACCGGGATTGGATGGCCAATGGTCATTTCAAGAGCAGTCGCCGTAAGGTAGACAACCACCCCCGCTCTATAGGAAACAATAGAGTTCCCAGACTCCCCCGACTGTTAGTCGGAGAGCACAATCGATTGGCTTGCGCCGCTCGGTGCGCAGACCGTCCAGGAGCGCCAGAGGTTTGATTCCCAGGGGAGACTGGTTGACCCAGTGTCCTACCCAGATTCGCACCCCATGCGTGGAGGCCATCGGATGGGTGTTGACCCGTGAGTGTGACCGACCCTGAACACATGGGTCATCGTGGCCACCTCATCATGGGCCCGTTAGCTCCCAAGACTGACAATGAGTTGTAGCGTTTATCATGATAACAAAGCATGAGTCTTAGTATCTAACGTAATATATTTTTTTAAATCTTACTGGCGTCCAGGGCCTCCAGCTGGTTGCAACAGATCTGGCGGGATAATGCCAGAGCTGTGCACGGTGTATCTACGACGGTTAAAAGTGTCCGTGGAAGATTCTTCAAGTCTCGATAACGACTGCAGTATGTCCAGTCTGACGCCCTGTAAAATATAACAGAAAATTTGATATTGTTAGTTTAGTACAAATTCCACTGTAAATGGAAGATAATATTTTATTATTATTATATATTTAACAGGCAGGCAGCTTAAGCTGATGCGCCTGAGTCTGTGCTTGCATTACATTGTCTGTGGAATAAGTCCAGTTTATTTTTAAAGTCATTGACACTATTGGCATTGATTACTTCACTTGGGAGAGCATTCCATTCGTTTACCACTCTACTGCTGAGGAAATGTTTCTTGGGATTTGAATGGAATGATTCACGCTGGAGTTTCAGATGATGCCCACGCAGATGTGTGTTGGTGCTCATAGTGTAGATAGTCTGCAACCCAGGAACGTCATACGATGCAGTTAGGATCTTATATGTCTCGATTAAGTTACCCCGTGCCCTGTGTTGCTCCAGAGTGGTCAAACCGAGAGCCGACAATCTTTTCTCGTATGTTAGATGCTTCAAGTTAAAAGGCAATTTAGTCGCTCTTCGCTGGACCTTCTCTAGAAGATCGATATCCTTCCTAAAGTATGGATTCCAGATCTGATAGGCGTGTTTCAAAATGGGTCTTACAAATGACTTATAGATAACCGGTAATCTCATCCACTATGAGGCATTTTCAATACTTAGAAGCCACCATAAAGAATTAAATAGTCTTCTTTACAAAGCCTATATACAGAAGTCTGAAGAATGTATAAAAGACAACTCAAAATTCTTCTGGAAATATGTAAAATCTAAACCATCCACCCCTGGTATTCCGTGCGAAATGAATTTTAATTCTGATGTAGCTACGAGTGGTCCGGATATATGCGTTATTTTCTCAGTACTTTCAATCAGTTTATGAAAACCACGATCCTTATATCGACTTCCATGTACCTAGTTACTCCAACCAACAATCAGTCGACATACACAACGTATGATTTGACGAAGAAGCAACCTATAATTATTTGTGTAAAATAGTTATAAACAAAACCACTGGCTCTGATGAAATACATCCTATATTCGTCCATAACTGTGCATTAAATTTGGCTTATCCACTAACGACATTGTTACGCAAATCATTAGTAGAAGGCGCAAGCGACCTCGAACTCGTAACCAATCGAGAGACTGGAGTAATCTGGTTGCAATTGGAAGTAAGGGCGAGAGTGTAAGCCCGCTGGGTGACACTCCTGGCTATCTCGCGGTTAAGGCGTTGGCCTCTTAAGGGCTTGTGGCATAACTAGACGGTGGACTATATTGTCCTCAAGTCTTCTGCGCTCACTCCAGGGAGATAGAACGACTAATCGTTAAAACTTTCTGAGGTGACGGGCTCGCCCGCTGTAGTCGACAACTCTAGTTTAGTTGTTGATCGTAGAGGAGTCCCCACGTTGGAAGCCAACCCTGGGTGTAGCAGTCCTGTCGCGGAGACATTTAGAATGGGCTATCATAATTGAATGCGTATACAAAATTTTGTTTCTGTGCTGTCTACCAATGAGGAGTCCCCTCGTCAAGAGCCAATCCTGGGTGCAGAATCAGGTCATGCTCACCATAAAAATGTATCGTCATCGAAACGGAACAAACGAGTAAGTTTCCGATCCCGTTCAATAGCAAAGACATGAAATTTTATATATGCATTCAATTACGACAGCCCATTCTAAGTTTCACCAAGACAGGACTGAGGCACCCCGGGTTGGATTCCAGCGGGAGCTCTTCAACGGTCAACAGCACAGACACGAAATTTAAGTATGTAAGCCCGCTGGGTGACACTCCTGGCTATCTCGCGGTTAAGGCGTTGGCCTCTTACGAGTTTGTGGCGGAGCTTGACGGTGGACTGTCCTGTCCAATTCTTCTGCGCTCACTCCAGGGAGATAGAACGACTAATCGTCGAACAAACCCGACTATTTTAAATACAGGAGTTTTAATAATCAATTCTAACTAATACGGAAGTGGAAGTACTCACCATCTGTTCCCGATTTTCAGGTGGAAAAGCTTGAAAAGCCTCGCCTTCGTAGTCTACAAAGCTACGTTTTGTCCGCTTGATATGAGCGATACTACTGGCCTTCTTTGGATACCAGTAACCGTTGCCCTCAAGGTCGTGTATACATGTATACTGTGATAAAAAATAAAAAACATAATACCAACGGAGCTGCCATGGAATTCACCGACCGGAGTCGGGCCCATCATAATACTATTACGCATTTGGGGGTTTAGCGGTGGACTCCAGACCAACGAAAGACTGTGGTAGGTTTAGGACAGCTGTCTTGCACATGTGAGCGTACACCTTACTACCACCCATTCACTTCCCCTTCGAAGACATAGAATTTCCGATGCGGAAATTGCGGTTTTAGATAGTTTTCCTAGGGAAGATTTAATTATTTTCCTGGAGACCTAGATCTTTAAAGAGGTGAAACAGAGACTTGGCTGGCAGGCCAACTTTCATCGCGGGAAGGTGAAGCCGTTCCGGGTAACGGCATTTGCGAGATCATGGTATTTATTTAATTTGTACTCGTGGTCTTTTGATTCCCATGGAACAGTTAATTCTACAAAGGGCCATCTTTCGAGATAGAGAGTAAAGAGTTATATCTGGACGCAGGGCTGTGCATCCGAGACTTTCAGGGAATTTATACTGCTTAGAGACCGAATCGACCTCCAGAATCCAATCTGAAGCTTTCTCGATTATTAAGAAAGGTTTTGTAGTGAAATGTTTTTTGCCTCTAAAGCCATCGGAGGGTACTGTCAAACCCTTATTGGCATATTATTTATTATGCTCGGACGAGTTATTAGAGCTATAATCGCTTGCAACCACTACAATTCTCAGGCATTTTCACTAAACTTTCTTGAAATTTGTAAATTTGCAAAAAACCCACCTCTGTGCATTGCGTCCTGTTAATGTTTCTGCTCATGAGGTAGTGATCTTGCGGATGGAACTGAAAGAAATGGAAGTTAAATCAGTGTGATGCCAAGCGTGGTTGAAATGCTGCTCTTTGTGTTACTCCTCACCTGAAGGGATGTGATCAACTCGGCGTTGGACTTAGGTGGCCAGTCGTCGATAAATTCCAGGCGGTTATGCTTGCGATTTACATCAAATAAATAATTGTACTTCATCATGGTGGGCATAGCGGTCTTGCTGCTGTACATGCATCTGTATATGATTGGCTGAAATAATATACCATTGGTTTTTGTAGTAGAGTTCAAAAATATCATGATATTTATATAAACACTAGATGACCCGGTGAACTTCGTACCAGCTAAAGTTGATTTGATTGTAACTCTTCATAAGCGTTTATTATTGATCCTAATCAACCTTCCAAATCCAATTCATTGAAATCTATAATATGGCCGAATCATGATCGGTTTGAGTTTCGTTTGGTGATTAAATGAAAGTCGTTTGTAATTAAAATAAATTCAATTTATATCATTTTTATTTTTATTTTATTAACACGATTATTTATTTTTGTGCTTTATTTCCTATTGTGATCATTAGTTAGTGATTATTAGTTATAATTTGTAATGGTGACGGGAATATATATTTCTTTTCCTTTTTATTTTTTTTTTTTATTCATTGCCGAATATATGTGATATAAAAACTAGAGAGCTAGCTGTCCTGGAACAAGTCCTGGCACTTAGTTGGGCAGCAGCAGTACTTAGATGCTAATGCTCATATCGGCCGTGTTTAATTTTGATTTTAATTTTAATTATATATATTTTTTTTATTGATATGATTATTAGTGATACTTGTGCACTTGTAAATGAATTGTTAAATTAAATAAATAAATAAATAAATAAAATAAAATTTACATTATGAAATATTAATGCTTTTCGATTTTTCTGACATTTTTGACTTTTTCGGCTTTTCCGCCTTAACAAGACTTTATGACATTTTTCGACTTTTTGGACTTTTTCGATTTTTCTGACTTTTTCGACGTTTTCGACGTTTTCGAGTTTTTCGATTTTTTTGACTTTCTCGACTTTTTTGACTCTTGACATTTTCGACTTTTTCGACTTTTCGACTTTTTGAAATTTTTCACAATCGCACGGAATGAATAACAGTTATGGATGGCGCAGCTGTCAAACGATAGGATCGCCGCAAACGCTATCTATTGAAAGTGGCCCATAACCAATTTCGATTTTTCCGATTTTCAGTTGTTTCTTTTAATTTTTCCTAAATATTTTTTTTGTATAGGTACTACCCCTGAATCAAGCCAAACAAAATAAAAGAAAAATGTCGCATGCGTACGTCTTTTAAAACCACTTTTGTGTTATGAGCCTTCAAAGTTTATTACCGAGTTTCGGTCGCTAGCTCTCAAAAGTTTAGATTTTTCTGTAATATCAGACAAAGCTGAGAGGTCTGGTGTAATTTTCTAAGAAGTGTGATGTAGTGGTAAAGTTATTATAAAAGAATTTCATATAAAAAAGACCCTAAGTAGTCACAAATATAAAATTAAACAAATTTTTTTTTACGAGAATACATCAAATTTTTGTCGGCTGAATAACTAAATATTTTTGTATGCAAATAGGTAAAACAAAATTATAGTTTTGGTAAAGCATTTAATAAAGAATATAACCGTATATACAATTTCCGCATATAGTTGCGTATTTTGTGATAAAAACTTCGAAATGATTGAATAAGCGAGTTTTTTCAGTTCGCAAACTTTGTAATATTTATTCATTATTATCTTAATTGTTTTACGAGATAAGGTTACAATGTTTTATATTTCAAATTTCAATGCGATCATTTTACAGTTCTTCTTTTTGCGATCCGTATAGTGGTTTATAAGTTATGGTCGTTTTTCTCAAGGCCGTCGATTCGCGCCGATTCGACGCGCGAAACTGTCGCGTGCAAAAGGTACGGCCGAGTTTTTACTTTTCGAGGCGAGGGGTTAAGTAACGTAACGTTCATTACGAAAGACGAACATTAGCTTCCAGCGCGAGTAACTGAAAATGTATAAAAGAAAATGTATACCTGAAATCCAAAAAGCCTTCTCCCGAGGGTGTCGATATTGAAATTGTGGATTAGGAGTATGTATCCGCCGGTGAAGGAGAGGGCCAGCCTTTTCCCGTCGTGGGACAGATTGGCGCGCAGGAGCCCCGGCAGCTGGGCGACGCTCTTGCGGGCGAGGAAGAGGTCGCGCGCGTCCCAGGCCACCACGGCCCCGTCCAGCGCGCCCGCCAGCAGGCTGCCGGCCGCGCAGGACACGCTCTTGACCCAGCCGCCGCTCACCGACAGCGCCGCCACGGGCGCCGGCCGCACGCGCCGCGCGTCCCACACGCGCACCAGCCCGTCGTCGCCCCCCGTCGCAAACGCGTGCTCGCTCAGGAAACTGCAACCGACAGGGAAATACGCCGCCATCCACGCGGAAGCGCCCCAACCACTCCACTCCCCCTATATTGTTCTATTTTCTAACATTCTACATATCACTGAAGACTATTGCGGTCGTTTCACATTATAAATAGAATATACAGCGTAAATTTAGTAAAAACCGATGTTTCGGCGATCGCAACCGCTTTTGTCCAGGGTAGACTGAAATGCTATCGATCGTCATCTGCCGTTCTGCAAGTAAGCGGTAAACGCGGAAGACCCATTCTGTTCAGGGTCGTTCACGCTCACGGGTCGACACCCATCCGACGGCCTCCACGCGTGAAACGCGAGCCCGGGTGGGACTCTGGCCTTAGAGTTAGTTTTCCTTAGGAATCAACCTTCCGGCGCTCCTGGACAGTCTGCGCATCGTGCGGCATAAGTTAATCGATTGCGCACTCTGACTAACAGTCGGAGGAGTCTGGAAGCAACACTGTTTCCTATAGAGCGGGGGTGGAAACGACCATCGGCTACCCGATCCTGGGTGAACAGCCGGGCAAAGGATGCCGTGGTCCACCATAGATTCGGTTTACGCCGTTTCACCGCTTCGTAAGGGAGAGGACCGAGCGAGCGACCTCAAACTCGTAACCAATCGAGAGACTGGAGTAATGAATTTTGCCGATGACACAAAATTCTTCGCCATTCCTATTCTATGCAGTGGACAGCTTCAGCAAGATCTCGACAAGATCAAAGTGTGGACGGAAGATTGGTTGCTTACCATTGAGAAATGTGTAGTGCTTCAAATCGCGAAAAGCAACCACAACAAACAATATTTTCTGGCAAACGCCCAACTAGAAGCAGTCAAGCAACAAAAAGATATAGGAATAACAATTACTGATGATCTCAAATGGGAGAAACACATAATTGCAATTGCTAAAAGGGCCAACTCTACTCTCTATCTAATAAGGAAGGCTTTCCGACATCAATAAAGGTTTTTATCAAGATCTACAAGGCATATGTGAGACCTATTCTAGAGTATGGCTATGGGCGGGGGCATGGCCAGGCAATTTGAGTTTGAAATTGTCTGACTATTCCCCTACTCCCAGCATCTGTCCGATGCTGGGTTTGGCGAATGGTTTAGGGAGTAGCGCAGGTCGCATAGATCCACTAAACACAGCCAGGGGACTATCCTTCTCGAGGTTGCCGCCTGTTATTGACCAAGTGCCCTAGGTAAGTGGTATAACAAAAACCCCTGGCCGGCACTCAAGATCCTAACCCTCAGTCCCATCCCAATCTCCTCAACCAATCCCACAGTGCCGAACCAGGCGGCACCAACCTACACCCAGGCCCACACAGCCTCTGGGGCACCAAAACCCCCCACAAAAGTGTACCACACCTACCATGGGCGGGTAGTGTGTGTGTTACCCCATCAGCTCAAAAAAAAACCTAATGGAAGCACAAGCAAAAGATATTTTACCCCAGGAGGGTACCACAATCCCTTCCAAGGATAGTGGAGAATCCCTCACCGAGCCCAGCTCGGTCTGCCCCTCATATTCTGGGGGGGGCAACTCGTGCCACAAAATAGGTTCAAGCCTGGACCTGTCAAGCCTCAAAGAGGCAATACCATTACCATCACAAGACACCGCCGTTGTGTCACAGTGGACCTTAATCGCTCACAAGCGCCCTTGCAAAAGGGGGACCACTAACACAACGGCAAATACCAAAAGCAGAGGGCAGGAAGGCAAACCGGAACGCAGTCGCCTTAATAGGCGCGCGAGAAGGAAAGACTTTCAGCCCAAAGTAACCACACCACACACCGATACAGGCACCGCAGCAGCGAGAACGCAGCGCGAACCTGTACCGGCCACAGTGGCAGGACCACAACCAACACCACCACCACCACCCAGCCAGTCGAAGAGACGGCAAAACCCGAGAGGTTTTCGCAGTAGGCGGAACGCTGCGAGGACTCCCACTGCTCCTGAAAAGGAACAACCGGGGACCGGGGCTGGGCCAGACGAGAAAGTTTGTTCGAAACGAGCTCGTCTGGACGAGACCCAGTCTCCTAGAGGGGAGTCCAAACGCGCGAAAACCGAAGCAAAACCCAAACGGGCGATGAGTTACGCAGATGCGGCTCAGTCACACATGAAGGTGGCGGTCATCACTGTTCCGCCGAGAGACCTGTCACAGGCTCAAGCAGAGCAGCTTAGGGAGACTATCGACGATAGCATCCTACAAGCTGTACTGTCTCCACCCTCCCCGAGCGCGCACGCCCCATCTTTCCGCGGTCGCCCCTTCCTGATGGACGGAGTATTAGCGATGTGGTGTGAGGACGAAAACGCGCTCAGCTGGCTGGAAAACGCAGTCATGACAATGACATCACCCATACCCAACACCACCCTGGCTGTCATCAGGCAGTCAGAGATGAAGAAGAGGCTCAAGGCAGGACTTCTTATCCATACCCGTATTACGGACGCAACCACACTACACAGAGTCCTCTGTGCCCAAAACCCGTGGTACAAAGTAGACTCGTGGCAGTGCTACGATATGTCTGTGGATGAAAAGCCTCAGGAGGGTGATGCAAGAGGAAAGGTGGTTCACCTAATTCTTGGAATCCCTGAAGACCAGAGGCAAATAATCCTGGACAGAGACCGCCGAGTAGCTCATATGTCGGGAAGTGGGTATATCCGCTTCTTCCCCACAGAAGAGACCACAACGGCCGAGACAACAACCGCAGCGGCGAATCCGGAACCCTCCACCTCTGGCCCCAACGGGAGGGCAGAGGTGGAGGAATGGAGACAAATTCGCCACTGCCGATTGAGGGATGCACCAGTGACGAAGATGACGTCCTGCGCAGCCCATAGCTCCCTCTCTCTTAATGTCATCCAAACCAACCTCCAGCACAAACAAATAGCGGCGGCCACCTTACGCAGAGTGCTGGAGACGAACAACCAGACCGTCGCCATGATCCAGGAACCCTGGATCAGAAACTACAAGATCTGCGGTCTAAACAGCATCGGAGGTAAGTTAATGTTAGACACCTCTGTTGAAAACCCAAGAACATGCATCTACGGGCCTAAATCTTTAGCAACTACTTTGCTTAACCAATTCTGTTCAAGAGACCTAACTGCAGTGAAACTCACCACAGAAAAACAAACTGTCCTAGTCCTAGCTTCAGTGTACATGCCGAGCGAGAGCGAAACTCCTTCAGGAGAACTAGCCAGACTGGTGCAGCATTGTGAAGCACACGACTGGGATCTGATCATATCTGCGGACTACAATGCCCATCACTCTCTGTGGGGAAGCAAAGACACCAACAGAAGGGAAAAATCCTTAGCTGAATATCTATTTCAAACAAACCTAAACATTATAAACAGAGGTAGGGAAGCTACCTTTGTAAACTCTAGGTACCAAACTATCATAGACATTACCTTGGCAACGGACGCGGCGGCCAGTTTGATTGAAGGATGGCACGTATCAAACGAGCCATCGTTTGCAGACCACCGCCGCATCTGTTTTCAAATATCCCTGTCCAATATCGTAACCCCCGTAAAACCGATATTACAAGGTACACACATTTACTAAACAAAGCGTTAGGAGACAAACAACTAACTAACGCAGCACTTAGCACAGAAAACATAGAAACAAACATACAGATCCTAACTACAACCCTTTTAAGTAGTTATGAACTGGCATGTCCTGTCGTAAAACCTAAAGACCCAGGAAAAAGCTCATGGTGGGGACCAGAGCTGGAAAGGCTACGTCGAGGACTCAGGACACTCTTTAACCGAGCAAAAAATACCAGAACCAGTGAGGACTGGGATAAATACAAAACGGCACAAAAACACTACAAGAAGCGGATCATATTCCGGAGAACAGAATCCTGGCAAAACTTCTGTAGTAGCATAAACTCAACGAACCAAGCCGGAAGAATAAAGAAAGTCCTAGCTAAAGGTGAGCCCAACCTGCTAGGCTCCCTAAAAAAGGAAGACGGCACTTACACAAACACAGATGTAGAAACCAGCTCAGTACTCCTGGAAACACACTTTCCTGGATGTCAAATCACAGAAGATCCTGAGTGGCCAGACGAAAACTACAGCACACCAACAACCCAAGAATGGGAAGTTGCAAACAAGATAGTAACTGCGGACAAGATAAAATGGGCCCTGAAAAGCTTCAAACCTTTCAAATCCGCAGGGCTGGATGGCATTTTCCCAGCACTACTACAATGGCAACCAAGCCATGCAACAAAATACTTACTACCAATCTATAGGGCCTGCATAGCCTTCAAATACATTCCAAAGACATGGAGAGAGGCGAAAGTAGTCTTCTTACCGAAACCGGGAAAGGAGGACTACTCACACGCCAAATCCTTCAGACCTATCAGCCTAACGTCTTTGAAATGAAATGAAATGAAATGAAAAATACCTTTATTGTACTAACAAAAAAAAATACATGGGTAAAGAAAACTTAAATTCTATTTTAACTTAGTACAAACGGCGGGCTTATCGTTTCACGATTTCTTACAGCCAACCGTGTAATATTAAATAAAAGTATCAATACAGCTCACATACATAAACATATACACATAAATATACATATACATACATCCAAATATACATACATACATAAAAAAATATAATTTATAATATAATATATGTATATTATAATAATAAATACATAGAAACTACAGATAAATAATAATAAAAATAACAGCTTATATAAAATGATAGATATTACAAAGTTCTTATGCTTCTATCCAGTCAACAACCCAACGAAAGGGGGAAGGGGGGAGGGGATAGAGGGAGGGTTGGTTCTTAGTTGATATTTTGAGGGAGAAAATGTTTTTTCAGTAACGCCTTGAAACAGGGCAAGGATGTTGCATGACGAATAGCATGCGGAAGCTGGTTCCAAAGTCGAGCAGAATGGACGCTAAATGAGTTAGTGAAAAAAGAAGACTGATGTAGTGGAATTGCTATGGTGTTGACTTCCTAACGGGAGAAAGAGGTCTTTAAGGTAAGGAGGTGCTATGGGACTATTTAGGACTTTATAAAGGAGTGAGAGGGCATGCAGATTTCTGCGCTCACGAATTCGAAGCCAATGAAGTCCATCGCGATATTCGCTTACGTGATCAAATTTACGCAAGTCGAATATATATCGTATGCAGATATTTTGTAGCCGTTCGAATTTATCCAGTATCTTCTCTTTAATATCTATAGTACCGACATCAGCATAGTCTAGAATTGGAAGTAGCAGTGTTCTTACTATAGTTTGCTTAGTTGCTGCTGGAAGGAATCTCTGTAACCTTCGGAGGCTATGAAGGCCATTGAAAATACGACGACTAATTTGGTTGGCGTGTGCCTGCCACGAAAGAAATTCGTCCATGACTATTCCAAGATTCTTGACAGTTTTGGTATACTCAATAATATTACCGTTTATTTTGAGGGGTGACATTGACGTTTTGTTAGTATTAGACTTGAGTTTCTGGCCACCAATCACAATCGCTTGTGATTTGGCTGGATTTATGATTATGCCATGTTTTTCGGCCCAACTTGATATGTGTTCTAAATTAGAGTTCATAGTCGACACGGCAGAAGGCAGGTCATCAGGTCTGGCATGGAGGTAAATTTGAAGGTCATCAGCATATAAATGATAGGATGTAGTTAAGCCCTTGGCAATCGGGTTAATGAAGATAGAGAAGAGCAGTGGGGATAGGACACACCCTTGCGGGACACCAGCTGTGAGCTCGAGCAAGTCTGATTGGCCCTCACGATTTAACACACTGGTAGCATCCGCGCAAGTAGGAGTCAAACCAACTCACCACTCCTCTAGAGATATTGAGCGATCGGAGTCGCTCAAGGAGAAGTTCAAAGTCGACAGAATTAAATGCGCTACTGAAATCAAGCAGCGTGAGAATAGTTAGTTTTCTATCATTCATAGCGCGTCTAATGTCGTCGGTAACTTTGACTAGTACAGTAGTGGTACTGTGACCAGGGCGGAAACCAGACTGAAGGGGATCTAACAATTTGTTGTTATCTAAGAAATTATTAAGCTGGGTGTAAACAACCCGCTCTAAAACTTTGGAGAATATTGGTAATATTGAAATAGGCCTGAAATCTTTAGCAGAATCTGGCGATTGGACTTTAGGGAGGGGTATGATAATAGCCTGTTTCCATAAATTTGGAACTACTGAATTAAAAATAGAAAAATTTATAATATGTGTGAGTGTAGGTAAAAATATTTCAAGTATTGGTAGGATGAGGTCTTTGTTTATGTTGTCACATCCATACGCTCTAGACTTAATTCCTCTTACTATTCTTCTTATTTCCGCTTGTCGAACTGGAGAAAACGTAAATTTGCTTACATTTTGCGGAACCTCCTCACGGATAGACTTTATGGAAGCAGCCTTTGTATCATCCTCAAGAATACATGGTGGTTTTGCAAAGTGGGCGTTGACAACATTTAGGTCAAATTTGGAGTTCATGGGGTTTGACGTGGTTTTACCCACTCCGAGGGAATGAAGAAATTTTCAGGTGTTCTTTGGGCTCGAATTTGCAAGATTACGACAAATGTAGGATCTTTTGGCATTACGACACAATTGGTTACATTGATTCCTCAACAACTTAAACGAATTTTACAGTTCATCGGAGGGAGCACTTTTGAATTTAGATTTAAGTTTATCCCGTTTTGCCATCAATCCCTTGATTTCATCTGTAATCCAGGGAGAAGCTGGGTGTTTAATACGAATCTTTTTAATCGGCGCGTGCTTGTCATAGAGCTGTATAATGAGTTTATTTAGAAATTCGACCTTCTCGTCTACAGACCCCAAATGAACAACGTTATGCCACTCCATGTTATATGCATCATGAGACAACTGCGTGTAGTCAATGGACCTCAGATCCCGCCGATACAAAAACCTAGGTGGTGGCTTGGGACTTCGGATTTTATAGGAGAGATATAGTAAGTCATGGTGCGAGAATCCAGAAGCGGTGTACTGCCCATGGGTGTTGATCCTATCCGGAGAAGATGTAATAATTAGATCAATGAGACTAAGGGACGCTTTATCATAGTGGGTAGCTTCAAGTGGGAGAAGATTGAGATCGAGCGAGGAGATAATTTGAGATAGCTTAGACGAACGATAATCCTGTTTTAGAAGGCAGGTATTGAGGTCGCCCATAAGTACTGAATGTTCATAATTAGGTACGAGACCTTCAAGAAGTGACTCTAATTCTTGAAAGTAATTAATTTGGGGAGGGCAGTATACGACACCGAGAAGAATTGAAGTGAATTGAAGATTCACCTCTATGAAGAGATACTCTGGACGACCGCGGACATTCGATGGAGATTGGCACAGTATTTTATAACGAAGATCAGATCTTAGATAAATACCTACGCCACCGCATCTCCAGCCGACTCTGTCGTTGCGTATTAGAATAAAACCCGGCAGGGGAAATTGGTGCGAAGGCAGCGATGGTTTCAGCATTGTTTCACTGATAAGAAGTGCGTGAATATTAAGTCCAGAGAATGTAGCTAGCAGGTCGGGATAATGTTGGGGAACGCTCTGAGCGTTAATATGGCATATACTGAATGCATTTTTGAATGTGGGAAAAGTGGTTAAAAGTACATTATGGAGAGACGGACTATTAACTAGTTCGTCGGAGCTCAACATATCGTTTGCCTCTGAACCATGTTCCTCAACGTCTAGACTGGATTCGTTACTGAAAGGACAATTAAATTCATTAAGGGTTTTATCTAGAGTGGGATGGGGTGATATTGATATATGTGCCTAAATAGTGCATAGAATGTGTGCAGGGATGAACTTAGGTTATTTTCAATATAACTTTTAAACCAAGAGAATATAGAATGTAAAAAAAAAAATATTATATTTTCGCTACCAGCAAAGACATTCAATCTGAGTATAATGTGTGACTCAAGCGTCCTCTTGTACCTTAAAAACACTGTTCTGGGGTTATTGTATCTAGGTAGAAATTTTAAAATAATCATAAAGACATGTTTATAAAAATATTCGCCAGAGAGTAACAAAATCGAAACAATAGATAAAACATAAATTTTTAAATAGATTATAATAATATAATATGAAACAAGTATAATAACAATAGATCTATTAAAAATGTAATAGAATATAAAAGTAATAAATATTATCAGTGGTAACATAAGACTGTATATGAAATAATAGCAAAAATAATTGGTAGGTATCAGTATAATATAACATTGTATAGAAAATAATATTAGGACTATTAGCGTAGGAGGGTATACAAATATAACGGGATAATTCATCAGTGATAAAATATTATATCTTAACCTAGGTGTAAGAGCTTCCTTTGTAATTAAACTATTTCTAAAATAGTAATACAGTAAATTATGCATCTTGAGATAAAAATAAAGAATAAACTAATTACAGAGAAATAAACAGGATCGATAAACTCAAAAATAGGAAAAACATAGCAATGCACACAAAAATTGAAAGGTGATAGATGATAAGTAATAGGGCAGGCATAAGAATTATATGGTAAGCCGTTACAAATAGGTAATAGATGATTACCTAATTTGTGACAGAATATTCTCGTTTTTGATATGAAAAGTTCTGCCATTTTCTTGCTTTTTAAGAAAAATTTGACCATTCTTTGTCCAGCAATATGTATAGTTGTGTCTTTCTTACTAAAGACGTTAGAAAGACTGATGGACCGTCACCTAAGGGATGGGGCACTAAGAAATAAACAACTACATCCACAACAACACGTCTACACAAAAGGCAAATCAACAGAGTCGGCACTACACATGGTGGTGCACAAAATAGAATCGGCTCCAACAAATAAGCTGTCAACACTCGCCGCCTTTATAGACATAGAAGGCGCTTTTGACAAAACCATGCACAACAGCATAAACCACGCCCTACAGGAACTTAAGGTGAAACCAGTCACCATAAAATGGATCACGGAGCTGGTTAGCAAAAGGGCGGTCCAGATAGTGATGAATACTACCACAAGAGCGAAGGTAGTTAAAGGATGCCCCCAAGGGGGGGTCCTATCACCACTTCTATGGAACATAGTAGTGGACAGCCTCATAAAAACACTAAATGAAAAGGGTTACACTGCTATTGGTTATGCCGACGACCTAACAATAATGATTAATGGAAACGCAGAAAATATGCTATGTAAAGTCATGCGCTCAGCTTTGCAGATAGTAGAAAAATGGTGTGACGAACTTAAATTGTCAGTAAATCCGAAAAAGACAGAACTCATCCTCTTCACCAACAAGAGGAAGTTACCAGAACTATAAGTACCAAAATTATTCAACACCAAACTCTCCCTATCTACAGAGGTGAAATATCTGGGAGTCATCCTTGACAGCAAATTAAACTGGGCGAGTCATATCGAAGCCAAAACAAAGAGGGCCTGCCTAACTTTTTGGCAGTGTCGGAGACTAGTGGGGAAAAAATGGGGTCTCAACCCAAAAATCACACTCTGGCTGTACACATCAGTCATCAGGCCCTCTCTGACTTATGGATCAGTTGTATGGTGGCCCAGAACACAACTGACCACAGTGAAAGCGAGACTCCAGAGCCTGCAACGCTTAGCGTGTGTAGCAGCCACTGGATGTATGAGAACCACACCATCGGCCGCACTAGAGTACTCTTGTCATCCAAGAGGAGGCTAAGGCAGCTGCTTTAAGACTAAGAGCAAATGGACTGTGGAAACAAAACACAGAAACACCACACTAAAAAATACTGAAACGGGTTCTAAAAGAAATACCTCTTTTGGACGCACCCATGGACAGGATAATATGCCATCATGTCTTTGATCGAAGATACAATATCAGGATATACACAAATGGCTCCAAAACCACTCAAGGTACCGGAGCCGGCATCTTCTCAAATGATCTAAACATCAAAATATCAACTACCCTAGGCAACCTAAATACGATCTTCCAAGCAGAATGCATTGGCATCACCAGAGCAGCACAAGCAGTTGCAGCCAAAGATGTCGGAGACCTAAGCTTGAAATTTGTCTCCGACAGTGCCTCCGTGCTACAAGCGCTAGCAAAAAATACTATAACCTCTGTCCTTGTACTGGAAAGCCACAATGCGCTTCAATCCATTGCAGGGTCAAATAGAGTGACCCTGCAATGGATTGAAGGGCACAGCGACTCACTGGGAAACGATGCGGCAGACGAACTGGCCAAAAGGGGATCAAAGGAAATATTATATGGACCGGAACCCTTGATGCCCATTCCCCAGGCCCAAATAAAAACATGGCTACGCAGGAACACCGAAGAAACCCACCTTACAGAATGGAAAAAGAACGCAGGATGCAGGCAAACAAAGAACGCGGTTCCGGAAGCGTCCAAAAAACTTGCCCGCAACCTCACCAGATTAAAAAGGGACAAAATCCGTAGTCATAGGTACTATGACAGGCCACTGTCCCCTAAACAAACACCTGTTTACCATAGGTGTGACAGACAGCCCTCTATGCGGAGGATGCATGGAGGAAGAAGAAACGCCACAGCATGTGCTCATGGAATGCAGGAGCATGGCAGAGCAACGGGCAAGAATACTACTATCTCCAGCATCTGTCCCGGAGGCCTGTAGCAACCCAAACAGGCTGCTAACCTTCTGGGACAGCCTCGGTTGGCTGGAGTAACATAAATAGAAACATGAGCCACGCACAACGGCCCAATCAAGAGGCCAAGTGCGGGAAAAAGCCCAGACTAACTAACTAACTAACTAAGGAAGGCTTTCCAAGATCTGTCAATAGAGGTTTTTATCAAGATCTACAAGGCATATGTGAGACCTATTCTTGAGTATGGCTATCAGATCTGGAACCCTTACTTTTGCAAAGATGTAGATATTCTGGAAAAGGTTCAGCGAAGGGCAACAAAAATGCCAGTGGGCCTGAAGATCGCTTGAAATTACTTGGAATTACTACACTCAAACAAAGAAGACAAAGAGGGGACCTGATTGAGACAAATAAAATTCTAACACATTATTACGATGTACCTGCACTGAAGAATATTTACAAATTCAACGTCAACACAAATCTTCGAGGACACAACCGTACAAAATTTAAATCTGCCAAATAGAGTGGTGGACATGTGGAATAAACTACCATTTGAAGTGATTAGTGCAATCTCTGTCAATCAATTTAAAAACAGACTCGATTTGTAACTAAAAACTTGTTAATATTGTTTATATTATATTGTTAATAATGTTTAGCTTTACAAGATCTGATCTGGACGTATCAGCAAAGCTGCCTGTCCAGAATAAATAATAATAATAATCCTATTTATAATTTCTATGTATCAATAAATAATGTAGTTACTATAATAATTGTGTTGAAATCTTACCATACACAATTGACACTGCGTTCGTGAGCCTGAAATACGGCATTGACTATTTTTCTCCTGGTTGGATCAGAGAAGATGATTCGCCTATCGGCAGTAACCGCAACTAATAATCTCCTATTAAGAAAAAAAAACCATCAATTATTAACATTCACATAGTTAGTTAGTTTGTTAGTTTGTCTGGGCTTTTTTCTCGCACTTGGCCTCTTGATTGAGCCGTTGTGCGTGGCTCATGTTTCTATTTGTGTTTATGTTACTCCAGCCAACCCAGGCTGTCCCAGAAGGTTAGCAACCTGTTTGGGTTGCTACAGACCTCCGGGACAGATGCTGGAGATTGTAGTATTTTTGCCCGTTGCTCTGCCACGGTCCTGTATTCCATGAGCACATGCTGTGGCGTTTCTTCTTCCTCCATGCAACCTCTGCATAGATGGCTGTCTGTCACGCCTATGGTAAACACGTGTTTGTTTAGGGGACAGTGGCCTGTCATAGTACCTATGACTACGGATTTCGTCCCTTTTTAATCTGGTGAGGTTGCGGGCAAGTTTTTTAGACGCTTCCGGAACCGCGTTCTTTGTTTGCCTGCATCCTGCGTTTTTTTTCCATTCTGTAAGGTGGGTTTCATCGGTGTTCCTGCGTAGCCATGTTTTTATTTGGGACTGGGGTATGGGCATGGAGGGTTCCGGTCCATATACTATTTTCTTTGATCCTCTTCTGGCCAGTTCGTCTGCCGCGTCGTTGCCCAGTGAGTCGCTGTGCCCTTTAATCCATTGCAGGGTCACATTATTTGACCCTGCAATGGATTGAAGCGCATTGTGGCATTCCAGTACAAGGACAGAGGTTATAGTATTTTTTGCTAGCGCTTGTAGCACGGAGGCACTGTCGGAGACAAATTTCAAACTTAGGTCTCCGACATCTTTGGCTGCAACTGCCTGTGCTGCTCTGGTGATGCCAATGCATTCTGCTTGGAAGATCGTAGTTAAGTTGCCTAGGGTAGTTGATATTTTGATGTTTAGATCATTTGAGAAGATGCCGGCTCCGGTACCTTGAGTGGTTTTGGAGCCATTTGTGTATATCCTTACTTCATTTGTACCTGAGTGATGTGCAAAACATGCACATTATAATAACTGGATTTAATTCCACTAAAATACATTTTGAAAAGCGGCATTTATGAGAACAAGCGCGATAAAAATTTTCATGAAAATGCTGACTATTCACCTTAATTAACCATTCCTTCTTCTCCGTCGTTCCCTCATTACTGAGGATCGTGGCCACTAGACAACAGTTTGCCTACGAGGCTCCTCCACTTCGACCTGTCTTCTGCATGGCGGGTCGCAGATTGTATAGACCCTTTTGTAACTTCTTTGATGAGGTCGTTCCATGTGACCGGTGATCTGCCTCTGCTTCTTCTTCCCTCCACTTGACCCCCGGAAAGCATTTTCTCCAGATTCTCTGGGTTTCTCCTGGCAACATGACCGAAGAACTGCAGGACCCTTCTCATGCATACGGTGGAGAGTCTCACTTGGATGCCGAGTTCTTCCAGGACAGATTTGTTGGTGCGGCGTGCTGTCCATGGGATTCCTAGCATTTTACGCCAACACCACATCTCCAGTGCATCGATTTTGGTGCGCATCCGAGCCTTCAGGGTCCATGTCTCCGATGCATAGAGAAAGATCGAGAAAACCAGAGCTCGAACCAGCCTGACCTTAGTCCACTTGCTTATACTCCGATTCTTCCACAGCCTTTCTAGCTTGCTCATGGCCGATCTTGCATCTGGCTTCTGCGTAAGACTTCCTTTTCAGTTTCCGTCGTTGCATATCATGGAGCCCAGATAGACAAAGTCTTTCACAGCTTGAAGGTTACTCAGCTCGATGCCAATAATTAACCATTATTGAATTTCAAATACTAATAAAATTATTATTCAAAATATTATGGATATTAAGGTCACTTTCCAGTATTCGGCCAGTTGGTAATCAAGTCATTATCTGATAAGGAAGGCTTATCTGATAAGGAAAGCTTTCCAAACAACTTTCGATAGATGTGTTTATAAAGATGTACAAGGCATTATTTATTTATTTGTTACAACTTGGTAGAGAGTTAACAGTGTGATCGTACAGATATAATTTGTAACTATTTATATAAGCAATAAGGAAATGAACACAACCCATACGATCATTCTAGACGAATGCCCAACTAGACCGAACAGCCTGTATCTGGGCATACGAAATATATAGCCTTTGTTTTTGAGTAGTACTGAGGTTTGAGTAGTACTGATTAATAGACTACTTTCAATACTAACACTAAGATAATGACATAAAATAGTACACATATTAATACAAATATATATGATAAAGGGTTAGTTACATACATATATACACATATACACATACAAACATACATACATACATATATAATAACACACACATACACATACGTCTTTGTACGACCTACTTCGTAAAGGAGCCATTTTTTTACTTTTATCTTAACCCTTGGAGTAAATGGGTATTTTCATGGATGCATCTGTCTCTTTTGCAGGATTTTCGGCGACATCGACCTTAAAGTACTATAACTATGAAACTACTACACCAATCATAAAAAGAACAACTGCACAATGATTGCATTGAAATTTCGAATATAGAATATTGAAATATCATTTTGTAAAACAATTAGATAATTATGAATAAATATGAGAACGTCAAAGAAGTGAAAAAAACGCGCGACCAGATTTGGTCGACTCGTACTCAACAGGTTAAATTGGTGTACATTTTGAACATTTTTTACTGACTCTTCTAAAGTATTAAATTTTTTTGCGGCGATGAAATACAACTGTCTTTGGGCAAAGGTTGTATGTACGTGAGGAATTACATAGTTCGTCCCTTCAGCCACTCTAGTTGGTCTTTGCTGCTGGCTTCGGGAACGTTTCTCTAAAGTCTTGTAAAAATATATTAGGCATTGTTTCACGAACAACTGAAGTAGGACTATGTGAGATTATTTATTTATTTATTAATTTACAATAACTTCATATAATATGTCATATAAACACTATTTACATAATATGGTTGAGTTGGGAGAGATTGAGCATATACTATGGTGAAAATGTTTATCCGCATTCCTAACTAGGTCAGAGACCCGTATCTAGGGATGCTGATTTTTGTTTAATGGTATCGACGAGCTGACTCTTTTGATATTATGAACTTACGTTGCATTGCATAATACATAAGAATATTTACATATATACATAGGCATACATACACACATACGTAAATATATATATATACATACCTACACACATATATATATATATATATATATATATATATATATATATATATATATATATATATATATATATATATATATATATATATATATATATATATATATATATATATATATATATATATATATATATATATATATATATATATATATATATATATATATATATATATATATATATATATATATATATATATATATATATATATATATATATATATATATATATATATAGCTACAAGTAGCTCGTCTTGTCTTGTTATTTCCCTTGAAATAATAGGAAATTGAGTGAGTTTACGTATAAAGAAGGATTGTAGCTTAATTTTTGAGATAATTGGATGAAGGGTGAGCGTTACTAGTTGTAAAATGGGCCCAACTTAAACCTACTCCTCTTTCCGCAAGTGAGAGGCATTCATCATTCTCGTTAACACCTAAAGCATTCCCGAATCCGATCAAGGGAATCCTTCGTCACAATGTAAGTGGCTTTTATAATTATTTACTTTATAATCATCTTATTGATCAATTCTAAAAAGAATATATACACAAAACTATCAAATATTTCAAAATATTGAATTTTTACATATTTTATGTTTCGTTCATTGTAAATAATCCATTTAGGTTAAAGGTAATCTTTCCAACTAATAGGAAAGAGCTGACTGCTTCCTTTCATTGATATGAGGGCATGTCACGCTTTTAGTTTTAAGTTTTCAGCTGAATATTGATCGCAGCTTCTTTATATCACACCTTTAGAAAATAAAAAAACGAAATTCGAAATTTTAAATTCTTCCATCTGTCAAGTAGCTCGTCTTGTCTTGTTATTTCCCTTGAAATAATAGGAAATTGAGTGAGTTTACGTATAAAGAAGGATTGTAGCTTAATTTTTGAGATAATTGGATGAAGGGTGAGCGTTACTAGTTGTAAAATGGGCCCAACTTAAACCTACTCCTCTTTCCGCAAGTGAGAGGCATTCATCATTCTCGTTAACACCTAAAGCATTCCCGAATCCGATCAAGGGAATCCATCGTCACGATGTAAGTGGGTTTTATAATTATTTACTTTATAATCATCTTATTGATCAATTCTAAAAAGTATATATATATATATATATATATATATATATATATATATATATACTTTTTATATATAGGGAAATGTCACATATCTTGACGACGGCTGAGCCGAAATATTGATATACATTTTATAACAATCATTAATATTTAAGAAACACTAATCGCCTATTATTTTCCAGCATTCATTCTCGTCTCGCATTGTTGTGTTACCGCTGCCATTTTGAAATACCACAGCAGGAAACACCTAGCAAGCGCTGAAGGAAGAGAAGAATAAGGCGTGGAGTCACTCCTGGTCACCACAGACCAGATAAGTGCCCTTTCATTATTTTATCATTTCATTTATTTAGTAATAAACATAATTTCAATTTGAAAAAAAATATATATATATATATATATATATATATATATATATATATATATATATATATATATATATATATATATATATATATATATATATATATATATATATATATATATATGTATATATACATAGCAAATAATACACGAGATTTGATATTAGTTAGTAATATATAATTTAATAAAACAACTTAAATTATTAGCGAGAGCAATTGAGACTCCGCATACATTGGACCCCTTTCAAGCAGGTACTTCTTTATAAGTATTTTGAATAAATTTAAGTTATTTGCATTCTTATAACTCTCATTTAAATTATTATAAAATCTCGGCGCAAGGAAGTAAAAATGCCTTTGGGCAAATGAGGATTTTACAATCGGAATATTATAATTCGACCCAGTAGCTTGCCTTGTGTTTTTAGTTTGTTGGCTTCTTGTCTGCTGATCCTTGATTCTGTGAAACTCAATTAGAAATTGTTTTATGAATAATTGCCTCACATCAATTGCCGTACTGCATCAATTGCCGTACTGCATATAGGTCCCAAGAATCCGCATCACAAATACACGATCGAGGGAACCCCTGTACACACAGTTACCACACAGAAAGATCTTGGAGTAATTGTGTCCCAGGACCTCAAATGGGAACCGCATATAGTAGAAGTTGTAAAAAGAGCAAACTCACTTCTTTCCATGATTAGGAAAGCTTTCTCCTACATAAACTCTGATTTGTTCCTCAAACTCTACAAAACGTACGTCCGCCCTCTCCTCGAATACTCTTACCAGGTGTGGAACCCCTACTTCATAAAAGACATTGAACTGCTGGAGAAAGTGCAAAGGCGGGCAACCAAGATGGTTCCATCCCTAAGGAACAAGCCTTACGAAAACCGCTTGGATGCACTGGGTCTTACTACACTTGAGCAAAGAAGACAGAGAGGGGACCTCATCGAGACGTTTAAGATTCTGAATGGTCATTATGATGTAGCCAACCTTAATACAATGTACACAATGAACACCAACGAGAAACTCCGTGGACATTCCTTAAAACTAAACCGAAACAGTTTTAGTTCCAACCCAAGAAAGTACTTTATGACTAACCGAGTGGTGGACTCTTGGAACAAACTACCACAAGAAGTGATAAGTGCTATCTCAGTGAATGGTTTTAAAAATCTACTAGACAAACATTTAGTAAAAATGGCAATTAAAAAGTGTAAGGAATAAAATAAAATAAAGACAAACAGTACACTCAACACGTGAAGTACACGCATCAGCTGCAAAAGCTGCTAGTGTATATAAATAAATAATAATAATAATAATAATCAAGTACTCCATATTCTGTAAAGAGTTTCGCTGAGGGGTATCTAGGGGTTTTTTTATTGATGACCTTTAGAATCAGCTTCTGCGCATTGATCAAATGTGAGACTTATTCTTTTACCGCCAACCCTCACTCGTTTAAATTGCAGGCTATTAATTATTTATTCTTATATTATAGTTAGTATTCTAAGTGTCATTCTATTTGTATAGTTACGGTGATATTTTTATTAATTTTACTTTTCAATGCCTTGGTTTTACTGTAATGTTGACTCGCTTGGGCCACTCGATCCCGTGTGACACTAAGGGCAAAGAATGCCCAGGTCCGCGATAAATTCTAACTGAATTACCGCTCTAATGCAACAGGTAGAGGTCGGGTAAGCGACTTCGGACCCGTAACCAGTCGGGAGGACGGAGATATCCTGAAGATTAATTCTAGACAGAGACATTCTGCCAAAACTGATAGTCAAGGGGCGAGGCTGCCCGCTTCTACTCACAGTAGAAGGTAATGAGCTTCGTCTTTTGTAATACACGTTACATTGCTTACGTGAGAAATTTTCCATGCAAATCTTTATTTTACTTTTCCGGCCCGTCGACCGACCAGGAGGGAAAGTATTGCGACCGTGCATTTTTTTCCAGATTAAAATCTATCTGTGCGTTTGCCCGTCTGTGTGTCTGTCTGTGTGTGAACGGTTTCGTGCAGCTCGGGTCGCAAGATCCATTTAATTCTCGGATCGGCTCGACTCACAAATCAGCTCCTATTCAGAAGCCTACCGCAAGTAAGACTCCCGTGTCTCAGGCCTCAGAGCCGGTTTTTCCCGGCGGGATTGCGTCCCGGCGCCTCTGGACTGTTTGCGCACCGGTCGGCGAAGCCAATCGGTTGTGCATTCTGACTAATTGATGAAGGGGTCTGGAGACTATGGAAATATACTCCCTAAGCAGCGGGGGTGGATGTTGACCTGTCGTCAAACACTTTTGAAATTACTATTAGGCTACCTGACCCTGAATTCAGAGCCGGGCAAAAGATGCCTTTGGTCCGCGATAGATTCAAACTGAATCACCGCTGAATATATGGCAGGTAGAGGTCGTGCAAGTGACTTCGGACCCATGACAATTTGGGAGGTTGGAGGTATCCTGATGATTAATTCCAGACGGAGATATCCTTTCAAAACTGGTAGTCAGGAGGCGAGGCTGGTGCCTCGCCGTAAAGCGTTGGCCTCTGTCGGGCTCGTGGCTTTGCTGGATGGTAGGTTTGTATCGTCCTAAACTCGTCTACGCTCATCCCACTGCTGAAAGAACGATCACATATCTAAAGCTTCCATAACTCCGTGCATCCATAAGCTTGCCAAAGCTTATGGATGCACGGTCATTGCTTGGGGGGCCTGTACGCAAAAGTACTTGAACCACTGGTTAAAGCCCAGAAATTATTATTGAGGGTTACTTACAGAAAACATCCCCGCCATGACTCTGACCTGCTGTTCAGCGAAGCAAGTGTTTTGGATAGTCGTCAGCTGTTCGTGAAACAATGCCTAATACATTTTTACAAGACTTTAGAGAAACGTTCCCGAAGCCAGCAGCAAAGACCAACTAGAATGGCCGAAGGGACGAACTATGTCATTCCTCACGTACATACAACCTTTGCCCAAAGACAGTTGTATTTCATCGACCCAATTTTTTTTTTTATACTTTAGAAGAGTCAGTAAAAAATGTTCAAAATGTACACCAATTTAAGATAAAAGTAAAAAAATGGCTCCTTTACGAATTAGGTCGTACAAAGACTGAAAAAGAATTGCTTCATACAATAATTTAAAATATGTGTGTATGTAGATGTATGTGTGTGTGTGTGTGTTATTATATATGTATGTATGTTTGTATGTGTATATGTGTATATATGTATGTAACTAACCCTTTATCATATATATTTGTATTAATATGTGTACTATTTTATGTCATTATCTTAGTGTTAGTATTGAAAGTAGTCTATTAATCAGTACTACTCAAAAACAAAGGCTATATATTTCGTATGCCCAGATACAGGCTGTTCGGTCTAGTTGGGCATTCGTCTAGAATGATCGTATGGGTTGTGTTCATTTTCTTATTGCTCATATAAATAGTTACAAATTATATATGTACGATCACACTGTTAACTCTCTACCAAGTTGTAACAAATAAATAAATATTGTTATACCAGCCTGGGGTGACGGGTTTGCCCATTATAGTCGACATTACTCAACATCATACATAGTAGGGTTGATGGTAAGAGAATGATAATAATATCATATGATAATAAACCCGCCCATTGTGAAATTTCACAACAGAGAGTAGAAACAAACAAAGAAACAAACTTACCCATTTGGTGAGAAAGCCATATTATTAATGGCATCGGATGATGGTAGGTTAGCGAGCTGTGTCCGACCCGTTGCATTAATATTTCTATACATAGAATTGACCATTTTCTCCAGCGAGTGCTCTCCTCTATGCAAATCAAGTTGCCTCTTTATTACGTAATCCATTATCGTAGACATGCCTGAAACAAGGAAGTGCATTAACCCCTTGAGCGGCAAACGGGACAATTGTCCCACAATTGAAATTACCGTAGGGGCGGCAAAGGGGACATCTGTCCCAGCCGAGATCGGCGCCGATGTTTTCCAATTATTTACCCTTGATACCTCACATAAATCATACGGCCTGTGGTATGTGCGAAAAGAGGAGAAGATTCTCTGTCGTTAACTAGTTGGTTCATTATTTTTCATAGTCGCCATTTTTTAGTCTATGATTGAACCAAACCAAACCAAAAACTTAAATATTCATGTTGATTTTCAACACCGAATATTTTTTATTTTTGTATGGGTATAAGTAAAACGAAGTCATAGGTTGAATGAAGCATATTATAATTAATTTAAAAGTATTCACAATTTGATTTATTTCCAGAAAAAACATAGAAATGTTGGACAAGGCAGTTTTTTTCTGCACCACAATTTTGACAGATAATTCTGAATAATGCTTATTGCTTTACAAAACGGTGTTACACTTATCTAATAGCAAATTTCAACAGGAACATAAAACAGGTCTTCTTTATACGATCCGTATAGTAGTTTTGGAGTAATCGTCGTTTTCCTGAAACGCTATATTTTTGTTGTGATGTAATCTTCTTCTTCGCGTTCTCTAAGAGAAACTACAATTCAAACGTCAGCGCTCGAGGTATTAAGTTTGGAGTTAATATTGGAGGCTAAATGGCGATAAATATATTTCACCGACCGAAGTCGGGCCCATCATAATATTAAAAATTACACTTCTGGGGGATGAGCGGTGGATTCCGGACTAACGACCGGCTGTGATAGGTTTAGGACAGCTGTCTTGCCACATGTGAGCGTTCACCTTACCACCTATTCACTCCTACTTCGAAGCCATAGAAATTGAGATGCGGAAATTGCAGTTTTAGATGTTTTTACTATGAAAGAATTGATTATTTTCCTTTAAAGAGGCGAAACAGAGATTCGGCTGGCAAGCCACGAGCGCCAACTTCCACCGCGTGAAAGTGAACAGTGAAGTCGTTAAAGGTGACGGCATTTGCGAGATCATGGTATTTATTTAATTTGTACTTGTGGTCTATTGGGATATTTGATTTCCATGGAACACTTAATTCTACGATAAGGGCTACCTTCCGAGATAGAGAGTAATATCTGGACGAAGGGCTGTGCATCCGAGATTTTCAGGGAATATATACTGCTTAGAGACCGAATCGACCTCCAGAATCCAATCTAAAGCTTTCTCGATTAATTATTAAGAAAGGTTTTGTTGTGAAATGTTTTTTGCCTTTAGGGCCAGCCCGCACAATTTGGGGGTTTGGAGGGTACTGTCAAACAATTGTTAGCACGAGCGACTGAGAGGCTAATTACCTCGCGAATAACAGCAAGGACTTTGTCGTGGCGGTAAGTGTACCGTCCTTGATCCAAGGCCACCTTGCAGCCAGCTAGAATATGTCTAGCTGTGCAAGGGGTGTTGCTACAAAGGGGACATGAACTATCCTCGGCATAGCTCCAACGAGCGAGGTTACTGGGGTCTGGAAGCGTATGCTGAAAGGCATTTAAATAAAATTTCAGCATCTCTGGCGTCCAGTCATACAACATTACTTTCCAGTGCATTGGAGGAGGAATGCAAAAGTCTCCAATTGTTGTCCAATCATTCTGGCATTGAAGGCCAATAGCGTGAGCCATACTATTGCTGTCGTAATCTCCCCGCAACAGAGACTTCTTCAAGTCCACATCGCTCATGGTTGTACTGCCATACCGCCACGACCGTACCGCCACAAATCCGCCACGAAAATCCGTAGAAATTAACCTAACTCGCACAGACAAACACAGATTATGTTCTGATTAGCTGGGGTCGGCCGTTTAGCAGTCAGCGGCGTATGCTCAATTCGGAACGGGCTCTGACCATGCTTAGTGCTTTGAGCTAAGGGCAAATCGGATCTTGTCTTTTATTTATTACATCGAATATTCTTATTTCTGGGCGCTGTATTCAAAAAAATTTAATCATCTTGGATGGGAATAGTCGGTAATTATTGCTAAATGGAGATTTGTACTGCCATTTCCCAGTTATTTCCTAGAGCAACGACATGCAGATGACATCTCAAGTGTTGTCGTCTGTTTTAACCTTACTTCTGACATTATTTTTTTTAATTTCATTTTCTTACTCCAACGAGGTGGATGGAGACGGAAGCCAATCCATCCACCACCCGAGCAGTTATAACGACTATAGTCATCTTTTCTGCCCGAGCTAGTATATCCAAAGATCAGAGGCTTCTATCCCCGTCCAATCCCCCAAGGAGTCATTTATTTATTCGTTTCATAATCACACTTTTTTTATATTTTTGTTTACATTTTACATTTACATACACATACATGTATTTACATTACATTTCATTACAAAGTTACAATACCTATTATATAAAATAAAATTTAAAGGGAGTGCCCGTGCCACCCGTGCCTTACTTCTGACAACTTGGGTTGTCGACTACAGCGGGGGAGCCCGTCACCTCAGGAAGTTTTAATGATTAGTCGTTCTATCTCCCTGGAAGTTAACGTAGAAGACTTGGGGACGAAACAGTCCACCGTCTAGCTACGCCACAAGCCCGCAAGAGGCCAACGCCTTAACCGCGAGATAGCCAGGAATGTTACCTGGCGGGCCGACACTCACGCCCTTACTTCCAATTGTGACGAGATTACTCCGGTCTCTCGATTGGTTACGAGTTCAAGGTCGCTTGCGCGGTCCTCTCCCTTACGAAGCGGTGAAACGGTGTTTACCGAATCTATCGCGGACCACAGCGTCCTTTGCCGGGCTGTTCACCCAGGATCGGGTAGCCGATGGTCGTTTCAAGAGCAGTCGCCGTAAGGTCCGCAACCACCCCCGCTCTATAGGAAACAGTACTGCTTCCAGACTCCCCCGACTGTTAGTCAGAGTGCACAGTCGATTGGCATACGCCGCACAGTACGCAGACCGTCCAGGAGCGCCAGAAGGTTGATTCCCAGGGGAAACTGACCATAAGGCCAGAGTCCTACCCAGGCTCGCACTTCATGCGTGGAGACCGTCGGGTGTTGACCCGTGAGTATGACCAACCCTGAACACAATGGGTCTTCGTGGCCAACTCAGCAAGGGCCCCTTAGCTCCCTAAGTGTTGGCAGGATGTCTCCGTCTGGAATTAACTTCAGTTTACCTCCGTCCTCCCGTGCTACCTCCTCCCTGGTTACGGGAAGTCGGTTACGCGACCTCTACCTGTTGTGTTACAGTGGTAATTTGTGAAATGTCACAATAAAGAGTAGAAACAAACACGAAGATTAAAATGCATAACCCTCAAAAAGCACACGGAAATAGCTGAACGCTCACTGCGTGTGGAGCCGTTTGTTAGCACACTGGAAGTTTTATTTACACGAGAATATTGGGCGCTATCAGTTTTTTTTTTAAAGGTTTAATACTTTATTCATTTAATTTTTGTACATTTAGCCCCATTGTTATCAATGTTATAAGTAACTCGGAAAAATTGACCACCGAAATGCAGCTAATGCTCATTGCCCAGCTAACTAGGACTAAACTATCCCGTATCTAGGCGGGTCCGAGTAAATTATACTTGGGAAATCCATTAAAAGCGTAATTTTCACGCATTTTCAATCGGATACTCTGTCCAATATTAGTAAATAACAAACAACACAAGCCAAATTATATTTACCTGCGCTTGGTTCAGCCGTATAGTAAAAATTGCCAAAATTCAAAATTCACATATTTTTCCACAAACAGAGCTCCATAGCACACTTAAACATCTCTAATAATTGGTTGAAAACATTTAATTACATAAAAATAAGTGTTTTATGGAAGTATTCTGTCGAAAATAAACATAAAAACGTAGCACAAACACGCGACATGTTTACGAGAAAAAACCGGAGAAAATTTACTGTCGGATTTGACGTTTGTGCGTGCGTTCAGCAGCGTACTTCAGCGACACCGGATTGCAAGCGATGGAGCGACTCGGATCAAAATAGCCACTCGCTCCATGGAAGTAAACTATTATATTTGAAGTATTAGGTACTTAAGGGCTCTCTAGACGATCAAGCATGCTTGTCAAGCATCACCTCGCGGCTGGGAGAGGATCGTAAACCGCAGCAAAAAATGCAAATATATTTTTTAATATAGGTATACGAAAAATGCATAGTTTGTTGTTTTATACCACGTCACGAGAGTCACGTCATTCATCAATCAATTACGTATAATCAGCGTGACTCTCTGGTATAAACTACAAAATTAAGCATTTTTGGTAAATATTACAAAAAAAAATATTTGCAATATATTTTCTGCGGTTTACGATCCCCAACCTGCCCGCGACGCGAAGCTTGTCAAGCATGCTCGATCGTCTAGAGAACCCTTTACACATGAAATTGGCGTTTTATATGTAAAAAGTAAAACAAAAAAAATGCTGAAAACTTGCTGAAAAAAATGTGGGAATAAAAATCAATAAAATCTTTGAAGGCAGTTTAGACTGCCTCATCGGAATTGCGACTGAACACTACAAATTCGATTCCGATGAGGCAGTCCAAACCGCCTTCAAAGGTTTTATTGATTCTCGCTCACACAATTTTTTCAGCTAACAATGGTACTTACATACTTTGATAAAATAGTTATTTTTTTCGTTTTACTTTTTTCATATAAAACGCCTATTAATGTTCTCGCGTCTCCGCAATGCGATTGTGGACACGAAGATTGCACGCTGGACCATCTATTCGTTAACTGTCCCATCCTCAATAATTATCCGAGTTTTATCCCAGACCTTGTAAAGTATAACATCCAACTCCCTCTATGTGTTCTCCACTTGTTATCCCTCAACTCTCCCAAAATATATAAAGTAATATGTACATTTATTTCCCTTAATAATATTTCTGTATAGCGTAATAGCATATTTCACACCCTTTTCTTGTTTGTATCATCCCCAATAACCATGTTTTATGCTATATGTACCTACATTTCTATAAATAAGTATCCCTTGTTTCAGTATTGTGCCGTCTTATACATGTAACTGTGCATGTAACAAACTAACGTAGATGCCCTCCGAAAACGACTTGGCAGAAAAGCACCGACTATCGGTGATTGCCATAAGCAACAAGAAGAAAAAGAAGAAGATATAAAACGCCAATTTCACATGAAAAGACCTAATACTTCACTCATTCAATCTAATTATATGATTCTATTAGGGATTACTAACGGTGGTGGTCGCGTTTTGCGTGTGAATTTCGTGTCCGTCTCCGGTGTTCTCCTTGTTCTTCCTAGTGTTTGTTCTGTCCAGTGTTTTATCTGTGCTCCTGCTGAGCGTGTTTTCTAGCGTTGCCCGCCTATTTTGGTGAGCAATTATAACATTATTTCACAAATTAACTTTTTGTAGGGTATTCATTTTTTTCTATTTTTTAACCACGTTTATGATGAGTTATCCGTGATTGTATTGACATGGAATTAGCCGCAGGGGGGTCAACGGGAGCACACCCGTTGACCCCATCAAACCTCAGTGCTATTTTCGATGGGGAAATTGATTCTAGGGCCTCTGTGGGAGCCAACGTAGAGGTGGCTTCCTCAGTCGAACGCGAATCAAATACAAGCCCTAATTTGTACGGGGAGGGTTCCCAAGGACCCTTCTTAGTGTTTATCCAGTATAAACCGAATCAAACGGCTGAGAGTGACCCCTCCAGCCTAAACATTTTTCCCCTTTCAGTAGGCAAACTAATCCAGAAAAATAAAGTAGCCGACGTTCTTTTACTAAAAAAAACAGGACGAAACCGTATCGAGGTTACCCTGAAGACTGGCAAATCGGCCAATATGCTGGCGACCGCTGACTTCCTAACAAAAAAGAACTTTAACGCGTTCATCCCCTCTTTCTCCACAGTGCGGCTCGGACTCGTTAAGGGCTTAGATAATGACCTCAGTGATGAGGAGATAATCGAGGCCATCAACAACAGCAATTTTTGTCTAGCGAAAAGCATTCGCCGTCTTAACTTCCGCTCCTCCGACCCCCAGGGTAACACCGTCTGGAAACCATCCAGGACGGTGGTTATAACCTTCGAGGGCCAAAAGTTACCAGAAAGAATAATGATTTTTTACAATTCTCTTCCAGTGGAAAGTTACGCCTTCCCCGTCACACAATGTCGTAAATGCCTCCGTTTTGGACACCTTATTAAAACCTGCAGGGCTAATTCCCCACGATGCTTCCGGTGCGGAGAAGCCCACTCGGGCGAAACTTGTACAAATACCGCAACATTGGTTTGTGTCAATTGTCGCAGTAACCATAGTGCAAACGACCTTTCCTGCCCAGAGTTCATGAGACAAAAGGCTATTAAACAACTTATGGCTAAAGAGGGCATCTCTTTTAATGAAGCGTCCTCTCGCTTCCCCAAAATTTCTAGAAATTCGTATGCATCGGTTACTGCAATCAACCCCCCCCCCCCAGCCTCCATCTTTTTTCAACTTAACCCCTAATAACAGCTATCGTCCTAGAATAATAACCGTAGACCCTTTAAGGTCGGGTAAGACAAAAGGGAAAGGCAAGAAGAGAAAACTCTCTTCTCCTCCCACTTCCAACCCTCGTCCACAAGCCGCCCCCACCTCAGATCTGAGATGGGACTACTTCCCCGACAGGGTCGAGAATGGCAGCTGCCTTAACAGACAGCCTAAGTCCACGACCCTGGAAGAGATTGCGTCCCTCCTGCGGCTACTAATCGCCCAAAATAAGGGAAATTCTGCAGCCTCATCCTACAGCGATACCTCCTCCTTTATAACTGATCTTCCCTCTTTAAAATCCGTGGCGGGCGGACTATCATCCGCCTCTTAACGTATATAAGAGTTTCAACGCTCTTTCACTCGCCCCTCCTTTCTTTTTTATTCCTTTTTCCTTTTTCTTATTTATTTTTTTTTTTTTTTTTTATTTTATTTGTTTTTTTTTAAATATTGTATAAACGTAATTCCGTCCCCACAGTGTGATTGTGGATTTGATATCTATCACCTCTTCTTTAATTGCCCTCTCCTTAACAACTTTCCTTCGTTTATTCCTAATCTCATTCAATTGAAAATCGAACTCCCTACCAAAATCGATATCCTTCTGGCGTCCAATTCCATTAAAATTTATCGAGTCATCGCTAAATTCATTAACCTAAATCATTTAGCCATTTAACCCATATTCCGAAATGCCTTCTGGGGGTGGCCACTTCCGTTCGCTGCTCCGGGATCGGACCCGCCTTGTGACGTCAGGCCGATGGAAATGTGGCCCCGTTGTCGAGGTTGGCTGTGGAAAAAGTCGCTGAATATGGCGAGTTTTTGGCAGTAACTTGCAGTCAATGGACGACACATTCTCGGTGCGGCCGATGCCGGGGGAGGGGCCTGCTCTCGGGGGGCGGTGGGGAGCGGCACTGCCCCCAGAAGCACTTCTCTATTACCCTGACCCTTCTCCTTTTTCTTTCTCCAAAATATTCCCCTAATATTCTGTTATGTTTTTAGTCTCTATGTTGTCCTCTGTGTATGCAATTGTGATGTCCCTTCCTTTTTTTTTTGTAGGTACTAACACTAACAGTATAGTCATCCTCCCGTCAACAATACATACAAACTGGCACAAAATCACCAGCACCCTAGCTGCGTGGAATTGCCACAAGGAAAAGAAAGAAGAAGAAGAAGAATCTAATTATATAAGAGTATTACATCGAACTACTCTTTCTTGCCTGACTGTACCTGTGGGGACGCTTAAATACTGTCAAAAATCGACCATAGTTGACGCCATTAAAGCCATGAGTGTAGGCCATTAAACTCGAAAGTAAAAGAAAACGGCTGTCCGAAGTTTATTCGCAGACAGTCACGGACTTTTTATTGCCAAATCAAATTAAACAACCCCAATAATTAATCAAAAGAAAATGAATGCTAAAAGTTTTGGTGATTGTGGTGACATAGCCCTCAAGACAGAAGAGGAAGTCGCGATCAAATCGGAGATCGATGATTCAGACTGGAATATCCCTCTGAGCGACGCAGGAAATGTCGTCCATTTCTACGAAGGAGAAAATCATTGCATAAAAGCTGGCGCAAGTAATACTTTCGTTGAACTAAGCGACATCAAGATTGAACAGTCTGTTTCCGGTGACGAACACGTAAAACCGTACGCCTGCTCGAAGTGCGACAGCGCATTCGCTCACATAAACGAGTTATCCAAGCACATTAAAACACACTCTAAAGCCGATAGGTGTATTTGCCGCAGCGAATGCAGCTGTGCCTTTGCGAAGGAAGAAAGTTTAATACTGCGGAGAAAGTTTGAGGCCGCGCACAGAATAACGAAAGACTTGGAAAATAATAGAAACGTCATCGCTTCTCACGATCGCGACGGAAGTGGACTATCCAGAAGTGGTGGATGTAGTGTTGGACGCGTCAAATCTTTCGCTTGTTCGAAGTGTGACAGGTTGTTTCATAAGCAGGCTCATTTAAACATTCACTATACAGCCATGCACTTCAAATGAAGGAATAAATTAATAGTTTAAAAAAAAACACTAAAAACACGCTTTTATAAATGCACGTAAAAACCAAAAATATTTAAGTACATACACTATTTACACTCAATATTTACAAGTCAATATATAATAGGTTTGTTATAACCTTGAAACCTGATCGTGTTCAAAGTCCATTACGTAACCTTTCTCACAAGTGCAAACACGACTATGATACGATATTCCATCATGGAATGCCAGTTCCTGTCTTCCGGCTTCATCATCAGACCTTGAAACCTAATCGTGGTCAAAGTTCATTCCAAGACTTTTCTAACAAGTCCAAACAAAGCTGTGATACGATGTTCCATCATGAAGTTCCAGTTCATATCTTCCGACTCCATCATCAGATCAGTTCGACAGTACCATATTATTGTATTATCGTCAGAACTACATACAGCTGCCAATTTTCATGACGCTACGATCCTTGGAAGATGGTTAAATTAGTTACCTTAGATTCCATTACATAGTTAGTTACATACAGGTCGACCTAATAAACGCGTGTTAACCCCTCGCGGCCCGCGGTTTCAATTTTAATGTGTGCCTTAAGAAATTCGCGAGTCTCAAAAAAAAGATGGCGTTTCAGAAAAAAAACGATTACTCCGAAACTGTCACACCGATCGTCTAAAAAGACCTGTTTTATGTTCCTATTGAAATTTGCTATTAGATATTTGTAACATGTAACATTGAAAAAACACGGCACAAAAATGGCCAACGCCCGTAATCCGCGCAGGATGCAATTCGCACTTGAAATATTTTTGTTCAAAATACTCATTTCGGTAAGCCCTCGGTATGAAATTTCTACTCGAATAAATAATAGTATCATTATAATATATAAAGAACTTACGATTATGACGATATAATCACTTTTAACACTTTTAAATCACTTTTAACAGAACGTCTTGTTTACCGGCCGAGCGATCGCGGCACTATGGGTCTTCAAAAATTTGTAGTGGCTAGTCAACGTGACGAAAAATACTTATCTGGCTACCAAACGGTAGAGAATTTTCTCCGCTCCTCGCACATACTACTGGCTAAGTGGTTGGTGCGAGACAGTAAGATTAAATAATCCATAATTAGCGGTCGGCCCCGCCTGGCCATTTCGGGCCGTCTGGGGTTCGACGGTAAATATCAATTCTGGACGTTTCGGGCCGTCTGGTACGCGAGGGGTTAAAACGTAGGGTCATTTCGAACCCACCCTTCAAACTTTCAAATAACTATAAGTTATAATATACCAATAAAAACTTCTCTTTATGGAGAACATTTACTACTAGAACTCGTGTCAATTATAACCGCATTTTTTGCTTACTTTTCCATTTGATCTAAATCATATAAGAATGGAAAGATATCTTTATGTAGAGCATTTATTACTAGAACGACTTATCTCAATTGTGAGCCGTTTCTGAGTTATATCCTCTTAAATATGGCTAATTATCTACCTGATTCTAGTTATTTTTGTACATACCGGATATTTTTGTACATTTTATTATCGGATTCATACCGATAATAAATTTTGCGATTTGCGAAACTAAACCATATGCGAAACCAAACCGTAAATGGGTTATACCTGTGTTTTACAACCTATTTTAGATGACCCCCTTTTTGGTAAAAAAAAAAATAAAACTACGCTGCGCCCTTATTTTATTTTATTCGGTTGACAAACAGCGTTTATATATACAAATACAAAATATAACAATAAAACTATGACTAATTACATATATGTTAACACTATTTACCGTTAATACTATGTGTAGAGTACACATCTCCGTTGTTATACCTATGTTATTTATACTTACATTTCTTAAGCAGTGATTTATTGATAGACAAAAGAGAAAGAACAAAAAACAAATGAAAATGAAATTTTACGTTAAGATTATAACCATTATTCATTATTTTGTACCAAAAATATATTTTTAAAAATATTACCAAAAACTATTCATGTAATCCGTTTAAGGGATTAATAGTCATTCGATGAAATAGGGGCGACAAAGGACTGATAAGACTTTTTAATGCTTTCCTTAAAGTGACGTAGACTGAACTTAGTTCTCTCGACCCCCCTCTAGTCTCTTCCATAGCTGTAACTGTAAGCATGCAATAAATATTTTGTTGGTAAAAATAATGGTGAAAACCACATTAATATTATCTGTTTTACACTTTTAAAGTCGTACTTACTTGGTTTAGGTTTTGTAAAAGAAATAGCAAAAAACACAAAATAAATGTTTCTCTACCGAAGATGTAAATGTTTGTTTTCGTAGGGGGACCTAAAAGTAACCGGAATTTCATCATAAAAACCTGTATATTATTATTTTTTACAAATCAACCTTAACACCTTCAATATAGTCTCCATTTAACTATAAACACTTATCTAATGAATGATTCCATTATTAGAAACATTGTTCGAAGTCGTTTGTTTATATGGCTGCGAGCTCCTGCGGTTTTTTCTTTTAACTCTTCCACATCCTTAACCTTCGGCTACGTAACGACCAAATTTGGTTGCACATCAGAACACCTTTGACTACGTAACGACCAATATTGGCGGCTTGCTCCCGGAGCGCACAGAAATATAATTTTCTAATTCTAACGCATCCTAAAATCCATACCAAATATCTCATTATTACCATAGATACATAGCGGGCGCTAGAATAATTTCGCGGATATTTCTGATAAAATTCCATTGTCAAACATCATATTTTTTTTTTTCGAGAAATCATCAAAATTTTTATTGGTTTTTATGAGCGAATATCTAAATATTTTTGTATGTAAATAAGCAAAACGAAATATTATTTTTGATAGAGAATCTAATAAAGATAATGATAGTATTTACAGTTTTTAAATATGATTCCGTATTTTTCCGTAATAATAATAAATACAAACGGAGCTGCCATGGAATTCACCGACCGGAGTCGGGCCCATCATAATACAATTTTTTACACTTCTGGGGGGTGAGCAGTGGATTCCGGACTTACGAACCGGCTGTGGTAGGTTTAGGACAGCTGTCTTGCCACATGTGAGCGTTCACCTTGCCACCCATTCACTCCCCCTTCGAAGCCATAGAATTTGAGATGCGCAAATCGCAGTTTTAGATAATTTTTCTAAGAAAGAGTTGATTATTTTTCTGGAAAGGCCAAGATCTTTAAAGAGGTGAAATAGAGATTTAGCTGGCAGGCCACGAGCGCCAACTTCCACCGCGTGAAGGTGAACAGTGAAGCCGTTCCGGGTTACGGCATTTGCAAGATCATGGTATTTATTTAATTTGTACTCGTGGTCTTTTGGGATATTTGATTCCCATGGAACAGTTAATTCTACAATAAGAGCCACCTTCCGAGATAGAGAGTAGAGTTATATCTGGACGGAGTGCTGTGCATCCGAGACTTTCAGGGAATTTATACTGCTTAGAGACCGAATCAACCTCCAGAATCCAATCTGTAGCTTTCTCGATTATTGAGAAAGGTTTTGTAGTTAAATGTTTTTTGCCTTTAGAGCCATCCCGCACAAACTGTATTGGGGGTTTGGAGGATACTGTCAAACCCTTGTTGGCACGAGCCACTGAGAGACTAATTACCTCGCGAATAACAGCGAGAACTTTGTCATGGCGGTAAGTGTACCGTCCTTGATCTAAGGCCACCTTGCAGCCAGCTAGAATGTGTCTAGCTGTGCAAGGGGTATTGCTACAAGTACAAGTTAAAAATGCCGAGTTTTTTCACTTTTTCAAATTTCTCATATTTATTCATAATTATCTAATTGTTTTACAAAATGACATTTCAATATTTTATATACAAAATATCAATGCGATCATTTCACAGTTATTATTTTTATGATTGCTATAGTAGTTCCATAGTTATAGTACTTTTTGTCGAGCGCGGCGATATTGCAAGAAATTCCAATAAATTGCCGCGGTCTGCCATGAAATTATACCGCTAGTCGAAGGGTTTTAAAAAGTTCTTCTTTAATGACCCCTTTTATTCGTGGAAACAAAGAAAAGTCGAAAGGAGCAATATCAGGGGAGTAGGAGGCAAGGGGCAAAGGAGTCATGCTGTTTTAGCCATGCTATATAAGTTCATGGTAGAAAATTCAGCCCCGGCTTCAATCGCAAACTGTTACGCAGTCTTCTGAGAAGCTCCAACTAGAATGCCTGATTAACTGTATTTCCTGGTAAAAAGCAAAATGTCACGGCCGCACGCTGTTCACTCACTTTACAGAAAACGAGGAGCAAGCGAAAATGGTTTTACAAAAAAATGCACTGTAACAAGACTACCTTATTAATAAGTCTGCAACAAGTGCATTGAACGTAGAACGAGTTGCTTCACGCGCACCTAGTGGCGGGAATAGGCACTAGGCAAGCCCCGCCCACAGCTCTACCATTCCGGTTACTTTTGGGTACCCCATGTATAACATAAAAAGATTCTGTCATATTTTCGATTTTTATTTTTAAATAGCATGCGACCCCCCGGGAGTCTTTTTTGCGACCCCCCCCCCCCCCCCCCCAGGTGGTCGCGACCCACTGGTTGAAAAACGCTATACGAATCGGATTGATTTCGTCAGTTTAATTTGAAAATAGTATTAAATTTCTCAGGGGGGGGGGGGGGGCAAAGCGGATATTTCTGTCTTCATCTCGAGAAACAAAATTAGCGCGTTCACAATATTTCTTCTCCTCGACGGTTGATGGGCCGAAAATTAAAAATCAACACTGGCAACAGTCGAAGTGATCAAATGGCGATCTCGAAATAGGGGTGTCCACTTTGAAAATACATCGATGTTTTTTTCGATGTAATGCATCGAGACTGTGCATCGATATATTCCGATGCATCGGTTAGAAACATCGATGTTTTTCAAAATCGAATGGTTTTTCTGACATATGTAATCAGCTGATTCAGCTGTTTAATTTTAATTAAAAAATGAAGGCAATGCTTAAGATCATTCTTTATTATTATTAAAAAAAACAAACATAATACAAATCAAATATAATGAAATTCCGGTAAGTATTATAATCCTAAGTCCAGTGTTCTTTTGGAAGACTTTGCAAAAATAACAGTTTATTTAATCGTTTCCCTTTCAGTCTGTTCCGTTGCTGATTAACGATTTGTGCCGCTTTCGAAAATAAACGTTCAGATGGTACTGAAGTTCCCACCATGGTCAAATATTTATACGCAATGGTATGGAGTTTAGGAAGCTGAATTTTGAGGTCATTCCAAATTTCTAATGGGTTTTCATTAAGTCTTCCTACTGGACTACGCAGGTAAATAGACAGCTCATCAGAAATCGCATCGTCAGACTTCGCCGTTTTCCAGCTCTTGTGTACTAGTTTGTGGTGATCATCCCATAAAGAAAAAGTTTCTTCTGCTTTGTCAGAATGATCTGAAGAATCAGATTCTACGGCCTCATTTTGTTGTATCGTAATTTTAATCAATTCTTTGACTTTTGCCACAGCCGAGGAACAAGCAATTGGGTCCGTAAAATGCATTTTTTTGAACCTCGGATCCAATATCGTGGCTATAGCGAGGGGTATCACTCTCTCTATAACACCCATTCTCTTGTCGATCTCTTTAAGGACCAGCGATTGCAATTCTTTGGCAATAGGATCTTCGAATTTAAGAGGTTTGATTTTCAAAAGAAGACAATGGATAAGTGGTATTACCTTGCTGCTAGTGCAGTACTTATCACCTGACACTTCCTTGGTTGCAGCTTCGATCGGTCGCAGAACTTGTAAAACCGATGAAAGAATTGATAACTCTGAAGCTGTAAGCATCGGTGGTGCATTTTTATGTTGAATAATTATGTTATTAACGATAGTGCGAAGCTCCAAAAGTCTCTCGATCATGTAATATGTACTATTCCATCGGGTCGGGACCTCTTGTATTAATTTAGTTTCTTTCTGGGTAGCTTTACGTAATTCGTTACTGGCTATATTACTCTGTTTAAACCATGTCACAATATCTTTGACTTTATTTATTAAGTTTCGCAGCTCTGTACACTGTTGCATAGAATTTTGAGCTACCAAATTCAAGGTGTGTGCAAAACATGGTATGTGTTTTTTACCAAAAGCCAAATCGACCGCCTTTACCATGTTGGATGCGTTGTCTGTTACTACAGCCGAAACTTTGTTTGTGTCAACACCCCATTCAGCACAAGTATTCAGCAGCATTTGAGCGATGTGTTCTGAAGTATGACGTTCATTTGACTGGTACACTCCAAGAGTAATTGAAAATAGTTCATTTCCGATGCCGAAGTGTGCCGTTATTCCTAAAAAACTTCTCATAGTCATTGTTTCAGACCACATGTCAGTAGTAAGAGCAAGGTTGTCAATATTTGATAACTTTTCTTTGAAAACTGTAGATAGCCCTGCGTATTTATCATCAACCCATCGAGTCAACGTAGTCTTACTGGGAAGTTTATAATGCGGCGCAATAACTTTAATCAAACTGCGAAAGCCTTCATTTTCAATAATTGTAAATGGTTGATTGTCTTTACATATCATATAAATTAAGGCATTATTTATCTTCACAGTTTTATCGCCACTAGGCGAATAAGCATAAACTTCTTCAAAACTTGAAATAATAGTTTTTTGACGTTTTGGAGCTGGAGGAGCAGGAACATATTCGTCGTCTTTTAAAGAGTCAGATTTTTTACCAGCTTCTGTAGTCAATCCTATTACACCAGCAGAGCTTGTTGACGGTAGCAAATCAGCAGCATTAGGGACAGATTGTGTAAAAGTAAGTGTATGTATTATATTGCCGGCGATAATGGATTTTTTCGAATTCTCATTATTGAACTCAAGAAAAGCTGCTTTATGTACATGCTTTATATGACCAATTAAGTTGGTTGTATTGCCACAAGATTTTATACCTTTTTGACAAAGTCTGCATTTTGCGGAGTTACTGTCTCCATCAATTTTATCGTAAAACTTCCATATACCACTTTTCTTGGAAGGTGCCATTGTATAGTATAATCAACCTGAAAAAAAACGTTTATTAATGAAAAACCTGAAATCGATAAATGTATCAATCGACATTCGATAATTAACAATTCACACACTAATGATTACCTACTATCTGCAACCATAATCATATTAGTAAATAATTTGTGTTGTATTAAATTATCTTACAAATGACAAAGTACATATCTTCTATTTGTTCTGTCAATCAGTAAATTGTAAAACTAAACTTTTACTCTTGTTCACGAGAGTATAAATGTTAAATGATTTAACCTAAAAACCTACTTTATTACTTCACTTACCTGTCCAATCAAACATGTACGGAAACATTGAGATTTTCCTTACAACAATCCTATTCCGTTCTGTAAAGTGTGCACATTCACGACACAATTAAAATCAAATGTAATTAAACGTACTATTCAAAGCGCACAAAGCAGACAGAAGTCAGAACGCAGACTCAGACAGTAGTCAGAGACTACAGACATCGATATAGACAGATTAACCATTTGACAGAGACGATTTTTTTAAATCCACCCTACCACGCACAGTGTTGCCAAGTTCCAACCAGATAAATGTCAATTTCTTGAGAGGAGGGTTTGAACCTTGACAGTCATCGATATATGGATATATCGATGTTGACAGCAGCCAACTAGCGCCACCAACAGGTTTCATATTATAACTTCATAACATGACATAATAAATCAGAGCAAATAAAACAGTAATAGTTAATTATAACCGATAACATTTTGATTTCAATCGATACATCGAGTATATCAATAACTTTCCAAAACATCGGATCGATTCGATGCATCGTTTTGTAAACATCGAGTGAATTCGATGCATCGATGTATATCGGACACCCCTATCTCGAAAGTGACAGCTGTCAATTCGTATTCGTTCGCATTGTACGTTTCACCGCAGATGCAACCGCTTAACTTTAAATTTTTTGTCAAAACGCATTTTCTCAGTATAACTGTCATTTTGTCCCCGCACGAAGATGAGTGAGAATGTTCTCGACGATTACACAGCCGTGACTGTGAAGTTCGAAGAAAATAATATCGACATTAAAACAGAGTCCGTTGCGTCTGATGAAGCGAATACGAATATTTCCTCGAGCGATTTTATGTCAGATAAAGGAGGAAATGTACTGGAATTCTGTGAAAATGAGATGCAATTCAAAGAGGCAGAATTGAATGACATGAATCGTACAGGTAGACCAAATATGGGTGAGCGAATTGTCGACGATTGCGGAGGAGTGACTGTAAAGTTTGAAGAAAATGTCGACATTAAAACGGAAGTCGTCCTATCTGACAGTTCACATTCAAATATTCCCTCGAGCGATTCGATTTCAGATGAAAGAGGGATTGTAGAGGAATTCTGCGAAGACGACACTCAATTCAATAAGCCAGAACTAAATGAATTAAATCGTTCTGAACCGTCTGGAACAGTGTCCAGTGGTAAACGCGTGAAGCCGCATATCTGTTCGGAGTGCCACAAAGCATTTGATTCGAATTACCTTATGAAGCGACACATTTCTGCCGTTCATTTAAAAGTAAAGAAATTCGCTTGTGATACATGCGATCGCGCTTTCGCGAAAAAAGACCATTTGAACACACATTTTGACGTCGTTCATCTGAAATTGAAGAATTTCTCATGTGGCGAATGCGATAGAGCGTTTTCGTTACGGAAACATTTAAAACGCCATTCAGTCGCTGTTCATAGAAACTCAAAGAAATTCACATGTGGAGAATGCGACTATGCTTTCGCGGAAAAGGGCGATTTGGAAAAACACTTCGATATTGTTCATCGCAAATTGAAGAAATTCGCGTGTGACAAATGCGATCAAGCATTCGCAATTCAGAATGATCTGAAGAGGCATGTAAACAGTAGTCATTTTAAATTGAAGATTTTTGCTTGTGATCAATGCAACCGGTCATTTTCACAGGAATATCATTTAAAACGGCATTTCGCCAACGTTCATTTGAAATTAAAGAAATTCATATGTGGGGAGTGCGACAGCGCTTTTGCAGAGAAAGTATGTTTGAAACGACACTTAGAGGGCGTACATATGAAGATTAAGAACATCGTTTGTGGGGAATGTGGTCGCGCTTTCACTCGGCGAGGGATTTTAAAGAAACATTTGGATATCGTACATCGGAAGATAAAGAAATTTACTTGTGGCGAATGTGAGAGAGCATTTTCACAGCTGTATCATTTAAAGACGCATCTTGACTCTGTTCATAGGAAACAGAAGACGTCCCAAGAAATCCAGAATATCGCATGCGACACTTAATCCAATCTGCTTAAATACGTGATATGTATCTATAACTGGGAGGCTATTCTTAAAACAATGGCATTCTAAATTTGTTTATGGCCCATGTAAAAGATATGAATAATAGAAAAATTCAGAATTCTAAAAAAGATTGTGCATTTTTGTATGAAAGTGACTTTTGTTACATTTTTGTATGAACCAGAGTGTAACTAAGGACTTATAACAATTAATTGTGCTTGTATAAATAAGTAATCATTTCAACGCTGAACTCATTAATCCGTGTTTTGAAATTCTATACGGGGTGTTATTACTGCACGGGCATTTTTTCTGTGGGTGAATCTGTACAACGCGGTAAGCAACTTTTAATAAAAAAATTTGGAAAAAAACAAAAAAAAAATGAAAAAAATATTTTTAGTTTTTTTTTTTAATTTAAAGAAGTCGACTGTTAAATAAAGGTTTGAGAAGCGTTTGAGCGTGCTGCGCCATCTAGAGGTAGGTAATAGGTCATAAATAATCGATATCAGCGATATTTTACCAACCGCTAGATAGCGCATCGTGATCATAGCTTTTCATACTATTTAAAAATAAAAAGAAAAAAACAAATTAAGAAAAACATTTTTTTTTCAAAAAACATTATTTTTTATTTTCAGTTTTTTTTCAAAAAAAAATTTATTAAAAGTTGCTTACTTCGTTGAACTTCGTTTTTATTATTGTAAGCCCAGCATAATGAAGGTAGGCAAATAATTACGTATCCGACCCGAAGTCTTTACCAACCGCTAGATAGCGCATCGTGATCATAGCTTTTCATACTATTAAAAAAAAAAAAAATATGAAAAAGATTTTTTTTTCAAAAAACATTTTTTTATTTTCAGTTTTTTTTCTAAAAAAAATTATTAAAAGTTGCTTACTTCGTTGAACTTCGTTTTTATTATTGTAAGCCCAGCATAATGAAGGTAGGCAAGTAATTACGTATCCGACCCGAAGTCTTTACCAACTGCTAGATAGCGCATCGTGATCATAGCTTTTCATACTATTTAAAATAACTAAAAAAAAAGAAATTAGGAAAAAATTTTTTTTTTCAAAAAACATTTTTTTTTTATTTTCAGTTTTTTTCCAAAAAAAATTATTAAAAGTTGCTTACTTCGTTGAACTTCGTTTTTATTATTGTAAGCCCAGCATAATGAAGGTAGGCAAATAATTACGTATCCAACCCGCAGTCTTCACAGATTGACGATTTCAGGGGTTCATAACTGGCGTTATTATATCGAATATGCAATTAATCATGCGGATATTTGTTTCCTATAAAAGTAGTTTTCTGGGTATAAATTAACCTAAAAATTATATAAACATGCACTTTATTTAAATTTAATTATTTTACAAGAGATTAAATAAACTTTGTATTACTATTGGATATATAATTTATATTACAGGAAATTAAATTAAATTTTATTATTTTGTATACCAGAAATTTTGGAAATAAATATATACACACTCATACATACATACTCAGACACGTTTATTGAGATTACAAATTGTGAGTGCACTTTTAACTCACTCACGTTAATTAAAATTTGTACAAAAATAAAATAAAAATAGAAATAGTTTGTTGTTTGGTAGGAGGAGGAGGTTGGTGGTAGGTAGGAGTTTAATACTTTGCAATTTCTTATTTTTCAAAATGGAAAAAGAGATTTTGTAGGTACCCTCTCTATGCCCATATTTAGAAGCCATGCATGAATTTCTTTCTTTAAAATAATGTTGCTTTTTAAAGCTACGTTTTTCGACTATATTGTAGGCTCGAGGAGCTATAAAAAGATAATGTTGTCGTGATTTTGACAGCTCCGAGCTATCAGCTGGCTGTCTTTTTTTTCTTTAAAAATCCGCATCTTATACGTTACCTAATCTGCGTATGGAGGGGCCAGGGGGGCGCCAGTTTTGCATGCGGCAATTTTGCACAAATGTCACTTTTGACAGTTCCAAATTTGTTGAGGGCAGATTTGCAGGAGGCAACCTTGCAGGCGGCAACCTTGCAGGCGGCAACCTTCAGTACAGTTTTTAAGTTTTTCTGTTAGGTTAGGTTAGGTTTTTCTTTCCCTAAAATCGAAGTGACATTAATTACCGGCATCCTTGTAGTGGATGACTTTTATACATCAAACTAAACATCAAAAAAAATGTTTTAAGTTTTTCTGTTAGGTTAGGTTAGGTCATTTTGACATTTGCAAAACTGCCTTCTGCAAGATTGCCTTCTGCAAAACTGCCGCCTGCAAGAATGCCGTCTGCAAGATTGCCGTCTGCAAATTTGCCTTCTGCAAGTTTGATGGGACCCGAGGGGCCAATAGATGTAGCAAAACTGGAAGCGGGGAATCTGCAAACGTCAAACATGTCAAAATCGCTATGTGCTAATCTGGATGCCGTAAATACGGATGCGGTAAATCTGGATGCCTTTGATATTTTGACAGATTACTGCCAGATATCGCGGACGTTTTGTGGTTATGTTTTGTTGTGTCGTTTTTCGTATATTTCACAACTGTTTTGAAATGGAAGCGAAGACGTCGCCATGATCAAGTTTACCACGAAAGAACTGAACGCTCTGGTGGAGGAAAAGACGGCGTGCGTTGTGTTGAAGACGCTGAAGCAAATATTGAGTTTGCACGCTTCCTGCTTGGTGAACGTGAAGAAGTCCGTGCAGGACAGCCTCTCCAGCGCCGTTGGAAAGTTTGACAAGAGGTATTTTCGTATTTTTGTTTGTTTGTTTATTTCTACTCTTTATTGTGACATTTCGCAATTGGCAGGTTTATTATCTCTTGTCTCAACCCAGCTCTTGGAAATCTCTTGTCTCAACGCTGCTATGAAGTGTTTATATTATAGCATAGAATAGACCACGCGACCAGCCTGAGAAATCGATAGGGGAATAGAAAGAGAAAGCTGCATATGGGCCCCCTATAGGAATTATTGCAGTATAGGTACCTTTCTCAGAAATCGAAAAAACAAAGAAATACTACTAGGTTAGATCATTGTAATGCTAAATGTGAAAGAAAAAAGCTTCGGACGCGTAAATTTTCAAAGCCAAATTTACATACAAAAAAAAAAAAAAATTTTTTTACCTCAGTTTTTAAGGTTGTTTTAAAAAAACCTAACCTAACCTAACCTACCGCCAAATAGGTGTTTATGTATTATTTTAAAAAGAAAACTACCGAAATGTATGGGTTTGGCGCTTTTTTGAATGCCTATATCTCGCTTATTTATTGAGACCGAATAAATATTATTGCAGATTCGGAATCAGCGTGGTGAATATAGTCTGGTGACGTTAAAAAATCAACAATCTAGAAGAGGTACCTATACTGCAATAATACCCCCCTATATCCTTGTTTAGTCGTCCATGCGCGGGACACACGTAAATAGTTTAGTTTGAGGTTGAATATAATTGGTTGCAAAGCTGCACTAGCTGCAAAGTGGCCTTAGATCAAGGACGGTACACTTACCACCTTGACAAAGCCCTTGCTGTTATTCGCGAGGTAATTAATCTCTCAGTGGCTCGTGCCAACAAGGGTCTGACAGTACCTTCCGAACCACCAAAACTGTTTGTACGAGTCGATTTTAAAGGCATAACACATTCCACTACAAAACCTTTATCAATAATCGAAAAGCTTCAGATTGGATTCTGGACGTCGATTCTGTCTCTGAGCAGTGGGAGTTAATGGGCCCTTGCTGAGTTGGCCACGAAGACCGATTCTGTTCTGGGTTGGTCGCACTCACGGGTCAACACCTATCCGACGGCCTCCACGCATGAAGTGCGAGCCTGGGTAGGACTCTGGCCTTATGGTCAGTTTCCCCTGGGAATCAACCTTCTGGCGCTCCTGGACGGTCTGCGCACCGTGCGGCATAAGCCAATCGATTGCGCACTCTGACTAACAGTCGGGGGAGTCTGGAAACAGTACTGTTTCCTATAGAGCGGGGGTGGTTGCAGACCTTACGGCGACTACTCTTGAAATGACCATCGGCCATCCGATCCTGGGTGAACAGCCGGGCAAAGGACGCTGTGGTCCGCGATAGATTCGGTAAACAGCGTTTCACCGCTTCGTAAGGGAGAGGACCGCGCAAGCGACCTCGTAACCGATCGAGAGACCGGAGTAATCTGGTCACAATTGGAAGTAAGGGCGTGAGTGTCGGCCCGTCAGGTAACATTCCTGGCTATCTCGCGGTTAAGGCGTTGGCCTCTTACGTACTTGTGGCGTAGCTAGACGGTGGACTGTTTCGTCCCTAAGTCTTCTATGTTCACTTCCAGGGAGATAGAACGACTAATCGTTAAAACTTCCTGAGGTGACGGGCTCGCCCGCTGTAGTCGACAACCCAAGTTGTCTCTAAGCAGTATAAATTCCCTGAAAGTCTCGGATGCACATCCCTCGGTCCAGATATAACTCTTTACTCTCCATTGTATAATTCAATGTTCCATGGGAATCAAATATCCTAATAGACCACAAGTACAAATTAAATAAATACCATGATCTCGCAAATGCCGCCACCCGGAACGGCTTCACTCTTCACCTTCTCGAGGTGGAAGTTGGCACTCGTGGCCTGACGGCGTAGGTAATTTTGATTGGAATAAAAACGACGCAAATGATATTTTAAGTCAGCCATATTTTATTTGTTAATTCATCACGCATAAAGTGGCAGGCGGCTAGCTCCATCTGTTACCCGCGAACCTATGTCAATATTTAGCCGCTGCTGTGGTTCGTGTCTTCGCTTAGACGCTGGTGCACTATTTCGAAGCTTTTTTCACTGGATATCCGCTAGGTGGTGTTATGCTAAATGCCTTGTTTAGGCCCTGTCTGCTTGCTGAGAGAGTGACAACCTATTTTTAAAATTTTACTTTAACAATTCTGTAACCTTTTTGATCTTAGCTTAAAAAACCAACATTTTTTAAATAAAATATTGCTATCACCTATAAAATTTGTGTCTTCTTTGGAATATCCACTGTCTAGTTAAGAGTGACGCAGATTCATTGTGTTTTAAAATAATTGTTATATATTTTCTTGAACAAATAACATAAAAACTCAACCGGTTTTATAACACGACTGCCCAACTAAAAAGAAGTGTTATGCTTTCAGGATTCATGTATGTATGTTTTCCATTTGTTTATTCCACGATTTTGACATATGTGTGATTGTTAGAATCGTTATGTCATCCTGAGTGTCATAGGGTACATTAACTAGCCAAATATCAAGTACAGTCCGCGCGCGAGCTCCAAACAATCGGGAGCTGTGACAAAGAGGGCGGATTACGCCGTTCCCGACCGTCGCTCCACACCCCGCTCTCTCCTAGTACTAGTACTAGGAGAGTGCGGGGTATGAAGCGACGATCGAGGGCAGCGTAATTCGGCCGCTTCCCAGCCCCCGATTCTTCCGAGCTCGCGCGGACTAAATAGTTGTCAAAATAGAAACCTCCAAAGGTCAATAAATTAACATAAATATATTGCGTTTTGTGTCAAATGAAAGGTCTGATTAAATACATTCTGATAAAAATACATAAATAAATAAATAAAATACAAACGGAGCTGCCATGGAATTCACCGACCGAAATTGGGCCTATCATATATAATTATTACACTCCTGGGAGGTGAACGGTGGATTCCCAACTAACGACCAGCTGTGGTAGGTTTAGGACAGCTGTCTTGCCACATGTGAGCGTTCACCTTACTACCCATTCACTCCCCCTTCGAAGCCATAGAATTTGAGATGCGGAAATCGCGGTTTTAGATAATTTTCTATGAAGGAGTTGATTATTTTCCTGGAGAGACCAAGATCTTTAAAAAGGTGAAACAAAGATTTAGCTGGCAGGCCACCAGCGCCAACTTCCACCGCGTGAAGGTGAACAGTGAAACCGTTCCGGGTGACGGCATTTTCGAGATCATGGTATTTATTTAATTTGTACTCATGCTCTTTTGGGATATTTGATTCCCATGGAACAGTTAATTCTACGATAAGGACTATATTCCGAGATAGAGAGTAAAGAGTTATATCTGGACGCAGGGCTGTGCATCCGAGACTTTCAGGGAATTTATACCGCTTAGAGGCCGAATCGACCTCCATAATCCAATCTGAAGCTTTCTCGTTTATTGGGAAAGGTTTTGCAGTGAAATGATTTTTGCCTTTAGAGCCAACCCGCACAAACTGTATTGGGGGTTTGGAGGATACTGTGGAACCCTTGTTGGCACGAGCCACTGAGAGGCTAAGTACCCCGCGAATAACAGCAAGGACTTTGTCGTGGCGGTAAGTGTACCGTCCTTGATCCAAGGCCACCTTGCAGCCAGCTAGAATATGTCTAGCTGTGCAAGGGGTGTTGCTACAAAGGGGACATGAACTATCCTTAACATAGCTCCAACGAGCGAGGTTAACAACATTTCATAAAAAAACCATAATAAAAATAATTATAAATACAATAGTTCACTTTTTTGTAATGGCAGTCATGTTTTTATTCTTGTTAATATATTTACTTGTTCATAAAATTACATTTAACCCTTCGAGTAGCGGCATAATGTTATGGCAGACTGTGGCAATTTATTGGAATTTCTTGCAATATCGCCGCGCTTGACAAAAGCTATGGAACTACTATAGCAATCATAAAAAGAATAACTGTGCAATGATCGAATCGAAATTTCGTATATAGAATATTGAAAACTCATTTTGTAAAACAATTACATAATTATGAATAAATATGAGAAAGTCGAAAAAGTGAAAAAAACTCGGCATTTCTAACTTGTACTTGTCTTACGGAAAATTACAGAACCCTATTTAAAAATTGTAAATACTATCATGATCTTTATTAGATTCTCTATCAAAGATAATATTTCGTTTTGCTTATTTACATACAGAAATATTTAGATATTAGCTCATAAAAACCAATAAAAATTTTGATGATTTCTCGAAGAAAAAAAATTATGATGTTTGACAATGGAATTTTGCCAGAAATATCCGCGAAATGACACGCGAAATTATTCTAGCGGCCGTCTATGTATCTATGCTAATAATGAGATATATGGTATGGATTTTAGTATGCGTTCGAATTATAAAATAATATTATTGTGCGCTCCGGGAGCAAGCCGTCAATATTGGCCAATAATAATGAGATATTTGGTATAGATTTTAGGATGCGTTCGAATTAAAAAATATTATTACTGTGCGCTCCGGGAGCAAGCCGCCAATATTGGTCGTTACGTAGCCGAAGGGTTAATATTGCTATTATTTAAAATTGGCGCCTCTCTTGGAATATACTCTGCCTAGTTATGAGTGCCCATAATCATTGTGTTTTTAAATAATTTCTATATATTTTCTTAAACAAATGAAATGAAAACTCGACCGGTTTTATTTCTTTATGCTTTCAGACTGGATGGAGTGATGTTGGGATACGCGAATACAAAGATCTGCAGCGTCGGAATGATAAGAAACGATTCTCCAGATGTACACTATGAAGTGGAAGCCGATTTTTACGTGTTTAGACCGTACGTTGGAGCGGTTTTGCGGGGAGTTGTCAATCGAAACTGCAACACGCATCTTAGTGTTCTAGTTCATAAGGTGAGGGGACATAGCTTTCGAGAGTGTTCAAGTTGAGTGTATAAAGAGTTCTAAAGAGTTGAGTGTGTTAAGAGTGCTAAAGAGTGTGTTTGAGTTGAGTTGAGTGTATATAGCTGGGTCCATAGAGTCACGAATGTGGAAGTTCTACGGCGCGTCAACCGATCCCGAGAACTCTTATTGACCATGAAAAAGAATAAAACTAGTTACTTAGGACATACCTTGCTGTGGCGTACCAAAAAGCCTTGCAAACCTAATGCTCAAACAAATATGTTTAGAACAATCCGTCAACCACTGGAACAACACGTCAGGGTTGAATCAATCCAAAGCGCTAATTAAGGCCTACGACCCTAAGACGGCCCGTGAGGCCTTATCGCTAAATAGGAACAATCTACGCATACTGGTGAGGGCGCTCACGGGGCATTGTGGCCTCAACAAACACATGTACAACCTCAAGCTCCGAGACACAAAAATGTGCAGGTTCTGCCAAGGGGGCGAGGAAACTCCCCTGCAACTCAAATGCGAGTGTGGCCCGCTGATGCATAAAAGATACACCTACTTAAGTGGTCATTACCGCCAACCTGAGGAGGTAAAACAATCTGGCGCCAAAAACCTGTTGCGATTCTTAAATGACAAGGCTTAGCGCAGAACTATAGTAGGTGGCGAATACAATAGATCAGCAATGGTCGCAGTCTTACAAGGCTCATAAAGACCTTAGAAAATCCCTACACAACAAATAATAAATAATAATACTTTAGCTGCTGTGCTTCGACATGATCGGTACCAAATTCTTCAAATAATTATGATGGGCGAGATTGAGGGGAAGAGATGCGCTGGAATAATAAGAAAGTAGTAGCTGAGGAACATCAGAAGGTGTTGAACTCAGCTTTCAATGGCTTCACCGAACATATCCGGGCCCATTGGCAATAAAGGAGGGTGTCGGACGAGGTGGGACTAGTGAGCGGCCGCTCTACAGTTCTCCAGCGCGCGTGACGTTTCGGCTCGCTACAAGCCCTCATCAGCTAGTCTGCGATGACTAGGACGCGGAGAACCACCAGTCCCGCCCTCGGCCTCCCTCTCTCTACCTATCCATATTCTGTAGGATGCCTCCAGTGCCGCTTTCGAGGCTCTCTCCATGTATGAGCTCAGCGCCGCTCTTGGCAGGCCTAAATTCTTGAAGAGGCTGTAGAGTGACTTCGCCGGTAGTCCTCTTGCTCCGACTTCCACGGCGAAGAGATCAGTCTTAAATCCGTTTCTCACTATCCGGTCTACTAAATTGCAGTACTTGTTTACTTTGAAGTTGTGGTCCTTCGGTATGTTGCTTTCCCATGGGACTGTAAGTTCGACAAGTACAACATGCTTTGTCGCCATTGAGAATATGAGGGAATGCACTGGAATAGCCAGCGTAAAAGACCTATTTCGCTTGGCACAGAACTGAAACGCATACCGAGAGCTGACGGCCAACCTCCAATAGTGGATAGGCACCGAAAGAAGAACTATAAAGAGTATTTTGAGGCCCGGTCCTACCTCGTTTTGGCACCCCAGTTTTACTTTCGCGGACCAATGACCGATCAGGAGGGAAACATGTTAACCCTTGGAGTAAATGGGTATTTTCATGGATGCATTTGTCTCTTTTGCAAGATTTTCGGCGACATCGACGGTGCTCGACTTAAAGTACTATAACTACGAAACTACTACACCAATCATAAAAAGAACAACTGCACAATGATTGCATTGAAATTTCGAATATAGAATATTGAAATATCATTTTGTAAAACAACTAGATAATTATGAATAAATATGAGAACGTCAAAGAAGTGAAAAAACAATCGCCGACTTTGGCATTTGCGACGCGACATTCAAAGACCCGAAATACTTTATATACACGATAAATGGTACATCTAATCAGTTTAGGGGGACTATATGATGTTGTAGAAATGGTTTTACTTACGATTCGTTCGAAAACACACCGAAATCTACACGAAAACCGTTTCCGAAATGCCGACACGCGCACCGAAATGCCGCCGCTCCGAAATGCCGACACGACACGATTTGACGTTTCGTGAAGGCGGATGTTCGATTTGCCGCGCTCTGTAATAATATGTCACATGGACTGCGCAGTTGCTGCTGGGAATGATAACAGAGAGAATTTAATTCTGTACCGATCTGCCATACGCATGAAAGAGACAAAATGCTTTCGATGGTAAAAAAAGAGTTCGAAGGCGCGCGCACGCCGAGCGGAACCAGATCTGGTCGTATCATACTCAACGGATAATTGTTTGACAACCAGATCTGGTCGTATCATACTCAACGGATAATTGTTTGACAACCAGATTTGGTCGTATCATACTCAAGGGGTTAACATGTTTTTTTTTTCAAAATGAAGATTGAAATTGGTGACTTTTGCATTCCCCATCCAACGCACTCTAAGGTAATGCTCTATGACTGGACAGCAGATGCCTAAATTTTATTTAAATGCATTTCAGCATGTTTTTCCAGACCCAGTAACCTCGCTCGTTGGAGCTATTCTGAAGATAGTTCATGTCCCTTTTGTAGCAATACCCCTTGCACAGCTAGACATATTCTAGCTAGCTGCAAGATGGCCTTAGATCAAAGATGGTACACTTATTGCCATGACAAAGTCCTTGCTGTTATTCGCGAGGTAGTTAGACTCTTAGTGGGTCGTGCCAACAAGGGTCTGACATCACCCTCCTAACCCTTGATACAGTTTGTGTGGGACGGTTTTAACGGCAAAAACATTTCACTACAAAACCTTTCTCACTAATCGGGAAAGCTTCAGATTGGATTCTGAAGGTCGATTCGGTCTCTAAGCAGGATAAATTCCCTGAGAATCTCGTGTGTATAGACCTCCGTCCAGATGTAACTCTTTACTCTCTATTGTAGAATTAACTGTTCCATGGGAATCAAAACATATCCCAAAAGACCACGAGTACAAATTAAATAAATACCATGATCTCGCAAATGCCATCACCCGGAACGGCTCCACTGTTCACCTTCAAGCGGTGGTAGTTGGCGCTCGTAACCTGCCAGCTAAACTCTGTTTCATCTTTTTAAATATCTAGGTATCTAGGAAAAAATCAACTTCTTCCTAGAAAAAATATCTAAAACTGCGATTTCCGCATCTCAAATTCTAAACTTCGAAGGAGGAGTGAACGGGTGGTAAAGTGAATGCTCACATGTGGCAAGACATGTCCTAAACCTACCACAGCTGGTCGTTAGTCCAGAGTCCACCGCTCACCCCTAAAAGCGTAATAATAGGGCCCAACTTTGGTCGGCGAATTCCATGGCAGCTGTTTGTATTTTATTTTATTTATTGAGCCCCCCTAAGTCGATTAAGACCCTTTCCAGATTGAAGTCTGTGTGTGTGTTTGTGTGTATGTGTATGTATTCCTCCACAATAGCGTCCAAAAGCTTAATCCGATTGAGCTGGAATTTCGTAAACACCAGGGTACGACACTAGTCATATATCAATCTTGAAATATTGAACTAAGAGACTTAACATTTGGTATACGGATACATCGTTGGGCCGAAACCACATTGTATAGAAAAATGATTATTTCGTTTTGTTTTAGGTTTTCAATGTCGTCATTCCGCGACCTGTCAATCGAGTCACTTTCAACTGGACGGAGGACAACTGGATCGGGACAAGGTTCAAAATAGGTCAAGAGACGCCGTTCAAGATTGATTATCTAGATTTAGACTGCCCGTTACCTTACATAAGTGGAACAATCGAAGAAAGGTGAGATACGTTCGTACACTTGAATTTTTATAAAAAAAGAAGGATGGGCGTTTTTGGCCTAGAGACCAATAATGATAAGTGATGCGTCATTGAAAAGATTTTTATATGTTCTAAAACTTTTTCTATGGAGGGAATCTCAAATCGCTGTGGAAAAAAAACAAATATATATCGCCTTTGGGTGTCATACAGGATAAACAATATTTTTTTCAAGGATAAGGAAAAGTTTTCAAGGTCCTTAATAATACCAACTTAAATACTCTTATAAAAACAATTATCTTTAAATAAGTTGTTTGCTGATATTCTATCTGGCTGCAAGGTGGCCTTAGATCAAGGACGGTACACTTATCGCTATGTCAAAGTTCTTCCTGTTATTCGCAATGTAATTAGCCTCTCAGTGGCTCGTACCAACAAGGGTTTGACAGTACCCTCCAAATCCCCAATACAGTTTGTGCAGGATGGCTCTAAAGGCAAAAAAAACGTTCACTACAAAACCTTTCTCAATAATCGAGAAAGCTACAGATTGGATTCCGGAGGGCGATTCGGTCTCTAAGCCGTATAAATTCCTTGAAAGTCTCGGATGCACAGCCCTTCGTCCAGATATAACTCTTTACTCTCTATCTCGGAAGATGGCCCTTATTGTAGAATTACCTGTTCCATAGGAATCAAACAAGTTATATAAATACCATGATCTCGCAAACTCCGTCACCCGGAACGGTTTGTCTGTTCATCTTCACGCAGAGGAAGTTGGCGCTCGTGGTCTGCCAGCCAAATCTCTGTTTCATCTCTTTAGAGATCTTGTCTCTCCAGGAAGATATTCAACTCCCTTCTAAAAAAAATATCACGATTTCCGATCTCAAATTCTATGGCTTTGAAGATGCATGAATGGATGGTAAGGTTCATGCTCACATTTTCTAGCTGTCCTAAACCTACCACAGCCAGTCGTTAATTCGGAGTCCACTCCTCACCCCCCAGAAGCGTAATAATAGTATTTATTATGTTGGGCCTGACTCCGGTCGGTGAATTCCATGGCAGCTCCATTTGTATTTTAATAGCCATTTACCTAGTATAAGACCCTATATCACACCAACTTTATTTCTGACTAGTTGACCTGTGCCCTCTTCATTGGGCGGTAAAACTTTTTACTTGTGATGAAATTATGAGTGTAGTTCGGTTAGTACTGAGTACTATGATTTATTTCCTGACTGCCAAAAGGTTATATTTTTACTGCATATGTATGAATGTATTTGCATGCCAATTTGCTATATTACTGTTATTTGTGAGTGTATTATCTCTTTAACCATTTATGCAGTAAAAGGGAAATTATATGCATTAAATGGGAAAAGTCTTTTGTTTTAAACACTTGAGACGATAAATTTACTTATTTTGATAAGAATTCATAATTGTTGATAATATGACCAATAAACATGACCTAACGATTTAAATTATTTTTTAAAATATAAAATACTACTTTTTGTGACTTAATTAAATATAAAAATTAGACATATGCTGTCGCTAACTTTTTTGTAGGCATTATCAAGCTCTAGAACTTAATGATATATCTCTCGTCGTTAAGGCAGCGTTAGTTAGAAACGTTATCGTTTGGCCGTTTTTTCTCCGACTTACTTTGCAAATCCGACTACCACGAAAAAGTCTTTTAATTTTTCGGATTAATATATAGCCTATGACACTCACAAATAACGTGGCTTTCTATTGGTAAAAGATTTTTCAACATCGGTTCAGTAGATCCAGAGATTACTTCGTACAACCTCACAAACTTTACCTCTTTATAATATTAGTATAGATTTTATATAAATCTTACATCAGATCGATGTTAGGGACTGTTTTGTTTTGCCAGCCGTCGATTCATGAATGTTTTCCATTTTTTTAGTAACCTGGATGAGACGGATTTCAATATTGAAGAAGAGGCTAATACTAAAACACACCATAAAAGCAAGCGGCACAAGAATAAAGAGTTACTAAATCACACGGTAGAAGATGCATCCACTTCCAAATCTACTGAGAGAAAAGCAAAAAAGAGGAAAATGAACCTCAGCCGAAATGACACTGATTCCATAGGACACAAAATTGAAGATGTCGAGGAGGATGCATCCGCTTCCAATAGAAGGGTAAAGAAGAGGAAAATAAACGACATAGACAATACAGACTCAGTGCATAGCTCAAGTGACACGGAAAATACTGCCGAGAGAAAAGCAAAAAAGAGGAAAATGAACAGCGTAGATGAAACCAATTCTAAAAGACACGAAATTAGAGAAGTTCAGGAGGATGCATACACTTCCGATAGCAAGGTAAAGACGAAGAAAATTAACGGCATAGACAATACAGACTTGGTGCATAGCTCAAGTGACTCGGAAGTCCATCGGAAAAAGAAAAAAAAGAAAAAGGATAAAAAATAAAATACTTGTTATATATCTTGTTTTTTTATTTTTATTATAAATATATATTATAAACACAAGTTGTGGGGAATGTCTTCATTTTGATTTACTGTTGTATCGCTGTGTATGGTAGTTCTTTCAGAAAAGGTTGTTGCCATCGATGAAGCATCATATTCAGTTGACACCTAAAAAAACACAGAAATTATTTATTAATTTCTCAGACATGGCAACTCGCTGCAGATGCAAATAGCTTCGTCATACTGAATGCTGTTGTCATGCCACCCTCGAAATGAACTTGGGCCACTCGATCCCGTGTGGCACTACGGGCAAAGAACGCCCAGGTCCGCGATAAATTCTAACTGAATTACCGCTACAACGTTGCTACCGGACAACGGCTGCAACGTCACCGAAACGTCGGGTGCTACAAATTTCACGCGGTAAATTCGTTTTCTATCCTATTTATAATGAATTACCGCTGTAATACAACAGGTAGAGGTCGCGTAAGCGACTTCGGACCTGTAACCAGTTGGGAGGACGGAGGTATCCTAAAGGTTAATTCCAGACGGAGATATCCTGCCAAAACTGGTAGTTAGGGGGTGAGGCTGCCCGCTGATTACCTTTCCCGGTGCCTTGCCGTAAGGCGTCGGTCAGGAGTGGTTGTCGATTATCTTCGAAGAAGATAGACCAAGTACTCAGGATGTATAAAGTTTCGGAGGAAAATAAAAATAATTCTGCTGATATTCTTCCTCTTCTTTGTGTGTCTCTTCGACCAAGAAAGTCACTATCGTTGAAGCTCGAGATCGTCAAAATAAATTCAACGCCTCGATTTTTCTACTTTGGCCATATCGTTACGACGTTCTGCTGTGTCTGCCGTACCAACCGATCTTTACGTGCGATTGTCCGCATGTACGAGCCCTCGGACATCGTCGCAGACAACTCTATGAATAAAGCGAATACATCAGAAATCCAAGATGGTACTTGGTCTATCTTCTTCGAAGATAACCGACAACCACTCCCTACAACAGCCCCCTTCGGGGAACTTTCCCATAGTAATTCACCAGCCTGACGTCGGCAAACATGACGATTCTGACCCATTTGTAGGTTGGTACATAATGGCGCCTCCCATCGGGGAACATTATTATTAGTCCTTAGATACACTAGCAGCTTAAAGCTGATGCATGCACATCGAAGTTTGGAGTGGTAGTGCACTTTGTTTTTTTTTGTTTTTTGTGAAGGTGTCGGAGTCTGTTTTTAAAACTGTTCATGGAAGCTGCACCAATAACGTCCTCTGGGAGTCTGTTCCACGCGTCGACTACACGGTTGGATATAAAGTGTTTCCGTGGGTTTGATTTGCTTGAGGTTCTGTTTAGTTTTAAGGAGTGTCCACGCAAATGATCGTTTGTGTTCATTGTATACATCAATTTGAGATCTGCTACGTCATATTGTCCTGATAGGATTTTATAGGTCTCTATCAGGTCACCTCTGAGTCTTCGTTCCTCCAGTGTTGTAAGGCCCAGGGCCTCTAAGAGTCCACCATCTTTGTCGCCCTTTTCTGAGTTCTTCCCAGTAGAGAAATATCTTTTTGAAAGTAGGGATTCCAGATCTGGTAACCGTACTCGAGAAGTGGACGCACATACGTTTTATACAACGGGCAAGCCCGTCACCACAGGACGATATAACGATTAGTCGTTCTGTCGCCCTGCAGTGAACGTAGAAGACTTTGGACAGTACAATTCTACGTCCAGCTACGTCACAACCCGTGAGAGTCCAACGCCTTACCGCGAGTGAGCCAGGAATAAACCCGGCGGGCTCGAGATACTCGCGCCCTCACTTCCAATTGTGACCAGATTTCTCCGGTCTCTCGATTGGTTCCGAGTTCGAGGTCGCTTGCGCGGTCCTCTCCCTTACGAAGCGGTGAAACGGTGTGCACCGAATCTATCGCGGACCAAGGCGTCCTTTGCCCGACTCTGAACCGGGATCGGATGGCCAATGGTCATTTCAAGAGCAGTCGCCGTAAGGTAGACAACCACCCCCGCTCTATAGGAAACAATACAGTTCCCAGACTCCCCCGACTGTTAGTCGGAGAGCACAGTCGATTGGCTTGCACCGCACGGTGTGCAGACCGTCCAGGGGCGCCAGAGGTTTTATACAGCTTGAGGAAGTTTTATATCGCTAAAAACTTCTACGAAACGCGCCGAACGGGTTGTTGGTGAACCGGACAGTAGATTGTCTTGTCCCCGAGTCTTCTACGCTCATCCCACGGCTGAAAGAACGATCCATATCGTTATACCAACCTGGGGTGACGGGTTCGCCCGTTGTAGTCGACACCGCCCTACCTACTAGCTCAGTTCAGCTTATGAGAATGTCTTGTTTAATGGTTATGGTGAGTACCGACTAGGGAATATAATCCTGCAGCAAAATCTTCAATCTCGGTATTTGCAAGATTTAAAAGGTCAGTATTGCAAGATCTCAGTATTTTGCGAGATCTCGCAGTATTTTGATTATTTCTAATACAACTCGGTAAAGTTACATCTTAAGGCCGAAATACTGAAATAAAATATATATTTTATCATTTATTTAAAAAAATAGGAATTATTTTGAAAGCATTTTCTTAAAAAAACAACAAATGTAGAGTTTCGTCAGCTAATCGACTTCGGATGCCGCGCGTCAGATATCCAGCAGCAGAAAATGCCCATTCTGCCTTAGTTAGTTAGTTTGTCTGGGCTTGACCTCTTGATTGGGCCGTTGTGCGTGGCTCATGTTTCTATTTATGTTACTCCAGCCAACCCAGGCTGTCCCAGGAGGTTAGCAGCCTATTTGGGTTGCTACAGGCCTCCGGGACAGATGCTGGAGATTGTAGTATTCCTCCTGCATTCCATGAGCACATGCTGTGGCGTTTCTTCTTCCTCCATGCATCCTCTGCATAGAGGGCTGTCTGACACACCTATGGTAAACAGGTGTTTGTTTAGTGGACAGTGGCCTGTCATAGTACCTAGCCCATTCTGCCTTATAAACTACGTTTGATGACATTAAAAACAATCGGAACACTCTGCGTTATCAAATTATTACATTACGCGCCATTGTGAATTGTGAATTTCTCCATAAACCGTCGATATCATTATTATATTTTGTTTGGTTTATTAGGCATATGTTATAACATTATTAAGCTATTGCATAGCTTTTATCGCGGGCCTAGGCCAGCGCGGCGACCGAATGAAGAAATTTCTTAACGAAAATTAATTATTTTAAACTGATAATTACGTCTAAACGAGTACTGCTTACGATTCGAAAAAAATATATGTTAAACAAGAACATTTTCCTTATATTCTTAGCTTTGAATATTTTAGATTTTGTTTATATTACATAGTGTAATTAATTTGTGAAATTAGGTCTAACCGAACACAAAAACGACTACTACGCAAATACTATCTGGCGTATTATTATGAAACCTGCACCATTTTAAAGATAATTTAATTATCTATCTTTTTATCTACGATTTTTTTCCAATAGTCAAAGAATAATATCCGGTTTTTTTGCTTTATCGAATAAAATTCGTGCGCGGCGCTCTATCGGAAGACGTTTAACCCCTCAGGCCCCGATTGGCCGATATCGGCCACAACACGATTCAGCGTGATGGCCCCGTTTTAATTTTATTTTAATTTAATTTGTGTTATTTTATTATGTTAATATGTTTTATTTTAATTATGGGTACAGTGATTCGGCAGCAATTAATGTTTTGGTGAGACAGTGTCGTAATTCAATTTTTTTACTAAATTTTTTTGGGACAGCAACTTGTCAATCGGCTGAGGGGCCGAGGCCTGAAGGGTTAAATTATTCCGAATCGATTCGGAATAATTTCAACGTTTTCCGATAAAGCGCAGTTATCTGATATCAGAAAAAAAAATCTTCATACTGCATAAATAAAATAAATAAATAATTATAATTGCATAAGTTGTTAAAAAATGCTATGCAATAGCTTTGCCGCGGCAGTCCCCGAGTGCCACACGTATTTTTTAAATTAATAATAGGTTCAAGCACTATAGAAAAGTAGGCAGGTAGACATGCTGTCGGCAAACAAACCACATCAATTCGTTAATCAAAATAAATTTAAAATATGGATATATTATATTTCGTCACCTAGTTGTATGCATTTTAATAATGATATAATACAATCCAATTATCATTACAGTTGTGAGATTATTTATTGCAATACAAGATTTGAAAATATCAAAAATAGCCAGGTGTCCCAATAAATTATATACATTTTAATTAGATAATTAATCGATCATTATATATACATACTATTTCACTAATCACTATTTAACTAATCATGAATTTGTCTAGTAATATTGCGTGTAAAGCGTTATAAGTTATTTGCAATGTTATAAGTTACATATTTATTTATTTATGACGGCTGAGTTTTTTAATAGCGACAAGCTTCAAGTGAGTGGTTTAGTACATCGATTTTCGATTTTCTGGCTTAGTTTGATGTACTGAATCGCTCACTTAACCCGTTGAGTATGAGTCAACCAAATCTGGTCGCGAAACAATTATCCGTTGAGTACGAGTCGACCAAATCTGGTCGCGCGTTTTTTTCACTTCTTTGACGTTCTCATATTTATTCATAATTATCTATTTTTTTTACAAAATGATATTTCAATATTCTATATTCGAAATTTCAATGCAATCATTGTGCAGTTGTTCTTTTTATGATTGGTGTAGTAGTTTCGTAGTTATAGTACTTTAAGTCGAGCGCCGTCGATGTCGCCGAAAATCCTGCAGATGAAAATACCCATTTACTCCAAGGGTTAATTAGCTAATTAATCGATCATTATATATACATACTATTTCACTAATCACTATTTAACTAATCATGTAATTGTCTAGTGATATTGCGTGTAAAGCGTTATAAGTTATTTGCAATGTTATAAGTTACATATTTATTTATTTATGACGGCTGAGTTTTTTAACAGCGACAAGCTTCAAGTGAGTGGTTTAGTACATCGATTTTCGATTTTCTGGCTTAGTTTGATGTACTGAATCGCTCACTTAAAGGATGTCACTATTAAAAAATTCAACCTGTGTAATAAACCATATCGACAATATCGATAATATTTTATCGATATTTCTTTATGTGACATGACATGACGACCTTAACTACAGATCTGAGTGAGAGATCGTAACGTTATGAAAGTGCGAAAGGGATGTCATGATTCTAATGATTTTTGGCCCAGTCATCAGTTTGTATGGCGGCGACTATAGCGACGTTCCGTTCCGTTCTCTGGGTCCCCTGTCATTATAACGCCGGGTATCCCCGGGATGTGATGGCGAATTCTGCGTAGGTTTGCGCCGTGTCGCGCTCCTAAATGGTCATGAAATGTGCTGCTGCGCGATCTAGCAATCTTGCGAGATTGCGAGTGATATTGCGTGCTAGATTAATTTTGCAAAATTAGTGCAAGATCTTGGTATTTCGAGATCTCGATTCGACCCAGTATAAATGACTACTGAGCGCCCAATGCGTCTTAAAATTTGAGGGAACGTACCTTCGTATTGCCTTTCTTCTTGACATCTCTCTTGACCTTCAAATGTACTAGTTTGACGTGCGTTTGCATGGATGCCTTCTGAGAGAATTTCCTACTGCATATATCGCAAGGATACGGTTGTTCTCCTGTATGGGTGCGGGTATGTGCTTCAAGGATGCTTTTCGTCTGCAAAACAATAAGCACTAACTAAATATTGGATGTATACTTTGGCTCTGACAAACTAGAAAATGTCCCCTCCACTAAAATTCTCGGATTAGAAATTGATCAAAAATTACAATGGTCTGATCACTTAAATGATCTCAGTAAAAAATTATGCAGTGCCATATTCGCCATTAGAAATATAAGAAATTTATGCAGTTTTGAAGCCTCTAAATTTGTTTTTTTTTGCATATTTCCACCCCATTATAACGTATGGCCTTCTGTTTTGGGGAATGGCACCAAACTCAAATAATTTTCTCCTACAGAAAAGAGCGGTACGCAGTTTATATAGTCTCTCCAAGAAGTTCTTGTAAGCCGCTGTTCTAAGAATCAGGAATCATGACTCTATTTTCTTCCTACATCTACCAAAATATTATGTATGCTCGTAGACACCTAGCAGAAGTTTCGGTGAATCCAACAAATCCAATCTCCACATAGACCGACAGCGACTTAGCAAAGTGCCGTACAGTTTTATTCACCAAAATTTGTCCTTATATAATAGGATTCCAGAGCAAATGAAAAGCCTTGGAGAGAACCAATTTAAAAAGATAATTATACATAATTTGGTAAGAAACCCAATTTATAGTATAAGGGAGTTTGAAAATTCCGAGTTTATTTTCCATGTTGATAATTAAAAAAATAATAATAATAAAATAAATAAAATACAAACGGAGCTGCCATGGAATTCACCGACCGAAGTCGGGCCCATAATATAGTTTTATTACACTTCTGGGGGGTGAGCAGTGGATTCCGGACTAACGACCGGATGTGGTAGGTTTAGGACAGCTGTCTTGCCACATGTGAGAGTTCACCTTACCACCCATTCACCTCCCCCTTCGAAGCCATAGAATTTGAGATGCGGAAATCGCGGTTTTAGATAATTTTCTAAGGAGTTGATTATTTTCCTGGAGAGACCAAGATCTTTAAAAAGGTGAAACAGAGATTTAGCTGGCAGGGCACGAGCGCCAACTTCCACCGCGTCAAGGTGAACAGTGAAACTGTTCCTGGTGACGGCATTTGTGAGATCATGGTATTTATTTATTTTTGTAATCGTGGTCTTTTCTAGAACAGTTAATTCTACGATAAGGGCCATTAGGAAATTAAAATGTGTAAAATTTTAAACGTAACGGTATTAGGATAGCTGAAATTCTAATTCTCATATAATTTAGTATACATCTATTTATGTTTAAAAAATACGAAGGCATTTTGCTGAATTGACAATAAAATTATTTTACGTTGATTATTCTACATAGAATTTGCTTTTCTATTTGAATATATTATTCTCTCTTACTATTTAATGACATTAGTATATTTTGATTATTTGTAAGTAGGTAATATTGAATATGATATTACAGCCATGACAACTATCGTGATAGTTATGTTTTTAATAACTAAATTTTAAGATTTAATTATGTGACGCATCCAAGTGTAGGAATGCCTATCTACTGGAGTAGTTGATTGTATTGTATACACGATGCCACATTACACACGGCTCTTGCTACGATGCAAATTTTGTTAAAAATCTAGTCAAATGTGGCGATATTGACTGGTCTTGACTAGAACAACGTACACCAGTGGAAACCAAAATTTTTCATCCCGTAGACTCTTCCTGTCCAATATTGAATTTTCCTAAACCTTTAAATAAGTTTTTGACAGCTGGCGCAGTCCTGCCCCGGGATTCTGAAGTGGCAAAGCGATTCGTCAAAGCGGTACGACATTGAATTCAATATTGTCCTCGATCCAAAGACTTGACTAATTTTTTTTTCAGAATCGGTTAATCTCGGAACTCGATACTTCCCACGTAATTCCCAGCTCGATATCGCGTTCTGATTGGCCGGGGCAGGCTGTTTAGCAGTGAGCGGCGTATGCTCAAGTCGGACCTGGCTGAGTGTGCTTAGTGATTTGAGCTAAGGGCATTTCAGAATGCGTCCTTTTTTCGCGCGGCACTCAGGTAATAATAGAATTACTTAAGGTGGTTGCTACCTGTCTTTTTTCATACAAAAAATTCCTGCAGAATACTAGCGATTGAAGAAAGTTACGTTATTAAAACTATGATAATCCAGTAAATAAAAAAAAATGGTGTACGCGTTTCGAATTTCAACCAGTTTGAACAGTTATTTTATATAGAAACTTAGAAATGAAAATCTTGATATTCTAGTAGGATCTATGATTGGATTAGTGACTGTTATACACACGATGACATTTTTAACACTATCCGTGACAGTCGGTGTGATAATCGAATTGCAATGCCAAAACATTTTATTTCTTCCTACAAAAGTCATATATCAGAGGGAGATGAATGATCGCCTGTCTGTCTTTCTCATCTTCATTCTTTTTATTTTTCCTATATGGCAAGGGTCTTATTGTTCGTGAAATCAATGGTTTGGGATAATGTCGATAATACCGGTATCGATAAAAATCGAATTCTGACGGATAATGTTCTACTTTCATTATAATTTATAAAATAAAAGAAAAACAATAATAATAAACTGTTATAGTGACAATATTTCAATGGCAATGCGATTCCTAACCGATTTTATACAACGGCAATATAATAAAAGAAACCACAAAAATAATCAATCACCGATTACACCGATATATCGATGAACGGTCACTCAATCGATGACTCCCTCACTCTGTCTAGAAACCGAATTTTGACGTGCGGTGAGCGTGTGCGCAGTGGTGTTTGTTCGCTGCTGTATCAATAAATACGACGCGCTTCGCTGTGTTTTGTTTCGAATTGTGTGTAATTGTTTATTGTGCGTTGTTCAAATTCTCGACCGGCCGAAAATGAGACGAAATACCTTTGCTAAGGACTGCCATGTCAAGCATAAATATGCCGGTCCTGTCAATCGACGTCGTTCTAAAGCAGCTTTCAAAAGAAAACATAATGACGCTGAAAGGTAAATTATTATGTATCTGAAAAACGCACATGTTGGCGATAACATTTCAAAAGAATATACGGTATGCGATTTCGGCACCTCTACAAGATGTCTCGCTGACGACCAATCTGATTCCGAATCTGTAAAAATCGCGCGGACTCGAGATATAGGCGAGATAAAGCAAGACAAAATTGTCCGCATAAAGATTTTTACAGATGCGAAATCAACAACGTCGATATAATATAGTCGGGTGACGTTTAAAACACCTTAAATTTAGAGGAGATGCTGAAACTGCATACCTACCTATATTTTAATAAAACAACCATCAAAATCGACTTTTAGAAGGTTGATTTTGAGATGAATTAAGAATTATGTTAGTTTATTTTTTGCAGCCGCATGTATTGGCGTTTACCGGAAGTATCATCGTCAACACCTTCCATAAAAACATACCAACGGAGTGATAAGAGGCCCCGAGTGGATGCAAATTGGTCGGTGCAATCTGATGAACCTTCGACGTCGGCTGGTGTGGCTGATGTTGCAGATGAGGTGAATGTAAACTGGCCATCAATAGACCCGGAATTAGAAAGTCACCAACTTCAGTATGATGCAGCAGATGTGGATCACCTGAAGGGCCTCGATGGCTATCGAATCGTTGACGTTCACCACTTTCTACAAAAGTCCATGAATTTGCAATATGATCACTCGAAAAAATGTACCGGAGGCAGAATTGCTTTTCGCAGCGAGAGTTTCAAAGGCATCGTCTCCTGGATGACTTTTGGGTGCACAGGATGTGACCAAACTTGGATTTTGTCGACTGAACCAAGTAATAAGCCGGCTTTGAATAAGGCATTCGTTTGGGGAACCTTGACCTCTGGAAGCTATTATGCTCAAACGTCGCACTTATTGAGCGTAATGGACGTACATATCATGTCATCGAAGCTCTTCCGAACAACCGAGCGAATGTTAGGAAACGTTTGGGAAGATCATCTCTGGAAAGAAATGCGCTTAGCAGGAGCTCAAGAGAGAGACGAAGCTATAAGAAAAGGAAATGTGTCTGATGATGGAGTCGCATTTATAACCGTTTACGTTGATGGAGGCTGGTCGAAACGATCTTACGGCCATAATTTTAATGCTGCTTCAGGAGCTGTATGTCAATATTTTTATTTATACATGAAAGTTCCGCCATTCCAATTACTAATTCACCTATTTTTTTACAGGCTTGTATTATTGGGAAACATACAAAAAAATGTCTATTTCTTGGTATTAAAAATAAATACTGTTATGGTTGCCAATATTACGAGAGAAATAACATGCCAACAAAGGATCATAATTGCTTCAAAAATTATGAGGGAAGCTCAACTGCAATGGAAGCAGAAATTATTGTGGAAGGATTTTCAAGAAGCATGGATATACATGGATTACGCTTTTTGGAATTTATAGGAGATGGAGATTCGTCAGTATATGCCAGGTTACGGGAACGCGTTTCGTATGGCCGAAAAATAAAAAAGCTGGAATGTAAAAACCACGCTATTAAAAATTATACCAGTGCCCTATATAAGGTAAAACTTTTTCTTCTATTTTTAAAACTGAAAATTTTCCAGTGCCTAAAAAGTTTATTTCACTTACAGATTGTGAATAACAGTAAGTTACCACTTCTTGGCAGAAAATTGTTGAAAAGCAAAATGCAAAACCTAACAGTTTTGGCACGCAAGAGTATAATACATAATTGTATTAATGGTAATGCTGCCAATTTGCGACGTGATTTTAAAAACAGCCTATTGCATGTGTTCGGTGAACATTCGACATGTTTGCCTTATTACTGTAAGTGGCAATTGGCAGATTCGGGGGAGCCGGATGAAAATGTTCTAGACGACATAAAAAAATTTGAAAATGTATGGAGCTTCATGATGGCAGCTTTGGACTTGTTACAAAGAAAGGCTGACAGGCTTCTCCACAACGAGACAAATAATTGTGCAGAAAATTTTATGAGCCTTATAGCCAAGTTCAACTGTGGTAAAAGACTCAATCTGACGAAGAGTGGATCATTCCAGAGAAGAACGCATATCGCCGCACTCAATCAATTGTCCGGTGGAAAATGGCACTCAACAGCTTGGAAGTCAGCTACAACTATGAGCCCTGGAGCGTCGTTCAAGAAGTATTTTAGTAGACTGGAGAAGTATAAGGAAGTGAGAAAAAAACACATTAGAGTTCGAAAACTCTTCAAAGGAAAAAAACAGGAAGCTGATAAAGACTATGGTCCTTCACCTGATAATCCTCCACCAAATTATACGGAATCAGAGTTAAAAGAATTATGCGATGAGAAGATCACTGAATTCCAGGTTAGTATATTTTACCACTAATCACTTTATATTTTGATTGGGCCGGCCTAATGTAATGTTTTTTTACTTTAGGTAACGGGACAAGATGCAGTCAGGATCGAGAGAGAAACTGTTGGTCAACATTCGAATGATTTGTACAACACTTACAGGGAAAATCGGCTAACAGCATCATTATTTGGAATGGTTGGTAAAAAAAACATCTGAAGAATATGTTTATATATATATATTTTTTTAAAATTTTATTTAAGCGGATTGTAAGATTAGTAAAGGTTGCACCTTTGCCGGACGTTTCGGAGCGGCATTTTCTGACCACTACGGGTGTATCCTCATCATCAAAGACCAAAACTTTGTTTCAAACCTTGGTCGGCAAATCCAAATAGTACAGCCAAGTCTCGTCATCTATCACGATGTTGTTCACATGCCGAGATTTTCTCTTATCAAACTTTTTGTAGCATCTCCCGGCACCATGTTACACGTCGTGTCATCTGCTCTTCAGTCAGTCGATGCGGCTGTCAGTCAGTCAGTCGATGTATATTAGTTAGTTGTAAGGCGCCTGCTGAAATAATTTGTTTTTGTATTTATTTTAGATTTGTAAAAGGAGGCTGAGTACACCTTGCCACAATCATGTCAAACAAGTGCTATACAAAACTGCGTTTTCCTCATCAGATATGGCATACGGCAGAATACATGAAAATGTAGCAATCCAAAGATTCGAAAATGAACATGGCAAAAAAGTGAGTCCCTCGGGACTCTTTGTTGATGTAAAATATGGATTTCTCGGCGCTAGCCCTGACGGTAATTTTTTATTTTTTGCTTTTTTGTGTTCTGCCTAGTCTCATTATTTTTTTTTTTAAAAGTGGCACATTTTACCAAAGAAAATAATGAAATGGTGTTATGTACATGTACCTTTTTTGTACATGATTATTATATTTCAGGGAAAGTGGTTGATGAAAACGCAATAGTGGAGGTAAAATGTTTTCCATCAATTGCAAGGTTAGTGGAGAAGAATTTAGTTAAAATTGCGGAAACTAAAAAAAATTTTCCATTGAAAAATGAAAATGGGGTACTGGTTATCAATAAACGACATAATTACTATTATCAGGTGTGTATTTTTTTCAACATTTTAAACCCTTAGCTTATTTTAGATACAATAATACTTAATATTAAAGATATTAATTTTTACAGATTCAAGGACAACTTTGCATAACTGGGTCGTTAAAATGCTATTTTATCTGCTTTGTGGATGCCTTCACACCGATAGTAGTATTAGAAGTGGTGCCCGATCAAGCCTTTATTAACGACATGATACCAAAATTGGTAAATTTCTATAAAAAGTGTATCCTACCGGAGATTATCTTACGGAGAATACCCTCGAAAATGAAGTGCCTTGATCCTGCTGAAATGATGATACTCAGTACACAATCCAGAGGAGTCAATGTAGCTTCTTCTGGTCCTATAGTTTCTGGACTTTCAACAGAAGTGTCTGAATAGCCTTATATGAATAGAATTATTATTATTAATATATATATATATATATATATATATATATATATATATATATATATATATATATATATATATATATATATATATATATATTTGATATGGTTTGTAAAGAAATCCTTTTATAGGAATCCTTTTATAGGATTCGATGAAAAATAAAATTCGTAAAAGCTACATAAAAAGCAGCGAAATAATACGACAATGTTATTTATTATAGTACAATTTATTAAAATAACAAAATGAAATTTTAAAAAATGGTACGGATCATATCTTACAGCGGGCCGGATCCGGCCCGCGGGCCGGTTGTTGTCCATACATGATTTAGGTTATATAACAAAAACATCCTCTTAGCCAAATAATTAATAATTTAACATTTCCTTTTGTTACCTAGATTGGAAAGAGTCAGATCTGATAGTTTATTTATTTATTTTAGTAATGCAAATATAATATTTTAGTTTACAATTTCAGATAGGCCGTCGGAACTATGCACAATAATAATAAACATTTAATTTTGTAGTTTGTATAGTGGTAAAATGAATGGTTTACCACCTCACTAGGAATACCTGTATCAAGGTGGTTTTATATTGCCTGTTGAGAAGGCATATTATCTCCGCTATTAGGTTTTTTTTAATAACAACTTAAAATCTTGAAGACAGAAAGAAAGGAAAAACTATTTTACTTTAAATATTCTTACATTCTATGCATACAATATACGTTAAATACATTTATATAATAAAAACATATTATTATAAATAGGTTTTTACATTGTAACATTCATTTTATATTACATTGGTTTAAAAAACATCCATAAAAATTGCAGACGTAGTCGACAGTATAAATGAACAGTAGTAAAAATTGACAGATAAAATATTATAAAATGTACAATATAACAGTATTATAATTACATACAATTGTGAATTAAATGAATTGTAAATTAAAAATGTTTCTTTTTGATGATCTATCCTTTTCACACATTTTTCCTGTCTTGTGGATTAGTATGTAATGTTCTGATGTCAGTGCTCAAATACGTCAGTGATGATGTGCAAGATTAGTAAGTAATGTACTCCAGAGCTCGGCGTCCAATTAGAGCGTGGAATCGCCCTGGTCCATCGTTTACGCAGATTATCTTCCTTCTGGAATGACTGAAACTGGAAGCTCTAGAGAACAGTCGATTTGATTTGCATCAACACAGCATTGTCTCGGCATCTAAAAAATAAAATCTGGTATTAGCAGTGATATTACACCCTAGCTGGTTCGAATTTGTTTGTTATGTTCAACTACATATCATTGATTCCAGTCAGTCGATAATAGCATCGATGATGATCGTCTTCATTGAGTGTCGCTTGGTTGATCATCATCGCCGTCTATCGTCTCGGGAAAAGCCACTTACAGATAGCATGCAAGCATATGCTTCAATTTGCTCAATTTTAAATTCCAATTTGCATATATTTGAAACTTTGTTATTTATTAGTTATTGCTACCAGTTATACATTTTTGATTTTTAACATCACCTGACTATTCACCATGCTGATTCTGAAATTATTTTTTGTCGGACTCAATAAATAAGAGAGATATAAGTCAAACACCTACATTTCGGTAGGTTAGGTTAGTTATTTTTAAACAATACAAAAAACTTATACCTACTTCGAACCTTTTGTGTTCGAACTAACCTAAAAAAAACTAACCTACCGAATGTACCTATATAAAGCAACCTACCGAAATGTATAGGTGTTTGACACCATATCTCTCTTATTTATTGAGTCCGACAAAAGATAATTGCAGTTTCGGAATCAGCGCGGTGAATATAGTCAGATGATGTAAAAAAACAAAAATGCATAAATTGCAGCGAGCAGCATCAGCGAGAATAACGATTTTTTCGCGGAAAAGGATTTGTTTATGTATGTAGGTACGTAAAACAACATTTTTGTGGAGAAAAAGATCTATATTTACCTAAATAGTTGTTGCAGATAGGCAGGTGAGTATTTTACATTTTGATCACAATTGTACATAAAAACCACAAAAACGAAATAATTGTACAAAAAAACAAGCCGTCACGAAATATGTAGGCCGGTTTACTGACCCACTAATCATATAAATGGTTGCCACATCTAACTTGCGCGCGCCGTTGCCACATTTCACTTGTGACCTTGGCGAAATTTTGACTGACACACGCACACTACCTTTGACATCACTAACACTCTGATACGGATTGGCGGAGCTGGGAAATCGAAACTTATCCTGTATATTACTAAATATTTACAGTATATACAATTCTCGCAATATTTTTAAAAAATGCTTTATTCTCTTAGGTACTCGCGTTTCAAAATACGTAATTTTATTCATAAAGGAGACAAGCTAGTGATTTATTTTCATACGAAAATAATTAAAACTTCACATCAGCGCCATCTATTATAGTGTAAGATTGACACAGCTAGGTAGCAACGCCCTTAAGTATTCAACCAAAACTCAAATATAAATTAGGTATGTCAGTCTAAACAAACATTTGCTTGACTCTCACTGGAAGGAATCGTTGTAACCGTCATATATTGTGTTATGGTATTGTTACCAACCAACTAGAGCTGTCAACAACAGGCGAACCCGTCACCTAAGGAAGTTTTAACGAAATATGATTGTTCTGCCTCCCGCGAGGTGAGCGCAGAAGACTTAGGACAAAACAGTCCACCGTCAAGCTCTGCCACATGCCCGTAAGAGGCCAACGCATGTTACACAGTGGGCTAACACTCGCGCCCTTACTTCCAGTTGCAACGAGATTACTCCGATCTCCCGACTAGTTGAGAGTTCAAGGTCGCTTGCACAGTCCTCTTCCTTACATAGCGGTGGAATGGTGTCAACCGAATCTGTCGTGGACCACTGCATCCTTTGCCCAGCTGTTCACCCGGAATCGGGTAGCTGATGGTCGTTTCAAGAGCAGTCGCCGTGAGGTCAATAACTACTTCCGCTCCATAGGAGACAGTACTGTTTCGACTCCCCCGACTGTTAATCAGAATGCACAATTGATTGGCTTACGCCGCACGGTGCGCAAGCCGTCGAGGAGCGCCAGAAGATTGACTCCTGGGGGAAACTAGCCCTGAGGCCAGTGCCCTACCTGGGCTCGCGCTTCATGCGCTGACCTGTGAGTGTGACCGACCCCGAACAAATGGGTCTTCGTGGCCAACTCAACAAATGCCCATTAGCTCCCTATTGTTACGTACCGTGAATCTTTTGTCGCAATGTTCGCAAGCGTGTTTATAGATCGCCGGATCTTTGATATGTGAAGTCTGCGTGTGCCACTTGAGGCCGCTGTCCGAATGGAATGTTTTTTCGCATAAATCACACCTAAAAACATAATCATAATCATTATAAATAGGATAGAAAACGAATTTACCGCACTAAATTTGTAGCACCCGACGTTTCGGTGACGTTGCAGACGTTCATAGACGGCTGCTAGAATAACGTCGGGCGTGAGTTTAACGGATGTTTAAGGTAAAATTCAATTATCAAACATCGCTGGTGTGTCGCCGTTGGCCGACATCGGGTTGTGAAGTTTTTTTTGTGTTTTTTTTGTGTTTTCAGTTGGAATATGTATAGATATGTAAGTAAATTTGATTCTAAAACACTTAATCAACCGAATTCAGTGATGTTATGTACATTTTATTCCAATTTTACCTGTATTTTTGTATTGAAAATAGCGTTATTACTAATTATTAAGTTTTTTGCATGAAATAACTCTAAAAATGCAAAACGTCTGCCTAATTCGTTGACAAAATACATATTATTTTGTTTTTCGCTGAAATATATGAAGTTTACGGCGTATTTGTAAATTAATGAGGTTATTTTTTTCGAGATTCTGTTCCGAAAAATCATCAAAATTTTTATTGGTTTTTATGAGCTAATATCTAAATATTTTTGTACGTAAATAAGCGAAACGAAATATTACCTTTGATAGAGAATCTAATAAAGATCACGATAGCATTTACAATTTCTAAATAGGGTACCGTATTTTTCCGTAAGATAAGTACAAGTTAGAAATGCCGAGTTTTTTTCACTTTTTCGACTTTCTTATTCAACGTATTTCTATGTATTTATTCATAATTATATAATTGTTTTACAACATGAGATTCCAATATTCTATATACGAAATTTTAATGTGATCATTGCACAGTTATTCTTGTTATGATTGCTATAGTAGTTCCATAGGTATAGTACTTTTTCTCGAGCGCGGCGATATTGCAAGAAATTCCAATAAATTGCCGCAGTCTGCCATGAAATTATGCCGGTACTCGAAGGGTTAAAGGACAATAGGTCAACGCTATAACATTATTTTTAAAACGCCAGGACTTACAAGGTTAACATAAAAAGTCTAAAAAAAAACAGACAAACTACAACCTATTAGTTATGAGCCAACAGCTGTTTTGATCCGCAAATGCTGATTCTTCAAGAAATCTATAATGAAATCTATACTACTATAATATAGATTTCATAAAATGTTCCTACCTATGCTTGTATTGTTTTCTATGCTCCCACATGATGTGATCTTGCAATCGGCGACTTGTCAAAAACTTCTTGTCGCATTCTTCACATGGATATCTATAAAGAAAACTTAGGATATTATTTCATAATACATTTGAGAGTTCTCAACTACTACGGACGAACCTGCCACCCCAGGAAGGTATAAGGATATATAATCATTCTTTCAACCGTGGGGTGAACGCAGAGACCTAGGGACAACAAAGTCCACTGTCTAACAAGGCCGACATACCCTAGAGCACTGTTCCGTAAACTTTTAGTGTTAAAGGTACTCTTACGAAATCAAGAAATTTTAGAAGTACTTACACCTAAGAAAAAACAGATATAATATGAAAAGATGTTGAGTAATCTGAGCCTGCTTAACCCTTCAGGCCTCGGCCCTTCAGCCGATTGACAAGTTGATGTCCCAAAAAATTTGTAAAAAAAAAGAATTATCCCCTTGAGCGGCAAAGGGGACATCTGTCCCAGCCGAGATCGGCGCCGATGTTTTCCAATTATTTACCCTTGATACCTCACATAAATCATACGGCCTGTAGTATGTGCGAAAAGAGGAGAAGATTCTCTGTCGTTAACTAGTTGGTTCATTATTTTTCATACAGTCGCCATTTTTTAGTCTATGATTGAACCAAACCAAACCAAAAACTTCAATATTCATGTTGATTTTCAACACCGAATATTTTTTTATTTTTGTATGGGTATAAGTAAAACGAAGTCATAGGTTGAATGAAGCATATTATAATTATTATAAAAGTATTCACAATTTCTTGCATAGGGTGATTTATTTCCAGAAAAAACATAGAAATGTTGGACAAGGCAGTTTTTTCTGTACCACAACTTTGACAGATAATTCTGAATAATGCTTATTGCTTTACAAAACGACGTTACACGTATCTAATAGCAAATTTCAACAGGAACATAAAACAGGTCTTCTTTATACGATCCGTATAGTAGTTTCGGAGTAATCGTCGTTTTCCTGAAATGCTATATTTTTGTTGTGATGTAATCTTCTTCTTCGCGTTCTCTAAGAGAAACTACAATTCAAACGTCAGCGCTCGAGGGGTTATGACACAGTCTCACCAAAACATTAATTACTGCCAAACCACTGTAACCATAATTAAAATAAAACATATTAACATAATAAAACATAATAAAATAAAACAGGATACAGTGAGTGTTGTGTGTGACAGATTTTCAAAATTCGCGCGCTCCGAGCCCGGCCCCCCATCACCGTTATAACCTACGCAGTGGCGGCAGCGGTATGCGGCCTACCCGCAAAACAACGGATTGGCAGCTCTTCAGTCTACCCTGGACAACGGCGGCTGCAACGTCACCGAAACGTCGGATGCTACAAATTTCACGCAGTGAATTCGTTTTCTATCCTATTTATAATGTCAAACAACCGCGATAGTCTTCAATTTTATAAATGAATTCATATCTGAATTTGGCGCCATTATCTGAAAGTATTAAGTAGTTAGGGTAGAGATGGACAGATGTCATTTTAAACGCACTAAAAATAAACGTCTACCGAATCTATCGCGGACCACAGCGTCCTTTGCCCGGCTGTTCATTAGGTACTGCTCTTGAAATGACCATCGGCCATCCGATCCTGGGTAAGAGGCTGTCAAAGGAGGCCATGGTCCGCGATAGATTCGGTATACACAGTTTCACAGCTTCGTAAGGGAGAGGATTGCGCAAGCGACCTCGAACTCGGAACCAATCGAGAGACCGGAGAAATCTGGTCACAATTGGAAGTTAGGGCGCGAGTGTCGGGCCCGCCAGGTAACATAACTGGCTACCTCGCGGTAAGGCGTTGGTCTCTAACGGGTTGTGGCGTAGCTAGACGGTGGATTGTTTTTGTTCTACGCTCACTCCAGGGAGATAGAACGACTAATCGTTAAAACTCCCTGTGGTGACGGGCTCGCCCGTTGTAGTCGACAACCCAAGTTGTTCATTCGGTATCGGGTAGCTGATAGGTCGTTTCAAGAGCAGCTGCCGTAAGGTGAACAAATACCCCTCTCCCCTCTATAGGAGACAGTACTGTTTCCAGACTCCCCCGGCTGTCGATCAGAATGCACAATCGATTGGCTGACGCCGCACGGTGCGCAAATCGTCTAGGAGCGCCCTAGGGGAAACTGGCCCGCAGGATGCATGTTGACTCGTGAGTTTGACCGAGCCTGAACACATGGGTCTCAGTGGCCAAACTGCAACAGAGCTCTTTAGCTCCGAACTAAAGTTGGCAACTACAACGGGCAAACCCGTCACCTCAGGAAGTTTTAACGATTAGTCGTTCTATCTCCCTGGAGTGACAAAACAGTCCACCGTCAAGCTCCGCCGCATGCCCGTAAGAGGCCGACGCCTTAACCGCGAGATAGCCAGGAGTGTTACCCAGCGGGCTTACACTCACACCCTTACTTCCAATTGCGACCAGATTATTCCAGTCTCTCGATTGGTTACGAGTTCGAGGTCGCTTGCGCGGTACTCTCCTTGCGCGGTCCTCTCCTTTACGAAGCGGTGAAACGGTGTATACCGAATCTATTGCGGACCTGGCTGTTCACCCAGGATCGGGCAGCCGATGGTCGTTTTAAGAGCAGTAAGGTCCGCAACCAACCCCGCTCTATCGGAAACAGTACTGCTTCCAGACTCCCCCGACTGTTAGTCAGAGTGCACAATCGATTGGCTTACGCCGCACGGTGCGCAGACCGTCCAGGAGCGCCAGAAGGTTGATTCCTAGGGGAAACTAACCCTAAGGCCAGAGTCCAGCGCGGGCTCGCACTTCATGCATGGAGGCCGCCGGATGGGTGTTGACCCGAGAGTATGACCAACCCTGAACAGAATGGGTCTTCGTGGCCAATCCAACAAGGGCCCATTAGCTCGTAACTGCCAAGATCTCGAAGAGCAGGTAAATTATCTGTGGAGAATTACGCCTATCCTGCCTTTATAAATACTTACTTGTATCCGTCGATGGCCATGTGCTTCCCGGTCAGTTTAAGGTGTACTTTTAGGTTCTCGCGGGTCTTGAAACTGCGGTTGCATTCGTGGCAGTGGTGGTCTCTGGTTTTTATATGGCTCTTCTTGTGGTTGATAAGTCTGGCGAGCAGGCTGTACTTCCGGGGGCACAACTCACACTGGTAAATCGCCTCCACATTTGAATGAACGGTCCTATCGAAGAAATTAACCTATACAATAATAGTGTAACAAAAATCCAAATTTGCGTGGCATGTTATGTTTCAAAAACATGTTGCACGCATTGCAATATGTTTCGCGTGTATTTCTCGTGTTTTTTATATTGGTCTTACTCAGTTTTTGAGTTGTTTCATAATCATGGTTCCAAATCTTAAAGCATTTCTCCAAAACAAAATAAAATCGCTAAAAGCTTTGACATTTGACCTGTCAAATTAGAAATAGCCGTATTGCGCTGCCCAATAAAAAATTACCCTCCTGGTTTCCTTGCCTTAACAATAAAACAAGAGGTTTCAAAAAATATTAAGTTCGAATAAATTGAGTGAAGATTTTAATAAATTGTAATAAATAGAGTTGTCATGAGTTTTGTTTTAATCTCCTAAAGTTGGTATAACGACAGGCATTTCCGGTCTGTCAATTCTGGCTACTGCCACTTAAGAGATTGGTTCCAAAATGGCGCGAGCAGCACTTTTGACTCGCGCTGGGCGACAGAAAACTCGCTAAAAGCGAAGTAATCCGCAGTTGTTTGTGCACTAGAAGTGCGGCGTTTTAAAGTTATGTGATCAAGGTCTTTTTTTTTGCGGGGTTTGCTGTGTCACCTCTTATTTCCGAATGTAAATTAAACCTCACAAATCGGCCAACCGTGCCCGGATTTTTTCTCGCCTGGATATTAAATTGAACCTGTAAATGTACAACATGTCACCGTAGTAGGAAGAGGAGATTTACGGAACTACCTGCTCAATAAAGGACCTTTGTTTTATAACTTTAACCCTTGGAGTAAATGGGTATTTTCATGGATGCATCTGTCTCTTTTGCAGGATTTTCGGCGACATCGACTTAAAGTACTATAACTACGAAACTACTACACCAATCATAAAAAGAACAACTGCACAATGATTGCATTGAAATTTCGAATATAGAATATTGAAATATCATTTTGTAAAACAATTAGATAATTATGAATTAAATATGAGAACGTCAAAGAAGTGAAAAAAACGCGGAACCAGATCTGGTGTATCATACTCAACGGATAATTGTTTCACAACCAGATTTGGTCGTATCATACTCAACGGGTTAAATTTGTAGTATTATTTTAAAATTGCGAAGGTTTATTCTCCGTTCTGCCAAATTTAGTGCCAAACCAAATTCTTTCCCCGACCCTGCGGTTGTTTTTTTAGTTTTTCGGTCATCACCTAACCTAACCTATGGCATTTTTTCTTTTTCCGCGTTTTTGATAAATGCGGTGGCGCTTTTGTTTTTGGTTAGTATAACGCGATAGGATCCCTAATCGTACGTTATAATAGGATGAAAACCAAAAACGAGAGATCCACTTTTGATCTATTTATAATGTCAAACAACCTCTATAGTCTTCAATTACATAGAGAGAAAATAAAATTAAACATAGCGATCGCCTCAAGATATACTCACAATACGTGGGCCCGTAAACTGTGTGCGTCGCTAAACAGCTTTCCACACTTATCGCAGGGCAATTTAACCACTTCTGAGGAATGCGATCGTTTGTGTCTCGATAGCTGATTGCGTTTCCTGAAAAAAAATATACTATGAAGTGAAGTTGGGAAGCCAGGTCGAACTGAGCGCTGAACTTTGGCTCGTGTCACCGGGGCCCCACGTTGGGCGCCATTTGATGTAGATGCACTTGCAGAAAATCTGTTTGGGAGCTGGATTTTGATTATTGAAAGTTTATTGGTCGATCTCATAAAGAACCTTTTTAACCCGTTGAGTATGATACGACCAAATCTGGTTGTGAAACAATTATCCGTTGAGTATGATACGACCAGATCTGGTCGTGCGTTTTTTTCACTTCTTTGACGTTCTCATATTTATTCATAATTATCTAATTGTTTTACAAAATTATATTTCAATATTCTATATTCGAAATTTCAATGCAATCATTGTGCAGTTGTTCTTTTTATGATTGGTGTAGTAGTTTCGTAGTTATAGTACTTTAAGTCGATGTCGCGGAAAATCCTGCAAAAGACACAGATGCATCCATGAAAATACCCATTTACTCCAAGGGTTAAATGTGAAAATTGGCACTCAGGGACAGGCAGCAAGTAAAAAGTATCTACAGGCCTATTAGCCTCTCACTCTGTCCGAGCTTAGGTCATAATAAAATCAACTGATGGTACATGGGGAGCCAACCCAGCTACACTCAGAATCACAGTTCTAAGTCTATATATATCCTCATTTGGGATTTGAATGGAATGATTCACGCTGGGGTTTCAGATGATGCCCAAGCAGATGTGTGTTAGTGTTCATGGTGTAGATAGTCTGCAACCCAGGAACGTCATACGATGCAGTTAGGATCTCATATGTCTCGATTAAGTCACCCCGTGCCCTGCGTTGCTCCAGAGTGGTCAAACCGAGAGCCGACAATCTTTTATCGTATGTTAGATGCTTCAAGTTTAAGGGCAATTTAGTCGCTCTTCGCTGGACCTTCTCTAGAAGATCGATATCCTTCCTAAAGTATGAATTCCCGATCTGATAGGCGAGTTTCAAAATGGGTCTTACAAATGTCATATATTTTCATCATCAGTTCCTCTGTGATATGGTGAAAAGCTTTTTGAATTAGAAACAATAGAGAGTTTGCTTTCTTTACCAATGCAGTCACGTTTTCTTCCCATTTTAGGTCTTCGGTGACTATTAATCATAGACAAATTTTTGAAACTTAAAATCATTTAAAATACTTACGGAAATGTTTCTCCGCATAGTAAACATTCGTATTGAGTGTCAACTTGGTGCGCTTTTGAGTAGTGCTCTTTGAGATGTTGAGGACTGGAACGCATCACTCCGCATACCTGTGAAAACATTTCTTATGTTAAGTTGTTTCATAATTGCTGCTGGTGGTTTTCATTGCTTTTCATTTTAGGTTCATTCAAGGTTCATCTTGCGGTGTCAACTACAACGGGCGAGCCCGTCACCACAGGACGTTTTAACGATTAGTCGTTCTGTCGCCCTGCAGTGAACGTAGAAGACTTTGGACAGTACAATTCTACGTCCAGCTACGTCACAACCCGTGAGAGTCCAACGCCTTACCGCGAGTTAGCCAGGAATAAACCCGGCGGGCTCGAGATACTCGCGCCCTCACTTCCAATTGTGACCAGATTTCTCCGGTCTCTCGATTGGTTCCGAGTTCGAGGTCGCTTGCGCGGACCTCTCCCTTACGAAGCGGTGAAACGGAGTGCACCGAATCTATCGCGGACCAAGGCGTCCTTTGCCCGACTCTGAACCGGGATCGGATGGCCAATGGTCATTTCAAGAGCAGTCGCCGTAAGGTAGACAACCACCCCCGCTCTGTAGGAAACAATATAGTTCCCAGACTCCCCCGACTGTTAGTCGGAGAGCACAATCGGTTGGCTTGCGCCGCACGGTGTGCAGACCGTCCAGGGGCGCCAGAGGTTTGATTCCCAGGGGAGACTGGTTGACCCAGTGTCCTACCCGGGATTCGCACCCCATGCGGGGAGGCCGTCGGATGGGTGTTGACCCGTGAGTGTGACCGACCCTGAACACATGGGTCATCGTGGCCACCTCATTCAAGGTTCAGTGAAGGGGTCAAAACATTTATATCCGACTCCATCAAAAAAAAAAAACAGCGCATTCACAATACTTTACTTCCTCTTCGGTTGGCGTGCCGGTAAAAAAGTAAAAATGTCAAATAATCTCAAGATCTAAAGTGATGGACGATGGCACTCTGGTACGTTCATTACATTACATTACATTACATTTACATCGTTTCCAATTGGCGGTTAAAAACCGCTCTTGGACGTGTCAATATATTTGTGTTTTAAGTAGTAAGTCTCATTACTACTTTAATCTTTACTTAACATACATATGTTATAAAATATATATATATATATATATAGTATCTAACAAACTTTGAAACCTACTAAAAGTTATTCGTCGTAGAATCTTATTACAAAACAAATTAAAGGCTTATTTAATAAAATAGTCAATAATTCTAATGGCTACCTACTAAACACATAATAATTAAAATAGTCAGTTAAAAAGTTGAATAATCAAAGCAGCCTAACAATTGAAATAGTTAATAAATCGAATATATACGTACTAAAAACTGTACATAGTAACATCCAAAGTAGTAAGTAAATTGTTAAATAATGAAACTAAAGCTAAATCTTACATTGAAATACTAAAAGAACATATATAATTATCATTCAAATTGGTACAATATTTGCAAATTCATGACCCTCGAATTTGGTCAGATTATAGAAAGGGTGGCCTATCAGCATCTCCTTAATGTTTTTTTTAATTGTTTGTCCTCCGGTTGTTTGATAGTGGTAGGGAGTAAATTGTAGAATTTAATACTATAAGTAGCTCTTCTGTACCTGTTAGTTAGTTAGTTTGTCTGGGCTTTATTCTCGCACTTGGCCTCTTGATCGGGCCGTTGCGCGTGGCTCATGTTTCTATTTGTGTTTATGTTACTCCAGCCAACCCAGGCTGTCCCAGAAGGTTAGCAGCCTGTTTGGGTTCCTACAGGCCTCCGGGACAGATGCTGGAGATTGTAGTATTTTTGCCCGTTGCTCTGCCACGCTCCTGCATTCCATGAGCACATGCTGTGGCGTTTCTTCTTCCTCCGTGCATACACCTATGGTAAACAGGTGTTTGTTTAGGGGACAGTGGCCTGTCATAGTACCTATGACTTTTCGGATTTTGTCCCTTTTTAATCTGGTGAGGTTGCGGGCAAGTTTTTTAGACGCTTCCGGAACCGCGTTCTTTGTTTGCCTGCATCCTGCGTTTTTTTTCCATTCTGTAAGGTGGGTTTCATGGTGTTCCTGCGCAGCCATGTTTTTTTGGGCCTGGGGTATGGGCATCAAGGGTTCCGGTCCATATACTATTTTCTTTGATCCCCTTCTGGCCAGTTCGTCTGCCGCGTCCTTGCCCAGTGAGTCGCTGTCCACTTTAATCCATTGCAGGGTCACTTTATTTGACCCTGCAATGGATTAAGGCGCATTGTGGCATTCCAGTACAAGGACAGAGGTTATAGTATTTTTTGCTAGCGCTTGTAGCACGGAGGCACTGTCGGAGACAAATTCTGTACTCTTCTGTACTTTTGCCAGTCTTGTTCGGGGCATGCATAAAAGGGAATTACCGCGTGTATGGTGAGAGTGAATGTCCGCTCTAGTTGCAGTTTCTGTTAGGTGCTGTCTGGCATACACTGGCACACTGCGGTAAGAGATACACTGATACACTTAACAGACATTTACACTGCGGTAAGAGATAAACCAATACCTTACCTTACATTCGTAGCGCAGCAAATGTCTGTTAAGATGCCTTTTCATTGAATATTTCGATGGAAGAAATTGATGACACAGGTCACATTCAACGTCATTTGATTTAAGCTGAAAATAGAAATTAATTCATGATTTTTAAAAAATATATCCATGCTCTGAAAATGAACCCAAAGGGAAACCTGCTGCAATGTATGGTCATTCATGTTAATATAAGTATTTGTATATTAATCTAAAACGGCCATTTAGACCAGATTAGACCACCAAGGCAACTAGAGTTGTCAACTACAATGGGCGAGCCTGTCACCTCAGGAAGTTTTAACGTATAGTCGTTCTGTCTCCCTGAAGTGAGCGCAGAAGACTTGGACAAAAACAGTCCACCGTCAAGCTCCGTCACATGCCCGTAAGAGGCCAAAGCCTTAATCGCGAGATAGCCAGGAGTGTTACCCAGCGGGCTTACACTAACGCCCTTACTTCCAATTGCGACCAGATTACTCCAGTCTCTCGATTGGTTCCGAGTTCGAGGTCGCTTGCGCGGTCCTCTCCCTTACGAAGCGGTGAAACGGTGTGTACCAAATCTATCGCGGACCACGGCATCCTTTGCCCGGCTGTTCACCCGGTCTTCGTGGCCAACACAACAAGGGCCCATTAGCTCCCAGACCACCAAGGCAGTAGTTAGGGAGCCAGCGACAAAAAAGTGCAAGAGTTTTGTAAAAGCTGATACTTTTAGACAGTATTTTGGTCATAGGTGTAATTTAAATTAGTACCCATAAAGTGTTTTGGAAAAGCTGACAATTCATCAATAGACATTGAATGCAATACAGAACTCGAAACAAATGGTCAGACTGCTTAAAAATAGAACTGTCTTTTTAACTATTAGATATATTTTAGGCCCTGTTTTATTTGTAATGTCTATTCCATTTAAAAAAAGGTTCAATAGTAGTGGTAAATATCTCAAGTATTCCAAAAAATCTGTTGATAAATAACAGCGCAGTGCCATTCATGGCCTTGCCACGCGACTATTGGGTTCAACAGAACGCCGTTCAAGGTCGCTGACTTCAACTACCGAGGCCGTTAGTAACGTTAAATAAACAGCTGACACCAAGGGCGGTCCCAGGGGGGGTCAAGGGGGTCATGACCCCCCCCCCCCCTAATCTTTAATATATGGCTTATAATAAGCTCCTTATGCAAATACAGTTGTTTCCATAAATAAATTATTGTATAATAAAGGGGAACTTTGTTTTATTTACAAACCGTTAAACCAATCTCATGGCCCATAACAGCGACCCCCCCCCCCCCCCAAACCTTAAGCCCATAACTGTGACCCCCCCCAAAATGTAAGGCTATGACCGCCCTTGGCTGACACATTCTCAAACTGTTTTTAAACATGTGGAATAAAATTTACTTGTAGAATAATTTTATTATATTATTTGTTTTTACAATTTAATATCAAAATTTGTTTACTTGCTCGTACTGATTCACCCACTAGAAGGATGTCACTAATTAAAAACTCAAGAAAGCATTAAAAGAAGAAGATACATACATGACAGTAGCACAGTGTACCAGACAGTAGCTTCTCTTCAAACAAAATTGAAATCGAAGCAAGTGACGTCAGGAATCTTAAGGGCTACCACAAATCGTAATATAATTACTCGTCTTCTTCTTGAAGCATCGTCCCAGCCACATGTACGGTGCCCCGGCGACGCAGATGCTATTATGCTACCGATTTGTTCTGAGAATACCATATGGCGTCGACTCGTAAATCTCCACAAAAAAACTGCGCACACAGTGCCGTAACTATCGGCCTAAGGACGCAACATGACTTACCCCTGGCCCCACTTTCGTTGCACCCTCTTCCCGCATTGCCTTGTAGCTTGAGTGAACTTACTGGGTGTTATTATACTGTGACAGTAGGATGACTTAACCTCTCAAGCGGCGGGTGTAAATCTTGGCAGTCCCCTATCATTTCTGAGAGTTGAAGGTCAAAAATATTGCACTTTAGAATAACGATCATAAGAAAGAAACTACTTGATGGATCATGAAAAAAAGAATTGTAGAATGATCACATTTAAATTTAAAATATATGACATTAAAACCTCATTTTGTAAAACAATTAGATAGTTATGAATAATTATTAGAAAGTTGGAGAACTGAAAAAAACTCACTTATTCAGCGATATCGATGTTTTATCTCAAAATACGAAACCCTATCTAGAAATTGTAAACACATTTGTGTACTGACAGATATAGGGACTGACAGCTCTTCAGTCTACCCTAGACAACGGCGGCTGCAACGTCACCGAAACGTCGGGTCCTACAAATTTTATGCGGTAAATTCGTTTTCTATCCTATTTATAATGTCAAACACCCGCGATAGTCTTAGATTTTATACATTTGTGTACGTTATTACATGCTTTACCAAATCTATTAGTTCGTTTTATTTATTTTCGTACATATATCCGAAGAGAAGCTACATAACATCCGAGGAGAAGCACAGGTCTGAGCAATGGCAGCACTCTACTAAGTGCCCCCAGAATACAAACAATTATATTAGGGATTCTAGACTGCGAGAAGCACGACTGAATAATCGTACAATACAGAATTTATCCGCCTTTTTCACACATATCTAATAGAGGGTGGTTGCACTGTGATTTTGGTGTAAATTCAGTTCGTTGAGAGCGCGGTTTGTTGCGCCTCGTACCCGTTTTGTAACGTTACTGAGCATTGACTACAATACAACGTACCCGATTCGGGACGTTACTGTCTTTAGGGGTTAATGGTGGGATGAACAGAGTGATGCCTCTCATTGAACATGTAGTTTTTTCTCACCTTGACGTGTTTTCTCATGTGTTTCCCGTATGTGTCTTCTGCTATAAAAGCTTTGGCGCACAAATCGCAAGAATATTGGCCCACGAGTTTGCGCCGCGTCTTTTCCAGCTCTGCAGCGACAAAGTCATGATTCAATTGTACGACAGTATAATAATCGGTGTCTCTGGGGATAGCATCCACGGTTTTCATCTGTTAAAACAGAAAATCTCAATTCAATGCTTGTGTACCTATATAGTTTACTAGCTGACCCGTGCCCACTTCGTTGGGCGGTAAAACTTTTTACCTGTGATGAAATTATGAGTGTGGTTCGGTTAGGTACTGAGTGCTATGATTTATTTCCTGACTGCCAAAAGAAGGGTTATATTTTTACTGCATATGTATGTATGTATTTGCATGCCAATTTGACTATAACACCGTTATTTGTGAGTGTCTTATTTGTGAGCGTATTATCTCTTTAACTATTTATGCAGTAAAAGGGAAATTATATGCAGTAAAAGGGAAAAGTCTTGTGTTTTAAACACTTGAGAAGATAAATTTACTTATTTTGATAAGAATTCATAACTGTTGATAATATGACCAATAAACATGACCTAACGATTTAAATTATTTTTTTAAAAATAAAATACTATTTTTTGTGACTTAAATATAAAAGTTAGACATATGCTGTCGCTGACTTTTTTGTATGCATTATTAAGATCTACAACTTTTCTCTATAATTTAATCATATATCTCCCATCGTTAAGGCAGCGTTATTTAGAAACGTTTTCGTTCGACCGCTTTTCTCCGACTTCCTTTGCAAATCCGACTACCACGAAAAAGTCTTTTAATTTTTCGGATTAATATATAGCCTATGACTCTCCCAAGTAACGTGGCTTTCTATTGGTAAAAGAATTTTCATAATCGGTTCAGTAGATCCAGAGATTACTTCCTACAACGTCACAAACTTTACCTCTTTATAATATTAGTATAGATAATGCTGATAGTATGGGGAATATTTACTTCATTTTTCCCAATTGGTTCCTCCTTTTCCTCATCCAACGCTCGCATCGAATCGTTGTCTCCACTCAGTAGATCACCGAAGTACAGCGCGTTTTCTTCTTTTATCGGTAAATTATCAAACTCTCTTATATCGCAGTCCGCATTACGAGAATCGAGAATTGAAGCGTCGACATCAAAGTTATACAGTCTGCGTTCCGATAGCGAATGAAGAAGAAATTTTGAACGTTGTTCCTCTATCCAAGAAAATACGGGCTAAAAAATAAGGAATTTTCAGCAACTATTCGAATTACATACTCCATACAAGCTTTAAATACTCCATAAGAAGAGTTTATTTATTTATTTATTTATTTAGGTACATAGGATTAGGTATACAGTTCATTCATAGGTCATGTAATCTTATAATAATTATATAAATTATTTAATAATTAATATAGGGAGGTTTAACACATCTTACATGACCTTTACTGCCAATAGCACATCTAACTAGGCGATAATTTGGCCCGTCTCTAGATGTGCATATTTTTATGCAATTTTAAGAAATGAAGTGTTTTTTTTAAATAAATTATTTGGACCCACCACCTGTATATACACATACATATACCAATTTTATAAAAAATATAGCTATGTAATAAATATATACATTTATAGTTGTAATTTAATAAAATTTAATTAAGAAAAATAGATAAGTGATACTAAATAAATTGTCGTGCGTTGCAAAGAAGTTGATCAGATTTTACATATCCCTTGTTAAGTAGCCATCTATTAAGGTTTGCTTTAAATATTTTTATGTTAGGATAATTTTTCATGTCTTCACTAAGGGAATTATATAATTTTGGGGCTATGTAGAATATATGTCTATAGAGAATATATGTCTATGTAGAATATATGTCTCTGGGCAAATGTTGTCCTGACTGACGGAATTATATAATTGATACTCGCGGACATTCTTGTGTTCAGATTGTTTTGAGTTCGGGCGTGGTCATCTCCAGATTTGTAGAATGCAAGAAGCGCTTGCTTAATGAATAACTGTTTAGCTGATAGCACATGGGATTGGGAAAATAACAAGGCAGATGGATGACGCCGGTTTTTCCTGTGAATTACTCTCAATAATAATTTCTGCGCTTTTGTCAATCTATCCAGATTATCGTTAGTAGTAGCGCCCCATGCCGCGACTCCGTAGGACAAAATACTCTGACACAAGGCCATGCATACCATTCTTATGGTTGTTTTGGACACTGTTGTATTAGTCACGAATAATGGCTGTCTACAATTAACCCTTCAGGCCTCGGCCCCGCAGCCGATTGTCAAGTTGCTGTCCCAAAAAAATTTAGTTAAAATTTGTAAAAAAAATGAATTACGACACTGTCTCACCAAAACATTCATAACTGCCAAACCACTGGACCCATAATTAAAATGAAACATATTAACATAATAAAACATAATAAAATCAAACAAATTAAATTAAAATAAAATTAAAACGGGTTCGTCACGCTTAATCAAGTTGTGGCCGATATTGGCCAATCGGGGCCTGAGGGGTTAAGGCTACGTTAAGAATGGTGCACGCAGGGTGTTTTGCTTATCTTGGGAATATAGTAATGGTTAATGGTGGGCTTATAAAATATCCAGTATTTTTCATAGGAATATAAAATCAGTTGATGAAAGAAGCAATATAAAAAACTTGCTCTTTTACGATGACTGCTCCTCATGACAAAATCGGAACTGGGTAGTCTTCACGATGATACACTACATTTATAGGAGTTATAAAATCTTGTAACATAACTAATAAACTATTTAATTACTGGTCACACATATATGGCTGTCGATAGAGTGCATGTTATTATTGATGCCCTAAAACATCCCTTTTTATACGAGGTTGAATACCTAATTTGGTTTTGAAGAGTTTTATAAAAGAGACTTTATTGCTAATAAATATTTTTAAGGTAATTTAGTGGGACAAGTAATTTAAACAAGGATCGTCTCATTTCGTCACGATCGACACGCCTTCAACCAAGTACATTACATTTTCGTCGTGTCCAATTGACGCCTAAAGACCGCTCTTGGACGTGTTAAAATAATTGGGTTAGGTAGTAAGTCTCGTTACTACTCTTTACTGAACATACATAGGTAGTCAAGAATTAACTACTAGATTGTCAAACTATAAACGGAGCTGCCATGGAATTCACCGACCGGAGTCGGGCCTATCAGCTTGACAGGAGACAGAACGGTGGATCTACTCATTGGGTCAGCATACATGCCTTATGACTCCACTGACCTGCCACCGCAAGAAGATATAACCAACCTAGTGACATATGCGAAACAACGCGGGCTCCAACTCCTTCTGGGTTGCGATGCGAACTCCCACCACGTGTGCTGGGGTAGTTCCAACATAAACCCGAGGGGGGTAAGCCTGCATGACTTTATCCTAGGCAATGAACTCACCATCCTCAACAGAGGAACAGAACCTACCTTCATAGACTCAAGAAGACAGGAGGTACTGGACATAACGATCTGCACAAAAGAAGTGGCCGACCTGGTTCAAGACTGGAGGGTCTCAGATGAACCCTCAGGCTCGGACCATAGGCAGATCCATCTAACGCTTCGGCACTCATTGGAAATTCAGTGGGCTCGCAACCCTAGAAATACCAACTGGGAAGGATTCGATAGGGACCTGGCTATCAAGCTCACCACGGTTCCGAATCGATTCCACACCAAAGAGCAACTAGAAACAGCTGCACTATCACTGTCTAATGCCGTTATAGACGCCTACGAGCAGAATTGCCCTTTGAAACAAAAAAACCTCTCAAAAAAGGTCCCTTGGTGGAACCCAGAGCTGACCAAGCTCAGGCTTACGCTGAGAAGGTGCTTCAATAGGGCGAGAAATCACAACACTAACTCGCAACATCTTTGGGAGGAATACAAAAACGCCCGAAACGAATACAACAAGGCCATTGTTAAAGCCAAACGAAGAAGCTGGAGGGACTTTTGTGAGAGCGTGGAAACAGCTTCCGAAGCCTCCAGGCTCAACAAGATCCTCAGCTCTAACAACCGCCCCCAGCTGGGATGCCTTAAACGACCAGAGGGGGGACACACAAGCGACACCAAGGAAACCTTGAAGCTCCTAATGGAAACACACTTTCCGGGCTTCCAGGAATCCTCACACCCAATTGCCGCAGGGGAGAACTCCAAGAGGCTCCACAAGCCCAGGGAGTGGGCCCTTGCAGCCAAGATAGTTAATCCAAAAGCAGTAGAATGGGCCGTGAGCACCTTCGACCCCTACAAATCACCTGGACCGGATGGAATATACCCAGTCCTACTACAAAAAGGGTTAAGCCAGCTGCTGGGCCCTCTAACAAAGGTACTCAGAGCGAGCATAGCCCTCAGACACGTCCCTCATGCCTGGAGCAGCGCAAGAGTCACGTTCATTCCAAAGGCAGGCAGGAACGGCCACATCTTTGCCAAAGACTACAGACCCATTAGCCTCACCTCCTTTCTCCTGAAATCACTGGAGAGACTAGTTGACGGCTACTTGAAAAACAACCACCTAGCTCTTCAACCGCTTGCTGATGCTCAGTATGCCTATAGGGAGGGCAGATCTACGGACACTGCCCTACATCACCTGGTGAGCACAATAGAGACACAGATAGCGGCGAAAGGTTACGCTCTGGGAGTATTCCTGGACATCGAAGGAGCATTTGACACCACATCATATGCAACTATAAAAAACGCTATGCACAGACGAGGAATACCAGAGACCATTATTGACTGGACATTGAGTATGCTATCAAATAGGAATCTGACCGTCTATCAAGGCGACACCTCCATCACGGGAATCCCTGCTAAGGGCTGTCCACAGGGTGGAGTCATCTCCCCCCTCTTGTGGAGCATCGTTGTAGACGAACTCCTAATAGATCTACAAAACCTAGGCCTCTCTGTCTACGGCTACGCTGATGACGTGGCCATAGTAGTCAGAGGAAACTTCCTATCAATACTTAAGGAGCTCATGGACAAAGCACTTAAGACCACCCAAGACTGGTGCCAGGCCAGAGGTCTATCCGCTAATCCAAGCAAGACTAAGGCCATGATTTTCACCAGAAAATACAAACCCGAACCCGTTGAGTGTCTCAAGCTCTGGGATAAGGAGATAGAGTACGCTACAGTAGTTAAATACCTTGGAGTCTATCTAGACCCAAAGCTCAATTGGAAGCACCACCTCGAGCGCAAGAGAACAACCTTCTATGCCTCGTTGTGGACGTGCAAAAGAGTCATGGGAAAAACCTGGGGGTTCAAACCCAGGGTCGCCTTATGGCTCTACAGGGCAGTACTGCTGCCTAGACTAACCTATGCTGCAATAGTCTGGTGGTCCAGGGTGAAAAAGCTTGAGACAGTAAAAATGCTTAAAAGCCTTCAAGGTAACTACCTGAGGGCTGCAACTGGCGTCATGAAGACCACCCCAACAGCGGGATTAGAGGTGGCACTCTGCTGCCCGCCTCTGGACAAGCTCATCATCCACTCCGCCAGACTTACAGCATACAGACTGAAGTGTTTGGGCGAGTGGAAGCGTGGAGGGCACAATCATCCTGAGCTAAACCTCCTCCACAAAAGCCCATTCACTCTGACCCAGGATCGACTACGGAAAAAAATTTCGGTAGAGAAATCCTATAAAATCCTAATCCCCACCAGGGAAGAATGGAAAAATCCGCAGTGGCTTCAAAGCCACAACGCAGACGCCTGGTTCACCGACGGCTCAGGAACAAATGGACGTTTTGGGGCAGGCGTGTACGGACCCAAAACCAACCACAGAATCAGCATCCCCCTTGAACAATACGCTACGGTTTTCCAAGCCGAGGTACTTGCCATATTGGAATGCATAAAACTACAAAGTCGACTTGAGGTAAAAAACAGACAAATCCTCATCTGCTCTGACAGCAGAGCAGCACTGGACGCTCTGGCTAAAGCCACCACAGAATCTTCTGTGGTCTGGGACTGCATGCAGGAGCTCAACAAATTGGGAAAATCCAACAATATCACCCTAATATGGATACCGGGTCACCAAGGCATACCCGGAAACGAAGAGGCCGACAGACTGGCAAAACTGGGCACACTGGATTGCCCAGTGGAGCCAGCTGTAGGGGTCCCCTTCGCTACAGGTAAGAAAATCATCAGGGACTGCTTGGAGCAGGAACATCGGGCTTCCTGGAAACAGAGTCAGGGATGTCGCCAGGCAAAAGCCATGATGGAGCAACCACTACAGAAGAAAACCAAGGCCCTACTTGACATGAGCAAGAAGAACCTTAGAACCACTATCGGTCTCCTCACCGGACACACGACCCTTAGAGCTCATCTATTCAACCTTGGCTTGACTGAGAGCAAGGATTGCCGAATATGTGGCGAGGAACCTGAAGACAGCATACACATTGTTGGCCGCTGTCCAGGGCTCGCCGCCAAAAGACACAGTTTACTGGGACGAGCCTTTCTCGAACCCAGCGATCTGCCCAACTTGAAGGTCAGTGACCTACTTAGTCTGGTAAGAAGTACCGGGCTACTAGCTGACAATTGACCTAACCACACAGTGGGTAGTTACAAAAGACCTTACAGATCTAGGTGACATCAAGGGCTGGAAACAAGCCCCCCACTCCATCTACTACTACTACTACTACTACTACTACTACAGATAGTAAATATATAATCCTAGTATTTTAAAAACATATTCAAACGAGACAAATTTACTATCCTATGAATAGTTTGCAATGCTTGGCCAACGTTTTACTCCGAGATAACCAGGTTAATCACCCAGCGGGACGACACTCGCGCCTTTACTACCAGTTGCAACCAGATTACTCCGGTCTCCCGACTGATTACAGGTTTGAGGTCGCTTGCGCGGTCCTCTCCTTTACGTAGCGGTGATACGGTGTCTACCGAATCTATCGCGGACCACGGCATCCTTTGCCCGGCTGTTCATCCGGTATCGGGTAGCCGAATGGTCATTTCAAGAGCGGTTGCCGTAAGGTGAACAACTACCCTCGCTCTAAATGAGACAGTACTGTGTCCAGACTCCCCCGGCTGTCGGTCAGAATGAACAATCGATTGGCTTACGCCGCACGGTGCGCAAACCGTTTAGGAGCGCCCAAAGGTTGACCTCGCACTTCGGCGCGGAGTCCGCCGGATGGGTGTTTAACCGACCCTGACCACATGGGTCTCAGTGGCCAAACTGCATCTTGCGGTGTCAACTACAACAGGCGAGCCCGTCACCACAGGACGTTTTAACGATTAGTCGTTCTGTCGCCCTGCAGTGAACGTAGAAGACTTTGGACAGTACAATTCTACGTCCAGCTACGTCACAACCCGTGAGAGTCCAACGCCTTACCGCGAGTGAGCCAGGAATAAACCCGGCGGGCTCGAGATACTCGCGCCCTCACTTCCAATTGTGACCAGATTTCTCCGGTCTCTCGATTGGTTCCGAGTTCGAGGTCGCTTGCGCGGTCCTCTCCCTTACGAAGCGGTGAAACGGAGTGCACCGAATCTGTCGCGGACCAAGGCGTCCTTTGCCCGACTCTGAACCGGGATCGGATGGCCAATGGTCATTTCAAGAGCAGTCGCCGTAAGGTAGACAACTACCCCCGCTCTATAGGAAACAATACAGTTCCCAGACTCCCCCGATTGTTAGTCGGAGAGCACAATCGATTGGCTTGCGCCGCTCGGTGCGCAGACCGTCCAGGAGCGCCAGAGGATTGATTCCCAGGGGAGACTGGTTGACCCAGTGTCCTACCCAGGCTCGCACCCCATGCGTGGAGGCCATCGGATGGGTGTTGACCCGTGAGTGTGACCGACCCTGAACACATGGGTCATTGTGGCCACCTCATCATGGGCCCATTAGCTCCCCAAGACAGCTCCCATAGGCCCATTAGCTCCCCTAGGCCAAACTGCAACAGGGCCCATTAGCTCCCAAAGACAGACAGACAGCAATACAGACAGACTTCAATCTGGAAATGATCTTAACTGATCGAAAGCCAGCCATTAATCGTAAAAACCTGCACTGCAACGTTTTGGTCGATTTTGTAAATAATTATTAACAATATCGTTTTTTTATGAATGCCATCTTGTTATCTAGTAATTAATCTTAATCTTGTTAGTCATGTATATTTTATATTTAAATAAAATACAAACAGAGCTGCCATGGAATTCACCGATCAAAAATCGGGCCCATCATATATAATTATTACACTTCTGGGAGGTGAACGGTGGATTCCGGACTAACGACCGGCTGTGGTAGGTTTAGGACAGCTGTCTTGGCACATGTGATTCATCTTACCACTCATTCACTCTCCCTTCGAAGCCATAGAATTTGAGATGCAGAAATCGCAGTTTTAGATATTTTTTCTAGAAAGGAGTTGATTATTTTCCTGGAGAGACCAAGATCTTTAAAAAGGTGAAACAAAGATTTAGCTGGCAGGCCACGAGCATCTACTTCCACCGCGTGAAGGTGAACAGTGAAGCCGTTCCGGGTGACGGCATTTGCGAGGTCATGGTATTTATTTAATTTGTAATCGTGGTCTTTTGGGATATTTGATTCCCATGGAACAGTTAATTCTACGATAAGGACCATCTTCCGAGATAGAGAGTAAAGAGTTATATCTGGACGCAGGGCTGTGCATCCGAGACTTTCAGGGAATTTATACTGCTTAGAGACCGAATCGACCTCCATAATCCAATCTGAAGCTTTCTCGATTATTGAGAAAGGTTTAGTGAGATGTTTTTTGCCTTTAGAGCCAACCCGCACAAACTGTATTGGGGGTTTGGAGGATGCTGTCAAACCCTTGTTTGCACGAGCCACTGAGAGGCTAAGTACCTCGCGAATAACAGCAAGGACTTTGTCGTGGCGGTAAGTGTACCGTCCTTGATCCAAGGCCACCTTGCAGCCAGCTAGAATATGTCTAGCTGTGCAAGGGGTGTTGCTACAAAGGGGACATGAACTATCCTCGTCATATCTCCAACGAGCGAGGTTACTGGGGTCTGGAATTGTATGCTGAAAGGCATTTAAATTAAATTTCAGCATCTCTGGCGTCCAGTCATACAACATTACTTTCCAGTGCATTGGAGGAGGAATGCAAAAGTCTCTAATTGTTGTCCAATCATTCTGGCATTGAAGGCCAATAGCGTGAGCCATACTATTGCTGTCGTAATCTCCCCACAAGAGAGACTTCTTCAAGTCCACATCGCTCATGGTTGTACTGCCATACCCCGACCAGTGCCATTCTGGCTGATTCCAGTAAGGAACTTTTTGTGGAAGTCTACGCGGGCCTGTAGATCATTTGACTCACTTACTACGTGCTTCGATATTGCCGGATGCCGAATCGAATTTTTGGTTATTCTGGAGTTGACGTAGAGCAGAGAGGGCAGTTTTAGAGTTTTAATATATATGGGGGCTGACTGAAACGGTTACGGGCGGATCTGTCAAACGATGCAAAATGCCTATAGGCATTGGTGGCGTCCGACGAGTTAATCAACTCAGGTGGGCTCAAAATTTATATTTCCGTCTTCATATTAAAAATAAATGCGCATTCACAACACTTTCCCGGCTGGCCCGGGGGGGCCAAGAAAGTAAAAATCGAAAGTCTCACCATATTCTTGTTCTCCTTCCTTAACAATGCCAGTTTGGTTAGAATCTCGTGAGTCGATAAGCAACATTTTTGGAATCTGTGTATTTCTGCCAAGAACTTCTCGCAAGTCCCGCAAAACGAGACAGCAATCGCCGAATCTGCCATTACACCCTAAAAACAGAGGACACAAACAATCAATAGAATTACTGCAGTTTAGCTAACTTCCACATATTGTCGATCTATGAGACCTCGTACGCACCAAAAATTAAAATGTAAGTTTATATTGTTATTACTGTAAAATCACGCTCCGGATCGTTATTTATTTTTTTATTTTTTTATTTATTGTGTTTATTCACTTATTACTAATCAACATAACAGTAAAACCAAGGCATTGAGAAGTAAAATTAATAAAGATATTACCATAACTATACAAATAGAATGACACTTATAAAGTATCTGCCGTGTTATGACTATACCACGTAACCCGCGAAACACTGAACTGAGATAATCGCTCTTAAAGTTTTTAACAGATCTATCCGTTTTATTCCTAAACTACACCATAAATTTTCTTGGGGTATTTTTCATATCATAGATCATTTAAAGTTCTTCAAATCCTACCTACAAAAAAATACTCTATATTCAGTATAAGTATTTTTAAATGATAAATATCTCTTTTTCCCACAAATTCAATAGCAAACAGTGTACTTTATGATGACAATACCACGTATTATTGGGTTACGTGGTTTTGTAATTATAATATTAGAGTTTATTTTATTATTTATGGATATTAAAGCCTGTGTAGTCAATGGAAAAAAATCTTAGGTGTCTTTAGATTACTTAACCCCTTGAGTATGATACGACCAAATCTGGTTCTGAAACAATTATCCGTTGAGTATGATACGACCAGATCTGGTTCCGCGTTTTTTTCACTTCTTTGACGTTCTCATATTTATTCATAATTATCTAATTGTTCTACAAAATGATATTTCAATATTCTATATTCGAAATTTCAATGCAATCATTGTGCAGTTGTTCTTTTTATGATTGGTGTAGTAGTTTCGTAGTTATAGTACTTTAAGGTCGATGTCGCCGAAAATCCTGCAAAAGAGACAGATGCATCCATGAAAATACCCATTTACTCCAAGGGTTAATATATATATATATATAATTTTCATATTAAAATTTTGTAAGAGTTTTTTATATTACCAAATATAAAAAAATAAGCAGACAGGCAATAAAATTAAGTAAAATTGCATAAAAACACTTAGAAAGGTATGTGAAATATACATAAATTGTTTTTATTAAGTATAATAAATTATACAGTCATTTATAATATTATTACTTACTTACTATGCAGTTACAAGTTACAGATTAGATTTAGTTTATTTTTTTTTACTTCTCGACCTCCTTCCAAACTATAATCATCTGGAAGGTTTTCATTAACTTCGAGGTTTTCAAAAAACTCCCTACGTGAAGCGGGCATACATTTAGCCAACTTTAGGAGGTCTTCTTTTTTTTTCTTATTTATCCCTGAACACGAGTCCTGGTGATCCAGATCTGTTAAAGTGTGAACACTGATATCATTGCCTTTGGAGATTGCGTTCTGAAGTTTAATCTGCAGAGATTTTTTGTATACATTTAACTCTAAAAACTCTGCTTGCTCGTAAGCGTTCTTAGCGAATAGTTTTGTAGAACCTCTTCTAAATTCAACCACTTTTAGGTTTGAAATGTTGTATGACTTAGGGAACTTGACTGTCATCTCATCTTAAAATTTCACGAAGTCTATATATCGGAGACTTTGCACCTCCAAATTGCGCCTAGAAGCTTTTATTTTCATCTGAAAATCTTCGTAGTCATACAGATCACCAGCAGTGTTGATTTTTCGCGCAATACACGCATGAACGCTGTCAGCAGCCATAAAAGTATGACCTGGTTCCAAGTATGTAATTTTGATGGTTTCTACCTCAACGCTCATTGACTATTCTTAGTAATGCTGTCAACGAGTCATTGACTATTCTTAGTAATGCTGAGTACAGCGTTTTGTTTTTATTTTGCGAGGTACAATTGTCCATGTAAAATATAACCTTAGTTAGGTTATATTCCAATTAGCCTGACTAACAGTGGGAATATTCAAAGTAATTGAATTGCCTCGGCGGGCTGCTGAGGCCCGCGCCGCGGCACGTGGTTTAGTCGTAATACGCTAGTACTATGGGCTGCGATATTTATTGCGATAAAACCCTATAATAGTGGTTTACGTATTTTAGTCATAATAATTTTAAAAAAAATTGGGTTACGTGGTTCGTCCACCACGTATATCTCGGGAATGAAACGTCATAATGAAAAAGTAATAATACAGTTATATAGTATTCGAAGAATAGAGTTGAATAAGCCTTATTCCGACAAAACCACGTAACCCGGGTTGCGTGGTTTTGTTGGAACACGGCAGTACTAGCTATCATGTAAGAATAATAATTAATAGCTTGCAATTTAAACAAGTGAGGGTTGGCGGTAAAAATATCAAAATCTGGTGCCATCGAGTGAATTTCATTTAAGCACCGCAAAGCACGCGCCAACAAGTTCCACCTCGTAAGGTTAGTGCGCGAGAACGGCTCCGCGAAAAGATGGTGCGATCGAGCACGTAGATAATTATTTGGTATGAATAGATCCACCTTGGCTAGTAAGCTAGGGTTATCAGTTTTACCACGAATTAGATTGAAAACACAGGACATGGTCAGCATTTCTCTTCTGAGACAGAGAGAATTATAGCCAACCATGCCTGTGATAAATGCAGTCGGATACAAAAATGGATAATATCCGTACTGCTTGAAGTACAGAAATCTCAAAAAACACTTCTGTACCTTTCCAGCATGAGGGTATAAGTATCTTCATGTGGATTCCAAATAGCTGCATTCGTTTCCATGCGACTTCTAACAATCGAGTTGTACAACGTGCGCATAACCCGAATATTATTGAAGTGCTTGGATTGCCGTATCACAAACCCTAGAAGCTTGAAAGAAGTTGTAGATAGTTGCCTAATGTGTTCCTTGAAGCTTAACTTGGGGTCGAAAAAAATCCCAAGTCCTTGACTTCAGTAACTCTGGGAAGCACACATCCAGCGATGGAGTAATCATACAACAGATGAGCAGGCGATCTAGTGTATGTCATCACTGCACATTTGTTAATATTAAAGTGAAGGTTACAAGCTTGGCTCCATGCATAAACTGCATCAATAACACGCTGGAAGAGCTCGCAGGACTCAGCACTTCCAGTTGATAAAAGCAATTTGACGTCGTCAGCAAACATTAGACAACGTGCAGATGTGACTACTTTGCTCAGATTATTAACAAATAAGTTGAATAACAAATGCCCCAAGTTTGATCCTTGGCTAACCCTCGATTGAGTATTGTATAGTTTGGATTCAAAATTGCCAAATTTTACGAATTGCTGGCTTGGAAAAATTTCAACAGTTTACTTGAGAATCCAGCAGCAGCCAGTTCTCGGAGTAATGCATCGTTATCGACTTTGTCAAAGGCCTTCTAGAAATCCAAATTGTGATGAAGACGATCATAAATCAAATAATTTCATATTTTAATTTGGCGCTGTTGTGTATTGGTAATTAGGTAAAGCGGATATTATTGAAGCCAACATAACCCGAATATTATTGAAGTGCTTGGATTGCCGTATCACAAACCCTAGAAGCTTGAAAGAAGTTATAGATAGTTGTCTAATATGTTCCTTGAAGTTTAACTTGGGGTCGAAAAAACTCCCAAGTCCTTGACTTCAGTAACTCTGGGAAGCACACATCCAGCAATGGAGTAATCATACATCAGTTGATCAGGCGATCTTGTGTATGTCATCACTGCACATTTGTTAATATTGAAGGTTATGATCCTCCATGTCCCGAGGGCTCAAATGACTTAGTTTTCTTGTAATTCTCATTGCAGTGGCATCTCGTAGGCATGAGTTGAAGATTGTATCTGGTGACACCTCTTACATCCACTCTACACTTCGCGGCGCGAACTCACAGCGATCTCGCGATGAGCGAAACAAAGCTCCACACTCGCAATGGTTTGCAGTAGTTTCACGCGATTATAGTTCGCGCGTTTGAAGGAGATGGACGTCAAATTAGCTTCAACTGCGTCCCTCATGTTTTGCGCAATAGCGCACTATAATGATGAATATATTAAAAGTAAAAACAAAATGATATCATCCATTCATTATTTCATATTCAAACCAACTGAGCTTTTTTCAAGTAGGATTTTTTACTTTACTTTTGTAATTTCTGTAACTAAAGGGTCTTCCAAGAGGGACTTCCGAACTTTGACAGTTGATAGCGGCCATCTTGTTGAAGCTACCAAGTTAGTTGTCATTTATTCAGTCTGTTTTGCCAAATCACCATGGACGGATATAGCATTCAACAACATGTGCAAATAATAAATTTGTTTTATCAAAATGGGTGTTCTGTTCGGCCAACGTACCGCGCGCTTCGCCCATTTTACGGTCGCCATAATCGTCCTACCGAGAGGACTATTCGCAATGTGGTGGATGAATTTGAGTCCACTGGTTCAGTAAACGATCGACCAACACCCGTATGTCGACGAAACGCAAGATCTGCCGAAAACATCACCGCTGTCCGTGAGAGTGTGCAGGAGAATCCAAGGCAATCGATTTCGCGTCGCTCACAAGAACTTGGCCTTTCGCAGACCACAACTTGGCCAATTTTGCATCGTGACTTGGGCCTGCACCCGTACAAAATTCAACTGACCCAGGAACTGAAAGCAAACGTCGCAGTTGTATGCAAATAAGCCACAAACCACATCGGTCCTCAAAGCCAACATAAATCATGCCATCGGTCAAATTCAGCTTGATTTATGTGGCAGAGTCATGGAAAATTGGACATTTCGGATGCTCTCCACCCAGAGAAGCCATGGCGGACATTTGAACGATATTATATTCCACACAAAATGGCATCAATAGGTCTTTCAAACGAATAAAAAATTTCGATGATATCTCAAACACACTTTGTATTATTTAAATTTAAAGATAGGAAGCGCTTAATGAAAGACCCTGTAGATAGCAAGGGATTCCATTTTTTTCTAAATTTCTACATATTTTTTCATCATGGCGCTAATGACGCGTCGTGGTTTTTATATTTTTTCATACAATCTTTACGATTTACATCCCAAAAAACGTGTTCGGTTTACTAGTATTCAAGAAATTGCAGCTAAAATTTCATCCAGTTTACGGTAATTTTGTAGGAAATCTCAGCAACATATTAATTAGGAACAGACACGACTACACACCGACGCTGCCGACAGTGGACTGAGCAGCGCGCGAGTGTGGATACTATGCGCATTCGCGCTTCGCGGTCCCTTTGTCGCGGGACAGAAAACCGACACAATTTGGGGTACAGGGCGCGAAGCCGCGAAGAATATGCGACACGGCTCCACTACACGTTCGCGCGCGATTCGCAGACTAAGTGTAGAGCAGCCATTATGTGCTTAGTAGTGATTCCTCACACACAACTTAACTCTTTGATAGTTTTAATCGTTAGCACAGTAAACAAATAATTTTTGAAAATGTATTCCCATTTACAAAATTAAAGAAAACATCTCGTTAGAAGCTATTTAGTTTTTCCCATGCCCTAAAAAGTTTGATTGTTGGGGTGCATAAGGTCTCGCATATATAGCGTTCTTTTGGTATTTATTAGATACAGTAGAACTCCAATTATCCCAACTCTAACTATCCGAATCGCTGATTATCCGAAATTAACCCTTCGGCTACGTAACGACCAAATTTGGTTGCACATCAGAACACCGTTGACTACGTAACGACCTATATTGGCGGCTTGCTCCCGGAGCGCACAGTAATATTATTTTCTAATTCCAACGCATCCTAAAATCCATACCAAATATCTTATTATTACCATAGATACAAAGACGGCCGCTAGAATAATTTAATAATAATAATAATTAAACGCTTTATTTGCTTTAACAAAAAGGCGAGTTTATTGCCTAAAAGCAATATCTTACAGCTAACCTTAACCTAGTGGAATAACATGTTATGCAGTGGCGTGCCCAGGGTTCGTAAATAGGGCAAGCCCGACATACCTCTTTGTGTTTTTTTTTACGCTTTTTATAGTAAAAAAGTGGTACCTCTTTACTCTTTAATCTTCAGTTTGAAATTTACTGCTTGGGTCGTACATTCAATAAAGCACACTGAAGGCATGCTACTGCAAGACAGAATTTAACATATACTTATCAGCAGTCGCATACCTCTAGTGGCTTTAAAGGACTCTCTAGCTAGACGATCAAGCATGCTTGTCAAAAATCGCGTCGCGGGCTGGGAGGGGATCGTAAACCGCAGAAAATATGCATTTTTTAAAAATATTTACCAAAAATGCCAGTCACGTCATTCATCAATCAATTACTTCTAATTAACGTGACTCCCTGGTATAAACTACAAAATTATGCATTTTTGGTAAATATTACAAAAAAATATTTGTATATTTCCTGCGGTTTTACGATCCCCTCCCTGTCCGCGACGCGAAGCTTGTCAAGCATGCTTTTTCGTCTAGAGAGCCCCTTAGAAAAGCCATTTTATTTGCTTGAGTTGACCCTTGCTTGAGTTGATAAGTTGACCCTTGCTTGTATGAGCTGTAAGACTATTTTATAAAAAAGTGAACAAAAAGTAAAATAAGTGACCCTTAGAAAGCTAGCCATGGGAATGAAACTCACGCTGGCATATTTTCATCGTTTATATTCTAAATCGAAGCGTCTACCTTTTTTCAAAAATGATTTTATTACGTCTGAGTAAAATGATGGCGAACGCTTTAATTCTTTTAACAACTGTTTTTCAATAGCAACCATAACTCAGATAGACGTTCCTGACCCTGTGTATTTCTTAGGTAAGTATGAATAAGCTTAAGAGATGAGAATGCACGTTCTGCGGAAGCACTTGTAGCAGGAATAGTGACGACAAGATACGCTAACTTCAACAATTGGGGAAAGGTGTCTTCGAGGCTATTCTGACTAATTCGTTCAAAAACATTGCAATCTTTCAATTCAAGAGAGGAGTACAAACAAATCATTTGGTTCTTTAAAACCTTCTGTCAAAATGGTTTGCATAAATGTCAAATAATGAATCTAATGCCTTTGTAGGAAAATCTAAACGGTATTTCTCGTATAGTTTGTTGTTGAAGAGTTGGAAAAATTTCAATTTGAAAATTTGCGAATATCGATCGTCAATTTCGCAAAATATGTTGTCAATTAATTACCTGGACAAAAAGTCGTTTGTATTCAGTATGAGCACAGCGTACGTTGCGTCTCAAACGAGGTGCTGAGTTATTTTAAAGATTGTTTTCATAAATTTGATCAAATTCATATTGAAATTCAACACGTAACCAAGTCTGAAATTCCTTTATTTTGTTTTCCTTTCTTAATTCCTATAACCCACATCGACTTGTGATTTTTGAAGAATGTTGTACAAACGCTCAGTTTTTTAAAAATTCGGCGGAAAACAAGGTGAAAAAATTTAAATGGAATGATCGCATCGAGTTTTTAAAATTCTTCGCTGCTAAAACCGTATCCCCGTCTTAGTCCTGCGGGTTGTCACATATGTCAGAAAACAAAGTAATAAGAATACATTACTGACCACAAAGGACAATTTCCTCCATTTTTTTATCAGGCACTAAAACCACAAATCAATTGAAATTACACAATAAAAAATTAGCCCGACGTCACTCGCACATTGCAATCCAAACTAATTATAATGAAGTCGCGCTTTCTGTTGACACGTTCGCATTCGCAGTTCGCATTCAACGTCATGGCTAAGCAAGCCCGGCTTAGCTCCCGATACAAAAGTTGTATATACACATATATTGTTTAGCGTAATTTGCCACAGGTGCGAATGAGAGGAACACTGATTTTGAAAGCCGCATTGAAAGCCCATAATGTGCGAGCGAGACAGCAATCGCGCCCTGTCTATAATTATCGCACCCTGTCGATAACAGATTTTTTCTCGCGTGGAGCGAGCTGTGCGCGCTAGATAGCAGTAGGAGCGCTAGCAAAAAAAATTGTTTAGTTGTTTTTTTACGAATTGTGTTATTCATTTATTTAATTGTTAATTTGGAATTATAGGCAAGCCAGGCTTTTCGGCTTATATGAAGAGACCGCCACTGATGTTATGCGGTAAAAATAAACTAATAAATTAAATTTTAATCATTTAAATTCAGCAGGAAAACAAAACAATAAAATTAAGAAAAAACAAACAATAAACCTATAATGACGCAGGGTACGCAATGTTTATGGGCTTGGGTTCCAAGTGTTCTTTGAGCCTGCGTTTGAAGTAAAACAAACTGGGTGCTATCCTTATACGCGTGGGTAAAGCATTCCAGAGACGGGCTCCACGTACAGAGAAGGAGTGCGAGAAGAAATCACTACTGTGACTAGGGATCGAGAGCAGTAGGTTGTCTTCAGATCTCAGAGGGCGCCCGCGAGAAGATAGAGGTTTGAACCTACTTATAAGATAGTTCGGAGCGGCCCCCTTCAGGATTCTGAAGAGCAAACCTAGGACTCTCGTATCTCTCCTTTCTCGGGTCGTCAGCCAGTGAAGTCTCCTTCTGTACTCCGTAATATGGTCAAACTTTCTTAGGTCATAAATGAATCGAATGCAGACATTTCGCAGATATTCTGGTAAATATCCATTGTCAAACATATATTTTTTTTTTCTTTCAAGAAATCATCAACATTTTTTTGTTTTTTATGACCTAATATCAAAATATTTTTGTATGTAAATAAGCAAAACGAAAAATATTTCGTGAACGAAAAACCTTTGATAGATAATTTAATACAGATCACGATAGTATTTGCAATTTCTAAATAGGGTTCCGTAATTTTCCGTAAGACAAGTACAAATTAGAAAGGCCGAGTTTTTTTCACTTTTTCGACTTTCTCATTCATAATTATGTAATTGTTTTACAAAATGAAATTTTAATATTCTATATACGAAATTTCAATGCAGTCATTGCAGAGTTATTTTTTTATGATTGCTATAGTAGTTCCATAGTTATAGTACTTTTTATCGAGTGCTTTTTTGTGAAAAAGCTAAGAACTTAGCTCAGAAACTTGGTTGTTCATTCTTTAAGGCAAGTATCGTCTTGATAAATAATGAATTAATGGCTCTTTTTCTTTAAAAATAGTTTATTCTCTCCTATTTTCAACATTCATACAGTAATGGGGCTTCTAAACGGGCCAAATATTTGCTGCATTTTGTGGCTGCAATACATTGCCCGGCGACATTGCTAGCAATGCCAGCCATACTATGCAATATACGGAAATATCTTTAGTATTGCCCGGCTATATACCCAAATATGTTCCGTATGTTGCTGGCCAGTTTGCTGGACTTTTTTTTTTATTTAAAAAACATCATAATTTTTTGTTTTTTAAATAGAAAAGTTAACGGGTCAGGTTTAGAAAGGTGCGGCAATCTTACGATCTCGCTGGTAGACTGAGCATGTAGTTTAGGGTCTTACGAACTTTTCTACATAAAAATTTTTCGTCGGAAGTAAGTACTTTTTTTTATATTAATTTTTAAACGTCGGAAAATTCCCATACAAACAAGCAAACTCAGCCCCGAATGGCGCTGACAAGCGATATCTTGTCACTTATACGGTGTTACCAGTTATTGAAAATAATCATCCTTTATTCGCCGACTTGCGATTGACGTGCGATATAGCGTTGCCAGCATGTATTTTTCATACATCCGCGCGGCGATTTGCGCGAAACGTCAACTTTTTGGTGCACAGAAAATGTTGATTTTCTGCGTTTTCTTGGATCTCGAAAAATTTCTTGGAAATTCGAAAAAAAAAAAACGCCTGCGGCGCTATAACAAATAATGGTAGTAGAGACGTGTTTAACACAGCCTTAATTTATAGAAGACGAAGCGACGTGTCTAAATTAACACCGCAGGCGATTTTTTTTTTCGAATTTCGCCGCGAAATTCGAAAAAAAAAATCGCCTGCGGCGCTATAACAAATAATGGTAGTAGAGACGTGTTTAACACAGCCTTAATTTATAGAAGACGAAGCGACGTGTCTAAATTAACACCGCAGGCGATTTTTTTTTTCGAATTTCGCGGCGAAATTCGAAAAAAAAAATCGCCTGCGGCGCTATAACAAATAATGGTAGTAGAGACGTGTTTAACACAGCCTTAATTTATAGAAGACGAAGCGACGTGTCTTAATTAACACCGCAGGCGATTTTTTTTTTCGAATTTCGCGGCGAAATTCGAAAAAAAAAATCGCCTGCGGCGCTTTAACAAATAATGGTAGTAGGAACGTGTTTAACATGGAGAAATCCATGTTAAACAATGAAACGCAATAAAATACGTCTACCCCGTCTAATGGACATTTGAACGTGGAAGCATTTTATTCGACGCTTCATTTTATTTAGGTAGGTACCTACTACTTTTATACTTTTTTTTTTGGATTCCGGTGAGGGGGGGGGGGGTTGTGAGATAAAATAACCCCTCCCCGCCCCCCCGCCCCCCCCGCCATCGACGCTTGTTGGTTTCCGGTGAAGTAATATAATAACCCCCCCCCCACCCTCCCTGTTGGATTCCGACGAGGGTGGGGGGGGGGATAGTAATGTAATAACCCCCCCCCCCTACCATCCCCCCCCCCCCCCCCACGCCCCCCCCCCCCCTGCCGCACCTTTCTAAACCTTAACCACAAAAACAAAAAACTAACCTCTAAATTTGTGAGTTGAGAGTAAATTCGCAGCGCCGAACCGGCTTTATCCTCCTGCGAAGGATTCGCCATGATTGCCAGGCAACAAATGCACACCGACTTGGACTCTGGATTTATATTTTGCAAGCTCGAAAACATTTTTTTGCTTTAGAAATTATAAACTTTGTTTTTGTTTTATAGAACCACTTGACAGCAACAATCAGCAGAGCAACTGACCAAGCAAACGTAAACAGTAGCGTTACAAGAAGACTGAAGCCAGCAAGCAGCCACATGCAGCCACGCACAAACAAGGATGAAGGGGCGATCACACTATCGGACGCGTCCGTGAGCCGCGTCTTATGGTCGCGACCTGTGTAATGAATTTCTATTGAGCCGTGCACATTATCGGACGTCAGTCGCGGACGCGACCTCGAGGCTTCGGACGTCCGATAGAGATCTGGTAAGCCAAGTCCCAAACGACTGTGCATACTGTCCATAAGCCGCGGCAGCGGACACATCCGATAGTGTGTTCGCCCCTTGACGGATAAAGTTCAGTTGGTGGACATATTAACCCTGGGATGCTACCTTGATTTTTCAATTTTTATTAATGCTTCATCGGGGTACTGTCGTACCCCAAAATAAAAATGTCATTTACAGTGTCAAAAATAAATTTATAGAATAAACAAAAAAGCACATATTTATGACTATGACTACAATATGGGAGCTAATGGGCCCTTGCTGAGTTGGCCACGAAGACCCATTCTGTTCAGGGTTGGTCACACTCACGGGTCAACACCCATCCGGCGGCCTCCACGCATGAAGTGCGAGCCTGGGTAGGACTCTGGCCTAAGGCCTAGTTTCCCCTAGGAATCAACCTTCTGGCACTCCTGGACGGTCTGCGCACCGTGCGGCGTGAGCCAATCGACTGTGCACTCTGACTAACAACAACTTGCGGTGTCAACTACAACGGGCGAGCCCGTCACCACAGGACGTTTTAACGATTTTTCGTTCTGTCGCCCTGCAGTGAACGTAGAAGACTTGGACAGAACAATCCAACGTCCAGCTACGTCACAACCCGCAAGAAGCCAACTCCTTTACCGCGAGATAGCCAGTATGATTACCTGGCGGGCCGACCCTCGCGCCTTTGCTTCCAATTGTGACCAGATTTCTCCGGTCTCTCGATTGGTTCCGAGTTCGAGGTCGCTTGCGCGGTGCTCTCCCTTACGAAGCGGTGAAACGGCGTGCACCGAATCTATCGCGGACCAAGGCGTCCTTTGGCTGACTCTGAACCGGGATCGGATGGCCAATGGTCATTTCAAGAGCAGTCGCCGTAAGGTAGGCAACCACCCCCGCTCTATAGGAAACAATACAGTTCCCAGACTCCCCCGACTGTTAGTCGGAGAGCACAATCGATTGGCTTGCGCCGCTCGGTGCGCAGACCGTCCAGGAGCGCCAGATTTTTGATTCCCAGGGGAGACTGGTTGACCCAGTGTCCTACCCAGGATTCGCACCCCATGCGTGGAGGCCATCGGATGGGTGTTGACCCGTGAGTGTGACCGACCCTGAACACATGGGTCATCGTGGCCACATCATCATGGGCCCGTTAGCTCCCACTCTGACTAACAGTCGGGGGAGTCTGGAAGCAGTACTGTTTCCTATAGAGCGGGGGTGGTTGCTGACCTTACGGCGACTGCCTCTTGAAACGACCATCGGCTACCCGGTCCTGGGTGAACAGCCGGGCAAAGGATGCCGTGGTCCGCGATAGATCCGGTATACACCGTTTCACCGCTTCGTAAGGGAGGGGACCGCGCGAGCGACCTCGAACTCGTAACCAATCGAGAGACCGGAGTAATCTGGTCGCAATTGGAAGCAAGGGCGTGAGTGTAAACCTGCTGGATAACACTCCTGGCTATCTCGCGGTTAAGGCGTTGGCCTATTGCGGGCATGTGATGGAGCATGGCGGTGGATTGTTTTGACCAAGTCTTCTGCGTTCACTTCACGGGAAAGAGAACGACTAATCGTTAAAACTTCCTGAGGTGACGGGTTCGCCCGTTGTAGTTGTCAACTCTATATATATGACTACAATAATATAATATAATAAAAGTTTCTAAGTATTTTTTGTGTTTTTGTTAATGCTTCTTGCAAATACGGATTTTGATACCTGACACGGGACTTTCGGTCACGTGCCCTTGGGCAGAATTTGCATCTACCTGCAGTGGATGGTTGGCTCTCAGGTCTTTCCTCTAATATGGGCACGGATAAGATGTTAGAAATATCTTCAAATTTGGTACATTTAGACGATCCATCATATGTGACCTCATCACTTCCAAAGCCAGGTTCTTCAAGTACCCACATCGATGAAATATTTCTTTACCCGGCGCTAAGCCACCTCTTAAAAGTGGTACCTCATAAAATAAAATAAATTCCAATGATGTTTAAAACTAACCAGACAAAGGAGAGTACTGATAAAACAAAAAAGAGTGGGTGCGCCTGTACTCCAGGTAACGGTTAAATTCTAATAAATTATCAGGCTACATGTTATATCTACGGTTAAAGACGAAAATAAAGAAACGTTTTAAATTGAAACGGCCGAACACACCCTCGTGTCATTTCTGATTAAACTGTAATTTCTGGAACATTCTGAAGCATTCTCGGCCTTCTTGTAACAAAACAATGCGTTTGCATTCTTACCACCCAGGCCAGCCACACCCAAGTCTTATTATCGATAGTAGACCAACCACACAACCACTGTGGTAGTGTGTGGTTGTGGAAAACAGTTAGATTGTCATTAAAAGGTCCACACATGTCTCCAATCCAAAAGCAATACAAACGAAGTTCAATAATCGAAGGCGAAGGTCGATAAAACACGAAAGAAGGCAGGAAAAATGCGATACTCGCCGTAAACGTCACCAACAGGAACCAAATGCCGTGTTTGACCTTTCCAAGTCCATGCGATACTTGACTCGAGCCGATGTTTAACCATTGTCAAATCGACTATAGAAAGAAAATAGTTACTCAGCCATTGCGCACGCTCGATTAAATTCTTAAACATCGACGATAGATTCGGTACACTTGACTCTTATATAGTTTGTCTAAAAAATATTCGACTTGTTGACAGGCGCGGATCTACGTCTTGTTTGGGGGGGGGGGGGGCGGACAGTGGGTTGGATTTCTGTCTATAGATAGTTAAAATAAATTCTAGTGTGGATTTAGGGTATCCAATATGCTGAATAGAGATAGGTAATTAAGTAACTAAGGATTATAAAAAGGGTAAAGAAATAATGAATACACTCGTACGTTTTTATTTTACTTCTAAATGAACATTGAACAAATGATACATAATCGAAGACTATCGCGGTTGTTTGACATTATAAATAGGATAGAAAACGAATTTACCTCAGTCTACCCTAGACAACGGCGGCTGCAACGTCACCGAAACGTCGGGTCCTACAAATTTCACGCGGTAAATTCGTTTTCTATCCTATTAATAAATGATACATAATAGTGCATAACACAGAATTAAATTACACATTGCAGTTTCCGGTGTTTGTTTGTTTCTTTGCAAATCTTTCAATTATCTTCTCTTTGTCTACTGGAATATCAAAATGAATATTCAGAGGGCCAGCCCTGTTAACCTATCCTCTACCATCGTGGATCGTAGCCAGGTTTTTTAGTCGCCTCAGAGTTGAAAAACTTCTTTCGGCAGTCGCCACACTTACGGGCAAGGAGGCCATGATAAGGATGAGGCGATGTATGCCAGGGTAGATGAATTCGTTGGCCAGATCTAGAACATCTAGAATATTTTTTGGTTACCGGTGGGGGTGGGCAGCCGGCAGCGTGCGCCGTGCGTATCTGCGATCGCGCACGGCTGGCGTGGCGCGGCATAATGGCAAGTCTCCTATTAGAAAAGTAGATTGTAATCGTCAGTGTAAAAGTATCAATGTACCTAGTTGTTTAGTCGTCAGTGTAGACGTATAATCGTCAGGTGTAGGTAGACGATAAAATCTGTAGATTGTAGGTAATCGTCATTCAGGAATCTTGCCCGCTTTTTGTCAAGATTTTTTTTCAATCATCGTTAAGGGGGGGGCGGTCGCCCCCTCCGCCCCCCATAGATCCACGCCTGCTTGGTGATGCTTACTGTGTTATTTGATATATGTGTGTTTGTAGCGCACCGGAAGGATAAACAGTGACTAAAGAGTACTATACTATAAAATCAATGGTACCTACTATCAAAAAGTTCTCCGCCGACTCTGCGATGCAGTTGAGCGAAAAAAACAAGAACTGCTGGACGGCGAAAAACTGGCAGTTGCATCATGACAATGCTCCATCTCATTCATCGCACCTGATTCAGACTTTCTTGGCGAAATATAGATTTCCAGTCGTTCTTCAACCTCCCTACTCTCCACACATGAAATGAAATAAAATAAAGTTTCCAAAATTTAAGACACCATTGAAAGGATTCCGTTTCCAGATTAGAGATGAGATAATGCAGAATGCGGGGGTGGAGTTAAAAACATTTCCAAAAGAAGCCTTTCAGAAGTGTTTTGGCAGCGGAATTAACAGTGGGCATTGTGTGGAGGCGCAATGGTTCTACTTTAACCGGTCGAAAGCCAGCCTTTTGGTCGCCCCGCAAATTTTTGGTCGATTTTATAAATAAATACTAACAATATCACTTTTCTACGAATTCCCTCTTGTTACCGAGTAATTAATCTTGTTAGTCACGTATATTATATATTTATATAAAATATATGGGGACCGGCCGAAACGGTTAAGCGCGGATCTGTCAAACGATGCAAAGTGCCTATAGGCATTGTTGGCGTTCGACGGGTTAAAGGAGATTAGGGTACCAATCCTTGTTAGGATACTTGTTAGGATACCCTGGTAAATTGATTATGTTAGATTCTGATTTGCTGCTTTGTAAATTCAAATATTTGCTTGCATTATGTGTGTTATCAATAGAGGTATGAAAAAAATGTACATTTCTTTCTATTTTGTTTCTCTATTAAAGCGAGCAACACTGTGTCAACTTCAAAAACACATTTGGATCTACGGAACACCAACAAAATCAGCGCTGTCTTCGGGGATAAAAGTTTTGGTACCAGGTGGCCTATTCTTGAAAAAAAATGGCATGCTATATTTGTCAGCCTCATGTAAATTAAATGGAACATGCACAAATTAAGTATGCAATTTTTTTCAAGAATCACACCTTTTCAAGAATCACACCATGCGCCTGTTGAACTGACTTATATTGCTGGGTTCCCATCCATCCCGCCATTTCAACTTTGACAGCTGATTTTTACGTTTTTTTTTCTGTTTACTACCGTATTTGCTTCTGAAAAAATGATAAAATAGTACTAATATGAACGGATTAAAAGATTCTGAGCCAAGCGTATCTTGCATAGCTTGCTTAAACACACTTTTGGATTCCAGTAACGCGAAGGAAGGATGGAGGAGTGAATTCGCCGAAGTTGTCGGTTTTGAGGTTAGGTTTGTTTTGTTTTGAAAGTCGACGTTTTCCGTTGATTAATCGTTTTCTGTTAATTGCAGGCTTCGGAGGATGATGGGCTTTGCTATATTTGTATGCATTTGGTGAGGAAATTCTTTAAGTTTCGGAGGAAATGTTTAACGTTGCATGACCAACTCACAGGATCAAAGGTATGTATTATCATAATATATAGAGTCTACCTACCATCTAGGACAAACTAGGAGTATTAATGCATTATAGGAACCTGGGAATTATTGCAGTATAGGTACCTTTCTCAGAAATCGAAAAAACAAAGAAATACTACTAGGTTAGATCATTGTAATGCTAAATGTGTAAGAAAAAAGCTTCGGACGCGTAAATTTTCAAAACCAAATTTACATACAAAAAAAAAAAAAATTTTTTTTTACCTCAGTTTTTAGAGTTGTTTTAAAAAAACCTAACCTAACCTAACCTAACCTACCGCCAAATAGGTGTTTATGTATTATTTTTTTAAAAACTACCGAAATGTATGGGTTTGGCGCTTTTTTGAATGCCTATATCTCGCTTATTTATTGAGACCGAATAAATATTATTGCAGATTCGGAATCAGCGTGGTGAATATAGTCTGGTGACGTTAAAAAATCAACAATCTAGAAGAGGTACCTATACTACAATAATACCGGAACCTGTTCTATATTGTTGATTTTTAACGTCACCCGACTTATTCACCACGCTTATTCCGAATCTGCAATAATATTTATTTGACCTCGATATATGCATTTAAAGATATATGCTGATACATGCATTTAAAGAAGTGAGATATGCATTTAAAAAAGGGTTAAACCCATACATTTCGACATGTTTTAAAAAAAAAATAATACATAAACAGCTACATTTATTTGTTTATTTATATACGTAATGCAGATATTTAAAAAATAACAGTAAACAATTTCAGCTTAGCAATTATGCATAAAAATACTTACAAAATTGAATCGAACGCAGAAAAAAAAATACATTGCATAGTCTAGTGGCAACGTCACCTAACTAGGCCGGGACCTGTTCTAAGGTAAACATTTATTTTTGAATGTGCTTGCAACAATACCGTGTTTATAAAAATGACATATATTCCATGTATGCACAAAATAATAGAATTGCAAAACCATATTAACCCCTCAAATGAATGGCGATTAGCTCGGGTTGCCTACGGCAAAATGTATATAAATTTATATTTACATTTACATTTACATTTACATAGAGCGGGGTTTACTATAGAGCTATAGCATTACTATAGAGCGGATTACTATAAAGCGGCGCACATTTACATTTATATTTATATTTATATAAATTTATATACATTTTGTATACATTTTGCCAAGGCATCCCTTAAGATGGGGCATCCCCAGGGGTTAAAAATGACTAAATACTTAAATTAAATAATTAAATTAAAGTCAGAAGTGGAAAATTAAAATGTCAGCAAATAAATTCAATTCAGAAAAAAAAACAATTTAAAATAGTAAAAATTAGAATAAGAATGTAAACAAAATAGTCCTGCATTTTACTTATAACTAAGATAAAATATTGTTAAAACTAAAACAAATTATCTCTTTATATACGTTAAAACAAAAAAAAATAAAATAGTATAAGATTCAAAATATTCAAATGTCCGGGTTAGATTATAATGTCCAATATTTCAAAAATTCCTTGTCTTCCCTCTTTTACAAGCCAGTTTCTAAGCAGCCTTTTATAGTAGGTCTTATTTTGTGCCGATTTAATGTCGCCAGGAAGAGCATTGAAAAACCTTGGGGCAATGAATGTATAGGTGCGCTGACCAAAAGTAGTATACCTTCTGGATACTATCATATTAAGATCTTCGGAATACCTCGTTGATAGGGTATTTTGTAGGTGGGTATACATGGCGGTGAGTTAAGTATTTTTTTTGTAAATAATCCTAAATACTATGCAAAAAAAAATATATTTTTTTGTATGTAAAGGACGAGTGAAAAAAATGTATGGGCGCTGGGCCCACCTCTCCAATAACAATAACGTATTTACCATTGGAAAGATCTATTTATCTAGAAGAATTATGACTACTACAACTTACCTAAATTACGAGCCGTTTCGGAGTTTTGAAGTTCGGATTCTTCTCAAATATTAAACGAAAACCTCCATGACAATGATTTATTTAAAATATATTATTTGCAAAACGATAGTATATTATGATTTACGGTCATCATGTTGAACAGCTGACAACATATTACATACATCAGGAAACAGCGGGAGTGAAATCATGAGACACATTAGGGGCCGACCACATATTACGTAATCACCGACAGGAAGGGGGGAATCGGAGCTGAGGCTTGCGCTTGATTACGTGGGGGAGGAGGAGGTGCCATCCTGATTTTCGTAATCAAATTTGGTCACCGCATTGCAATTTTTTTGGTCTAAACCTGCACGGAAATACCGCCGTGCCGCACCGAAGATACCCCGCATGCACAATGTGCGTAGATAGTCCACGCGCCCGCCTGTGATTGAGTCGCCCGGGCCTGTTCCTGCGCACGCTGGCAAGTTCTGCGTTTCGCGGCACTGTAGGCCGCCCGCTGCAACTCTGGACTAGCGCACCGCTGCACACTCCGATTTGATCTTTGAAAGATTAATGTGGTTGTGTGGAGCATCAACTATTTTTCATTTATTTATTTATTTGCAGCTGTTGTTATAAAAAACATATACAAAAAAACAAGAACACACAGATTAAAAATTAAAACTGTAAATAGACAAAGACTATGAAATAAACCTACAAACGCTGCAAATTAGGAGTATCCTCAGGATATCTCTTATCCTGGTTTTCAGGACACACCTATTAATTGGTACATATATGATTTTAAAATAAAATAACCAAATCAAATAAATCTTAAAATAAAAAATCCAAATAATCATAATCAAATAAATACACAAATCGAAATAATCAAAATCAAAATATTTACATCAAATGATATTAAAAGAAAATAACCTAATTACGTAAATTTAAAAATCTACATATAATAAATCATAAATAATCAAAATCAAAATATTTAACAACAAATAATCACGTTACAAATTAATAAATAAACGAAGACAATAGTAATAATCCAATTAGCAAATAGTTATTTTAAAATAAAATCAAATTATGATATCTAAATATCTTCCTTTAATAATAAACTTTTAAAGTGGTCCTTAAATACTGCAATTGATTTCGATCGCAAAGCCATTCCCAACCGATTCCATACAACTGCAGAATAATACGAAAAGCTGCACTGGAAATGTGTAGTTTTGTGCTTGGGTATTATAGCAAGTTGTTCACGTGCCCGTGTTGAATGGACATGCCGGTTACGGGACCACGTCATAATCGAGTAAAGATATCGCGGCTGTTTATTGCGTACTACCTTGAGTGCTAGGGTCGAAAAATGGAGCTGCCTTCTTTTACTCATATTCAACATGGAAGCTTTCGCAAGGAATGGTGACACATGATGACGTGGAGGAATCCTAAAGCAAAATCTTGCCCAGGCATTTTGCACTATGGCGGATTTACACATGGAGTTTCTCAGTACGTACGCCGAAACGTTTTCACTCCTCTCGGACCAGAGGCTCAACGGCGGGCCGACGAGGAGTGGGGGCAGTTTAAAAAGAAATACAAAAGGTGCACGAAGGATCCAGAGTTCTGCCTCATTGTGCAAGAGTCTTCAAACAAACACTTTATGAACCTCACGATTCCTCACATTTTCCGCAAATTCGGTTGATTACGTAATGTTGGGAGGGAGGGGGGGGGGGTTAGGCTACTGATTAGGTCTGTTGACTTTGTGGGGGTTCAAAAATCCCAAAAACGTGATTACGTAATATATGGATGGCCCCTTACAGAGTTCAAGCATCATATCCCAGTATTTCCCCTCCATATACTGCTGACGAAGTCGAGCATTCTTAGATAAATAAAATACAAACGCAGCTGGTATGGAATTCACCGACCGAAGCCGGGCCCATCATATAGTGTTATTACTCTTCTGGGGGTGAGCAGATCTGAAGGAGGAGTGAATGGGTGGTAAGGTGGACGCTCACATGTGGCAAGACAGCTGTACTAATCCTACCACAGCCAGTCGTTAGTCTGGAGTCCACCGCTCACACCTTAGAAGTGTAATAATAGTATTACGATGGGCCCGACTCCAATCGGGGAAGTCCATGGCAGCTCTTTTTGTATTTAATATATAGATATTTATTGTATTCTAGGCTTTCTGGTGTGAACCACTGAGTTACCTCACGAAATCTTTAATTTTGGAAATAAACACTGAAGAGATAGACGAAGAGTCAAACATATTGAAATCAGCTATTTTACTTGAAAAATCTATGGGATTTTGGTCCAGAAAAAAGGAAATCAAAGTAGAAAGTATTAAAATTGAAGATGATGATATATTTGAAGAGGATGATGAGATTAATGGTGAGTATGTTTGTTTGTTAGTTTGCATATTTACCAGGGTTCGAAAATATCGTAATAATAAAATATCTGATTATCGTTACAATATATATATATATATATATATATATATATATATATATATATATATATATATATATATATATATATATATATATATATATATATATATATATATATATATATATATATATATATATATATATATATATATATATATATATATATATATATATATATATATATATATATATATACTTTTTAGAATTGATCAATAAGATGATTATAAAGTAAATAATTATAAAAGCCACTTACATCGTGACGAAGGATTCCCTTGATCGGATTCGGGAATGCTTTAGGTGTTAACGAGAATGATGAATGCCTCTCACTTGCGGAAAGAGGAGTAGGTTTAAGTTGGGCCCATTTTTCAACTAGTAAACGCTCACCCTTCATCCAATTATCTCAAAAATTAAGCTACAATCCTTCTTTATACGTAAACTCACTCAATTTCCTATTATTTCAGGGGAAATAACAAGACAAGACGAGCTACTTGACAGATGGAAGAATTTAAAATTTCGAATTTCGTTTTTTTATTTTCTAAAGGTGCGATATAAAGAAGCTGCGATCAATATTCAGCTGAAAACTTAAAACTAAAAGCGTGACATGCCCTCATATCAATGAAAGGAAGCAGTCAGCTCTTTCCTATTAGTTGGAAAGATTACCTTTAACCTAAATGGATTATTTACAATGAACGAAACATAAAATATGTAAAAATTCAATATTTTGAAATATTTGATAGTTTTGTGTATATATTCTTTTTAGAATTGATCAATAAGATGATTATAAAGTAAATAATTATAAAAGCCACTTACATCGTGACGAAGGATTCCCTTGATCGGATTCGGGAATGCTTTAGGTGTTAACGAGAATGATGAATGCCTCTCACTAAAGCATTCCCGAATCCGATCAAGGGAATCCTTCGTCACGATGTAAGTGGCTTTTATATATATATATATATATATATATATATATATATATATATATATATATATATATATATATATATATATATATATATATATATATATATATATATATATATATATATATATATATATATATATATATATATATATATATATATATATATATATATATATATATATATATATATATATATATATATATATATATATATGCAAAATGGTGGCCTTTTCTAAATTAAAAAACAAACGTAAATCGGATAATACTGGGCCTAGCAATATAAGAAGTAGTAGTAGTAGTAAACGGAGTGGGGGGGGGGGGGTTGTTTCCAGCCCTTGATGTCACCAGGATCTATAAGATTTTTTGTGTTTGGGTCAGTGGTCTGCTAGTAGCCTGGTACTTCTTACCAGTCCATGCAGATCACTGACCTTCAAGTTGGGCAGATCGTTGGGTTCAAGAAAGGCTCGTCCCAGTAAACTGTGTCTTTCTGCGGCAAGGCCTGGGCAGCGACCAACGATGTGTATGCTGTCTTCAGGTTCTTCGCCACATATTCGGCAGTCCTTGCTCTCGGTCAAGCCAAAGTTGAATAGATGTGCTCTAAGAGTCGTGTGTCCGGTGAGGAAATTGATAGTGGTTCTAAGGTTCTTCTTGCTCATGTCAAATAGGGCGTTGTTTTTTTTTGGAAGTGGTTGCTTCATCGTGGCTTTTGCCTGGCGACATCCTTGGCTCTGTTTCCAGGATGCCCGATGTTCCTGCTCCAAGCAGTCCCTGATGATTTTCTTACCTATTGTTAAATAAGTAAATGTGACTTAGAATTCTGAGGATATTGATGCAACTCCTGTTTACGTCAGTTTTAGATATCTTCAGCGGGTTTTGAGTTGAAAATGTTATAATATGAAAATTTAATAATTCATGAGTCAGTTATTGGGTCAGGACCAAATTCTTTGCATCGTGTCACAACAGAGATCACAACGGAATATGTCACACTGGAAAAATATATAGCACAACGGAATTCATAAAGGCATACTCACAGTATGCCAAGATGAACAACAAGACGAACACCACTTATTGCTTCAAAACAAAGAAAAACATCTGAATTTTGCAATGACACGCGGCGACCTTCAACACGCTCCCTCGATTGACAGATAAATGAAATGGCAGGGGGATTCCTGGGGGATTTAAAATCTGTTGCCAGCCTGAGGACTAATGTTCCCACAACAAATAAACAATGAATCGGCCGTCGCTCACCGCTAATTGCGACAATATCGCGTCGCACAACTGATGTCGCACAACGGAACGAAATTTGGGACAAGCACAATTTGTTTTTTAAATAATAAAATATAATGTTTTAGCAAACTTATATGTCGAAATACTGTTAAATGCATAACAAAGTATATTATTAAAGTAGACCGCAAATGCTGCAGTGTTTTCTTTCATTTAAAACTAACCAAGGTGTGTGAAAAATCGGAATGGGGACACTTAAAAGTTGTATGGGAGAAAAAACGATCGTAATTTTGATTTTAATTTAAAAATGTTTTTAATGCTAAGTAGGTAATTAAAATGTTAATCGACTTTTAAATGTAAAATACATTGAAGTTTTATAAATTAAACACAAACAAGTAATTTGGGATATTTTAATATTTAATTTTTGCTTTCAAACAAGAGGGACATCAAGTTCTGCAAAGAATTTGGTCCTCCCCCTATTACTATAATTATGTTATTATTAATGCTAGAATGGAAACAAAATTGTCTTAGAATCCTTATTAATGCCTATAACTTTATACCCACTGCTATTAGTGGTTTGCGTGAGTTCAATAATTAAAATTTGTAAACTTTGGGAGAAATGAAAAATTGGAAAATTGAACCCAGAATTTGGAATTATGGAGGCAAATAAAAAGTCAGTTAAATCAAAAACAATAAACAAAAGACTAAAAATTTAATGCAAAAAAAAAATTCACGCTTATTGTAGACAATATGGTGTCCCGATGAAAGCCCTTAATTAGCATTACGAGCAGGTAAGGCTGCACGCTCATAAAGGCTGGCGACCTTTATGAGCGTTCGGATATCTGCGTGGGCCGAGTAGCGGGACATCTGGCGACCATCACCGAGCCCTTACTACTCGTGACATATTCGCTTTGATTTCATTTTTTTTCTAAGAGAAGCTACTGTCTGGTATACTATGGTAAATGTAAATGTTAAACAATCGACTTTCTGGGGGGTTATTCTTAAATTTAGCATGACAAATTTGTCTATGGTCCATTTGATTTACATGTGCCATAGACAAACTTAGCATGTTAATTTTTTCAAGAATTGGACTCAGAATCCCAGACTATCGTATCTATCTAATCTATTACTTAATCTTACAGGTTACGAGGAAAAGGAGCAACGGAGCAAATGTAATCGTTCTGCAATTTCATCGGAGGCTGAAGATGGTGCGCTCTTGAAGCTTAATATGGCTGCGATTTTGTTCACTGACGAGGAACAGCGGCAGGAGCTCGAGGATCGGAAGAAGACAGACGCTTACCTGAGCGCTCCGTATAAATGCGAACGGTGTGCGTCGCATTTCTCCTACAAAGACAGCTATGATTCGCATAGCCTACGGCATAGCGAGGTAATCTTTTATCTCCAACACTTCTGTCTGGTCAGCAGGAACATGATGCTGATGATGAACGATCATGATCATGAACATGATCATGATCATGAACATATTCACGATGAACGATGCCGCAGATATAAATAAATTAATAGGTTAAAGAAAACACGTCAATATACATCGTATATAGATATATATTTTTTTTTTGTTCCTGGTTTATCGGCAATCAGTCGAAGGACTATGAGTCGATGTGGTGACATAGCTTAATCTCTTGCAGAATGTGCTCCCCAGCGAGAGCATCCACTCATCCTTAAGGCCTAGAGCTACTGTCTGTCTTGCAGCTCTAGGATGTTGTGTCGCTTCAGTCGTTTTGCGTAGTTCTGTGTCATCAGCTGGCGTGCTAATTTGTTAGGATGATTAATTAGCCGCTGCTTATATCTCTCTGATGTGTTTCGGATTTCCTCCTTTACTGTGCTCACAGACAGGTTTTGATGTAGTTCATTGTTGGTAATATATCACGGTACATTTGCTATTGATCTCAAGATCTCGTTCTGTAGTCTCTGTATGACATTAATATTTGAGTCGCTAGCGCTGCCCCAGAGTTGGATACCGTACGTCCATATCGGTATCTAGATATATCAATATTATTCTATTTACGCTCTCTATGTACAGGTCTATATACATTTAATACAGGCACCTATGTCAATATTTACACTATTTACACTCAATATTTATAAGTCAATATATATCATAGGTTTGTTATAACCTTGAAACCTGATCGTGTTCAAAGTCCATTACGTGACCTTTCTCACAAGTGCAAACACGACTATGATACGATATTCCATCATGGAATGCCAGTTCCTGTCTTTCGGCTTCATCATCAGACCTTCAAACTTAATCGTGGTCAAAGTGCATTACAAGACCTTTCTAACAAGTCTAAACACGGCTATGATACGATATTCCATCATGGAATGCCAGTGCCTATCTTCCGGCTTCATCATCAGACCTTGAATAGACCTTGATAGATTCGGTAAACACCGTTTCATCGCTTCGTAAGGGAGAGGACCTCGCAAGCGACCTCAAACTTGTAACCAATCGAGAGACTAGAGTAATCTGGTCACAATTGGAAGTAAGGGCGTGAGTGTAAGCCCGCCGGGTAACACTACTGGCTATCTCGCGGTTAAGGCGTTGGCCTCTTACGGGCTTGTGACGTAGCTAGATGGTGGACTGTTTTGTCCTCAAGTCTTCTACGCTCACTCCAGGGAGATAGAACAACTAATCGTTAAAACTTCCTGAGGTGACGGGCTCGCCCGCTGTAGTCGACAACCCTAGTTGGGGTGACAGGTTCACCTGTAGTAGATGACAACTCTAAATAGTTACTACACACCTTAAAATCGGCCCCACAAAAGTCGCAGATGTATTTCTTATTTCCTGCTGCATCGTTCGGAGGCGTTTTTCTCCTTCTGCGGGGTGCCTTCTCGGGGTGGGCTTTCCGTAAATGCAGTACAAGCGCGTTGGGAGCGGAGTATGCCAGCGGACAGTCGGCGCAGCCATAACGACGCACCTTCAGATGTGTCCGATCGACATGCAGCTGCAGAGACCTCGCCGTATAAAACCTTCGATGACAGTCTAAGCATTCGTGCCTGCAAATCAAAAATTAATAGTTTAAAAAAACACTAAAAACACGCTTTTGGGCTATGATACGATATTCACATAGACACGGCTACGATACAATATTCCATCATGGAATGCCAGTGCCTATCTTCCGGCTTCATCATCAGACCTTGAAACCTAATCGTGGTCAAAGTTCATTCCAAGACTTTTCTAACAAGTCCAAACACAGCTATATGATACGATGTTCCATCATGAAGTTCTAGTTCATATCTTCCGATTCCATCATCAAATCAGTTCGACAGTACCGTATTATTGTATTGTCATCTGAACTACATACAGCTGCCAATTTTCATGACGCTACGATCCTTGGAAGATGGTTAAATTAGTTACCTTAGATTCCATTACATAGTTACATACAGGTCGACCTAATAAAAGCGTGTTAAAAAAAACGATCAACATTGCCTTCAGTCGCGACTTGGATATCCTCGCTTTCGATGACAGCTCCCCACCCTTTTCCACCCAATACTGCTGAATTTATTTACTGGTCTCGGGGTCATACTCAAATATCCAGGTCTCATTTCCATTGAATACCCTCTGGGAGCTAATGGGCCCTGTTGTAGTTAGGCCACTAAGACCCGTGTGTTTAGGGCTGGTCAAACGCACGGTTTCCTATAGAGCAGGGGCAGTTGTTAACCTTTCGGCAACTGCTCTTGAAACGACCATTCGGCCACCTGATTCCGGGTGAATAAACCGGGCAATGGATGCCGTGGTCCGCGATAGATTCGGTAGACGCCGTATCAACGCTACGAAAGGGAAAGGACTGTTCGAGCGACTTCAATCCTGAAACCAGTAAGGAGATAAGAGGTATCCTGAAGGTCAATTCTAGACTGAGATATCCTTCTAAAACTGGTAGTTGGATGTGGCTGACCACTGGGTACCTTTCCCGGTGCCTCACCGTAAGCCTCTAACGGGCATGTTGGCGGAGCTAGACAGTAGATTTGTCTCTAAGTCTTCTACGCTCATCCCACGGCTGAAAGAACGATCACATATCGTTATCCCAGCTTGGGGTGACGGGTTGGCTCGTTCTAGTCGACACCGCCCCACTACCCGACTCCACCACCTGCAATTTTCTGAGGATTTCTGAGGTTTTTTTGCCACGTTTCACCGCAGGAGCTAATGGGCCCTTGCTGAGTTGGCCACGAAGACCCATTCTGTTCTGGGTTGGTCACACTCACACGGGTCAACACCCATCCGGCGGCCTCCACGCATGAAAGTGCGAGCCCGGGCAGGACTCTGGCCTTAGGGCTAGTTTCCCCTAGGAATTAATCTTCTGGCGCTCCTGAACGGTCTGCGCACCGTGCGGCGTAAGCCAATCGATTGTGCACTCTGACTAACAACTTGCGGTGTCAACTACAACGGGCGAGCCCGTCACCACAGGACGTTTTAACGATTTTTTCGTTCTGTCGCCCTGCAGTGAACGTAGAAGACTTTGGACAGAACAATCCAACGTCCAGCTACGTCACAACCCGCAAGAAGCCAACGCCTTTACCGCGAGATAGCCAGTAATGTTACCTGGCGGGCCGACACTCGCGCCCTTGCTTCCAATTGTGACCAGATTTCTCCGGTCTCTCGATTGGTTTCGAGTTCGAGGTCGCTTGCGAGGTCCTCTCCCTTACAAAGCGGTGAAACGGTGTACGCCGAATCTATCGCGGACCAAGGCGTCCTTTGCCCGACTCTGAACCGGGATCGGATGGCCAATGGTCATTTCAAGAGCAGTCGCCGTAAGGTAGGCAACCACCCCCGCTCTATAGGAAACAATACAGTTCCCAGACTCCCCCGACTGTTAGTCGGAGAGCACAGTCGATTGGCTTGCGCCGCTCGGTGCGCAGACCGTCCAGGAGCGCCATAGGTTTGATTCCCAGGGGAGACTGGTTGACCCAGTGTCCTACCCAGGTTCGCACCCCATGCGTGGAGGCCATCGGATGGGTGTTGACCCGTGAATGTGACCGACCCTGAACACATGGCTCATCGTGGCCACCTCATCATAAGCCCATTAGCTCCCAAACTCTGACTAACAGTCGGATGAGTCTGTAAGCAGTACTGTTTTCTATAGAGCGTGGGTGGTTGCGGACCTTACGGCGACTGCTCTTGAAATGACCATCGCCTACCCGATCCTGGGTGAACAGCCGGGCAAAGGATGTCGTGGTCCGCGATAGATTCGGTATACCGGAGTACCGGAGTAATCTGGTCGCAATTAGAAGTAAGCAAATTGTAAGCCCGTTGGGTAACACATCTGGTTATCTCGCGGTTAAGGAGTTGGCCTCTTACGGGCATGTGGCGGAGCTTGTCGGTGGACTTTTTTGTCCAAGTCTTCTGCGCTCACTTCAGGGAGATAGAACGACTAATCGTTTAAACTTCTTGAGGTGACGGGTTTGCCCGTTGTAGTTGACAACTCTAGTTGCCACATTTCCACATGTGACTTACTCATTTTCACTACACAGCACTAAAAAGTTACTTTCGAAAAACCTGTATAAAACACAAACCAAATATGCTATTGACTTCAAATTTAAGAAAGTTCCCCTCTTTCCAGGCATATGTTTACAAATGATGCATTATTGCCAGTTCCCGAGTTATAACTGTATTCCCGGAACTTAATTACCACACCTTGTATAATTATGTTGATTTGCGCATTTATAACTATGCTACTCTCGTTTGAATCATTCTATTGATACAATACAATACAATACAATACAATCAACTACTCCAGTAAATAGGCATTCCTACACTTGGATGCGTCACAAAATTAAATGCTTAAAATTTAATCATTAAAAACATAACTATCATGATAGTTGTCATGGCTGTAATATTATATTCAATATTTAAATTCGAAATTCGAAATTTAAATTCTAAGTGTCAACATATTTTAAAATTTTCTTACCTGTAAATAATATTAAATAATAAATTTAGTGCATATAGTGCAATTCTACAGTCTGGATTCACTCGCGGTTAACACGGGACGCGTCCCGAAGGATCTTATCGGTCTGAGCTGTTCACTTTAAATATTCGACCAGCGTGTCTATGGACAGTCGACCATCGAAAACAAGCGAGCTGTCGTTACTGGCTGGGGGCAGATCGACTTTGCTGAAGATACATCGGACGATTTACTGAAGGTGGTGGTGGATTTGATTGACCAGCCGACCTGTCAAAGACTATATGCAAAGACTCTCAGAAGGAGGTTACCGCAAGGTATAACGGACGATCAATTGTGCGCTGGCAGCTTAGAAGGAGGACGAGACTCTTGTGGAGGCGATAGTGGTGGACCTCTGCAAGTGACGATAGCTGACAACCAATGCCTCTTCAACATAATCGCCGTTACCAGTATTGGAAAGAGCCCTTGCGGAAGTGCCAAGGGACCTGGCATATACACTGCCGTGAAGTCATGTGAAATAAATGGCGTTTTAGGAGTATGTCTACCGCCGGAAAATTGACCAAAAACTGACGGGGATTTGCCAAAAAGGAAACTATCACAATTATAATGTATAATGTCGGAAGAAAAGACTGTATGCTGTATTCAACACAGCCCCATGAGCAACAACACGAGATCATCAGAAAACCAGGATAAATCCAATAATGCATCTTCTACATCACCGCCTACTACAACAACTACCAATAAGTCATCGGTCATCTCTACAATAGCTCCAGAAAAACGTCAAACATCACCACAAGCCATAACTACCAATTTCATAAATGACAGTGTGGAAAAACGAACTAAATCCGAAAAAAAACAGCTCTGCAATATTGAGTACAAATTTAACAATGACAGCCATGCTGTGTTGGCGATTAATTAATTTATTTTATTTTATCTGCATCCAAACTTTTCTCTGGTCGTAACGGTCTCCGTTCCATCGGGTTCAGAAGAGGGAGGAAGAGAGAGTGCACCCGTGGTCGCGCTGTGCACTCTAATATAGCCTGCGCACTTGACTGCTTCCGAACAATGGACTCTGAGAAGACTAAAGAAGTCACTAGAATCTACAATGCAGTCGCTATGGCCGAACACGGCTAGAAGGATACATTCAATATTACCTACTTACAAATAATCAAAAAATACTAATGTCATTAAATAGTAAGAGAGAATACTATATTAAAATAGAAATGTAAATTCTATGTAGAATAATCAACGTAAAATAATTTTATTGTCAATCCAGCAATATGCCTTCGTATTTTTTAAACATAAATAGATGTATACTAAATTATATGAGAATTAAAATGTCAGCTATCATAATTCAGGTATGTTTAAAATTTTACAAATTTTGCTAATAGGAACATGGAAAATAAACTCGGAATTTTCAAACTCCCTTATACCATAAATTGGGTTTCATACCAAACTATTTATAATTATCTTTTTAAATTGGTCCTCTCCAAGGCTTTTCAATTTCCCTAGAATCTTATTATAGAAGGACAAATTTTGGTGTATAAAACTGTATCGCACTTTGCTTTCTTTCATAGCATACTTTAGTTACTTTCATAGCATTATGTCCTATGGGATTCTTCTCTGGGGAAGCTGTGCGGACATCAATAACATCTTTATACTACAGAAACGTGCTGAAAGAGCTATAGATAAACTTGGTCCTCGAGTTTCACTTATAGAAAAATTCAAAGATATAAATATTCTTACTGTTGCATCACAATATATATACGAAAATCTGTTGTATGTCCACAAGAATATTGACAAGTTTAAAAAAAAAGCGACACTCATAATGTTAATACTAGACATAAGCATAACCTTGTTGTACGTGCTACTCCTCTCCACAAAATAAGCAATTCTTTTTTGGGACAATGTATACGCTTCTATAACAAACTTCCTCATACTATTAGAGAACTATCTGTAAATAAGTTTAAAGCTACCATCAAAGCAAAATTGTATAAAAAAGCATACTATACAATATCTGATTATGTAAATGACAAAACGGCTTGAGAGTAAGGCTTGGACGCATCATAAGAACATAAATTAAAAATAATATTTAATTGTGTCTATATGTGTTATTCCTTGTATCGTGATGATGAAAATCACTATTCACCGGAACTTCTGCTAGGTGTCTACGAGCGTACATAATATTTTGGTAGATGTAGGAAGAAAATAGAGTCATGATTCCTGATTCCTGATTTATCTTTGTTGTTATATTTTGTATAGATTCACGGTGCGCATGAATGCGCGATCTGCGGCGTTCGTTTTCCGTCTGTCCGCACGCTGTGGTCGCACCGTTCAAACCACAGACGGAGGTATGAATGCATCGTCTGCGGTCGCCGCGTGCAGCAGAGACGCGACTGCACAACGCACCGAGCGACGTGCCCATTGCAGGCGCCTCCAGTTGACACGGAACATCAGCTGACTTGCGACCTGTGCGGGAAACAATCGAGGTACTCTAATCCAAACTTGAAGTGCCATTTTAGATAATACATCAGGTTTGTAAACTTGGGAAAATACGCTTCCATATTCCAAGCGGAGGTTTACGCCATTATTGAATATGCGGATATCAACCTCCAAAAGGACTACGCCAACCACCGTATCTATATCCACTCGGATAGCAAAGCAGCTCTTATAGCGCTGGCCTCGAATACCATTAATTCAAAGCTAGTGCAAAACTGCATATCACTACTGAATTCCCTGGGCGAAAAGAACAGGGTAATTCTAGGATGGGTTCCAGGCCATGCAGGAATCGAGGGAAATGAAAAAGCCGACCAACTTGCTAGGACGGGAGCAAAGGGAACGTTATACCGCCCTGAACCTTGCTGTGACGTACCAAAAAGCCTTGCAAACCTAATGCTCAAACAAATGTGTTTAGAACAATCCGTCAACCACTGGAACAACACGCCAGGGTTGAATCATTCCAAAGCGCTTATTAAGGCTTACGACCGTAAGACGGCCCGTGAGGCCCTATCGCTAAATAGAAACAATCTACGCATATTGGTGAGGGCGCTCACGGGGCATTGTGGCCTGAACAAACACATGTTCAACCTCAAGCTCAGAGTCACAAAAATGTGCAGGTTCTGCCAAGGGGCAGAGGAAACTCTCCAGCACCTCATGTGCGAGTGTAGCCCGCTGATGCGTAAAAGATACACCCACTTGTGTGGTCACTACCTCCAACCTGAGGAGGTAAAACAATCTGGCGCCAAAAGCCTGCTGCGGTTCTTAAATGACACGAGGCTTAGCGCAGAACTATAGTAGGTGGCGAACACAATAGATCAGCAATGGTCGCAGTGTTACAAGTCTCATAAAGACCTTAGAAAAGCCCCACACAGCAAATAAAAAAAAAAATAAAAAATAATACATCAGGTTAAAATCTAGAAGGACGTCAACATAACAGTATCAGGAGACTTTGAGTAGGAGCATCACATCATATACTCTCAGTTTCACCTCATCCGCAAAGCATTTTACTGCTTAAATCTTTTGTTACCTAATAATGCTAGACAGCACCTAGCAGAAACACCAATTAATGCGGACCGGGTCAGAGCATCTAAAGCTCAGAACATCTAAAATTATACGATCTGAGCCTCACACGATATTTTCGTGTTTTCGGGTCATAGCATCTAAAATGAAGTAAATGCAGTGCTTTGCAATTTTAGACGCACTGAGCTTTAGATGTTCTGCCCCTCCGTTATAATAAATTACATTTCAGTAAAAACGGGCAGAACATCTAAAGTAGCAACTAGGGTCAGAACATCTAAAATGTAGCAACCTGTGAATTATAACGGTCTGTCTGCTACCGAAAAATAGCGCTTTAGGGAACGTCAATTGTTGCCAGGTTTCCTCTGTTTTGAGATAATACGTAAATATAAATATAATATTAATTATTGTCCTGCAACCGAATATACTTGAATTTTCAAGGTAAAAGACAATAAATAAATAAATACAAACGGAGCTGCCATGGAATTCACCGACCGGAGTCGGGCCCATCATAATACTATTTTATTACACTTCTGGGGGGTGAGCAGTGGATTCCGGACTTACGAACCGGCTGTGGTAGGTTTAGGACAGCTGTCTTGCCACATGTGAGCATTCACCTTGCCACCCATTCACTCCCCCTTCGAAGCCATAGAATTTGAGATGCGCAAATCGCAGTTTTAGATAATTTTTCTAAGAAAGAGTTGATTATTTTTCTGGAAAGGCCAAGATCTTTAAAGAGGTGAAATAGAGATTTAGCTGGCAGGCCACGAGCGCCAACTTCCACCGCGTGAAGGTGAACAGTGAAGCCGTTCCGGGTTACGGCATTTGCAAGATCATGGTATTTATTTAATTTGTACTCGTGGTCTTTTGGGATATTTGATTCCCATGGAACAGTTAATTCTACGATAAGAGCCACCTTCCGAGATAGAGAGTAAAGAGTTATATCTGGACGGAGGGCTGTGCATCCGAGACTTTCAGGGAATTTATACTGCTTAGAGACCGAATCAACCTCCAGAATCCAATCTGTAGCTTTCTCGATTATTGAGAAAGGTTTTGTAGTTAAATGTTTTTTGCCTTTAGAGCCATCCCGCACAAACTGTATTGGGGGTTTGGAGGATACTGTCAAACCCTTGTTGGCACGAGCCACTGAGAGACTAATTACCTCGCGAATAACAGCGAGAACTTTGTCATGGCGGTAAGTGTACCGTCCTTGATCTAAGGCCACCTTGCAGCCAGCTAGAATGTGTCTAGCTGTGCAAGGGGTATTGCTACAGAGGGGACAAGAACTATCCTCGGCAAAGCTCCAACGAGCGAGGTTACTGGGGTCTGGAAGTGTATGCTGAAAGGCATTCAAATAAAATTTCAGCATCTCTGGCGTCCAGTCATAGAGCATTACCTTCCAGTGCATTGGAGGCGGAATGCAAAAGTCCCCAATTGTTGTCCAATCATTCTGGCATTGAAGGCCAATAGCATGAGCCATACTCTTGCTGTCGTAATCTCCCCGCAAAAGAGACTTCTTCAAGTCCACGTCGCTCGTGGTTGTACTGCCATACCCCAGACCAGTGCCATTCTGGCTGATTCCAGTAAGGAACTTTTTGTGGAAGTCTACGCGGGCTTGTAGATCATTTGAATCACTACGGCCACTTATTACGTGCTTCGATATTGCAGGATCTTTGGAATTGCACAGAATCGAATTTTTGGTTATTCTGGAGTTGGCGTAGAGCAGAGAGGGCAGTTTAAGCGCTAGCCCAAAATTTTGTTTGGACCTGAAGAGAGTCGAGGGGTCAGCTGGTTTGGCTAAGGACAGCCAGGATTTTAAACTAGCTGTCACCAGCGCATCTAGACGGGACAGTTGAGTTTTGGTAAAATCGTAAATAAGAAAGGGCCATGACAAATGTGACGTTAGATAATTGTCATAGATCCAGGCCTTACGAGGGCCAGAAATTAGCAAGGCATCTATTTTCGCCAGGCAACTTTTGAAATGCTCTATAACATGATCGCCCGAGACGTCTTTTCCCTGATGGGTGATTTTTCTGCCGAGGAATTTGAAATGATTGTTTGGGTCTATAAGGGAGATATTAGAGCCCTTATAGACCAATTTGGGGTCATAGGATGTAAATTTTGTGCCCATGCGGGCGAGTCCAAGGCAAAAACATTTGGAGGGCTTCACTTTTATACAGCCTGACCAGTCGCAGAAAAGCTCCACTTTCTGTAATAGCAGGGAAAGCTGCTTGGGGCTTCTGGTGATGAAAGTTAGGTCGTCGGCAAAAGCGAGGCACGACGAGGTGTATTGGCCGTCTGTTTTAAAACGGTAGCCCCACTTCCTGTCAAACTGGGTCAGGCTTTCCAGCAGTATATTAAAAACTATATTAAAAATCGTCGGGGAGAGGCAACAGCCCTGAAATAGTCCAATTGAATATGGTATAGAGCGGGTAGTCCATTCTTGCGTTTTAACATGGAAAGTCAGACAGTTGTAGTAGGAGGCTACAATGTCACGCACGACTGGTGGGAAGTTGTACCAGCGGAGTGCAAAGTGGAGGAGACTGTGTCGGACTGACCCAAAGGCATTCTCTAGGTCGAGCCAGCATACATTGATTTGGCGTTCGTGCTGTCTCGCATCCTTTATGGCAGCAGCCAGGAGAGAATTGTGCTCGAGGCAGCCCGAGACGCCACGCATGAAGCCTTTTTGAACTGATACTCCAAGGTACTCATTCCGGTGCATGAATTCGCTCATCCTCGTGTGGACTATGCTAAAAAAGATTTTGGCCACAGTGTCTGTGAGAGTAATGGGCCGAGCGTCCTTTGGTCCGGTGCAAACTGGGACCTTCGGAATTAAGATGACTGTCGCTCGGCCAAAATTCTGTGGGACTACACCGCTATTCCATATATTTCAGAAGATGGATCCTAAATATTGCAGAAGGCAGGGGCATTTTTTGTATACTAAATAGGGAATACCATCGGGACCCGGAGTAGAGCCCGACGGCTTCCTCTTTACTTGATTAAGAATCTCATCTAGAGATGGAGGTTGAGAAGCAAAAGCTACCGTAGGCAGGGGCGGAGGTGTAATGCCCGGCGGAGGGCTGTAATTATGGAGCCGCATTGGGTCCTCATACGTGGTCGAAAAATATTCCGTGGCCATTTCTTCCGGGATTTGGATTTTTCCCTTGGCGGCAGACAAAACCGTTTTGCTGTAGTTAAAACGGTTTTTGTCGAACCGGGCTTCCTCTTTGGATTTGAGAAATGCTGCCTTGCGCTTGTCGTTTTGCGTTGCTACGCTCTGTATGAGTTTTAGTATAGAGCGGTACGCGCGCGAGAAGTTGTGGCAGAGGGCTTTATCCCCGGCTTTCTTGGCTTCACGTAACTGGCGACGAAGTAGCCGCTTTTGCCTACGGAGCTTTGCCTTAAATGCGTTTTCTCTGTGAACTGGGTCGACATGGGTAGATTTTGGGTAAACACCCGAGAAGTATTCATGGACCGCCACCTGGAAGGACGACAGCTGGACGCTGGCAGGGGCATTACGGTTCACAGAGTGGTCAAGAATAGAAGTTAAATTATTATTATGAAATTCCCAGTCCTCTTTCGCAAGTGAAGGGAATTTTAGAGGAGGGAAGGATACGATTTGCGCGGGTAGAGGAGACCGGTCGGGTGACAAACTGCGGGCAGATGTGGAGTCAAGGGACATGTGAGGTTCAACTCTGTCCGTGACTCCTTGCGACGGTTTAAGACACTGACGTGCAGCGTCGCTATCATCGTGCCCAGCAATGTGTTTATTTAACCATGCTAATCGTTTATATTGTTTCCCGCAGATAGGGCAAGCAAGGTCCGGTGTCGTTTTAGCCGTGTCGTTGTTTGGGGTTTCAACTGGGGTAGCGGGAATTCTCCCCCCCTGATAGGCCGCTTGGGGGCATATTTCCTTTTTTTTCTTTTTTGCTTTATATATAATCGGGTCTGGCTTGCAAGGCCATCGACCCGATGCGTTCTTTCACGCCGTCCACCGTCTCTCCGGCTAACTATTTAATTAACGGCTAACGGCTAACTATTTAAAAACTAAATTATAATTAACGTATGGTCCTTCCTTCGATGTAGGAGCCTACTCTGCGATAGTTTTCATAGTTTCGGAAACCTAACACCAGATAAGATATCGGAAAACTTTCCGATACGCCTGGTAACACAACATTCATCTATGACTGCTATTTATCAAATATCATTTAACCGTAAAAAGTAGCAGGAGCTATGTCACAGTTGTGATTTTTTAGATGTTCTGACCTGTTAAATGAAATCGATGTATTTATTTCATTTCGAAGGCGGCTCAGTACATCTAAAGGCCAGAGCATCTAATTTAGATGTTCTGCACCTCATCCGATATTATCGCGGTTTACGGGCCAGAGTATCTAAAATGCGTGCGTTTCGATTTTAGAAGCTCTGCGCTTTAGATGTTATGACCCGGACTCAATTAATGCAGACATTCACTCGCATCATACCCGCGGTAGCTCCCTTTTATGCGTACCCCGAATACGACTGTCAAAAGTACAGAAAAGCTACTTGCACCTTAGCATTGAATTCTATAATCTACTCCCTACAAAATTTAAACAGCTGGAGGTCATAAAATTAAAAAAAAACATCAAGGAGATGTTGATAGGCCACCCTTTCTATAATCTGGCCGAATTTGAGGGCCATGATTTTTCAAATATTGTGCTTATTTAAATTACTTAAAAAAGTAGAGCCTTATTGTCTGATTATTGTATATGGTCTTATATCTGTACTTTTAGTTTAAAATGCATAACGTAGATTTAATTTGATTATTTAACATTTTACTGACGATTTGAATATTACGATGAATAATTTTACTACGTATCTTTTCGAATTACTATTTTTTTCAAATATTAGGCTTCTATTTTGATTATTTATATTTATAGTTTGACAATCTAGTAGTTAATTCTTGATTACCTATGTATGTTCAGTAAAGAGTAGTGACGAAACTTACTACCTAACCCAATTATTTTGACACGTCCAAGAGCATTCTTTAGCCGTCAATTGGACACGACAAAAATGTAATGTAATTAATCTTGTTTCATTGAAGCCGGCCAAAATGGCTATGCGTGGATAAGTTGAGCAACGCGACCACCGATTGACGTTTTTGGCTTCCCACGGGTTAATCAGCTTACTAACAAATGTTGAATAGCAAAAGCCCCATTAAATAAAATACAAACGGAGCTGCCATGGAATTCACCGAGCGGAGTCGGGCCCATTATAATACTATTTTTACACTTCTGGGTGGTGAGCAGTGGATTCCGGACTAACGACCGGTTGTGGTAGGTTTAGGACAGCTGTCTTGCCACATGTGAGCGTTCACCTCACCACCCATTCACTCCCCCTTCAAAGCCATAGAATTTGAGATGCGCAAATCGCGGTTTAAGATAATTTTTCTAGAAAGGAGTTGATTATTTTTGCGTGAAGGTGATCAGTGAAGCCGTTCCGGGTTACGGCATTTGCGAGATCATGGTTCGGTCTCTAAGCAGTATAAATTCCCTGAAAGTCTTGGATGCACAGCCCTGCGTCCAGATATAACTCTTTACTCTCTATCTCGGAAGATGGCCCTTATCGTAGAATTAACTGTTCCATGAGAATCAAATATCCCAAAAGACCACGAGTACAAATGAAATAAATGCCATGATCTCGCAAATGCCGTCACCCGGAACGGCTTCACTGTTCACCTTCACGCGGTGGAAGAAGGCGCTCGTGGCCTGCCAACGTGGATCTTTTTAAAGATCTTGGTCTCTCTAGGAAAATAATCAACTCCTTTCCAGAAAAATTATCTAAAACCGCGATTTCCGCATCTCAAATTCTATGGCTTCGAAGGGGGAGTGAATGGGTGGCAAGGTGAACGCTCACATGTGGCAAGACAGCTGTCCTAAACCTACCACAGCCGGTTGTTAGTCCGGAATCCACCGTTCACCTCCCAGAAGTGTAATAATTATATATGATGGGCCCGATTTTTGGTCGGTGATTTCCATGGCAGCTCCGTTTGTATTTTATTTATTTAATTTGTACTCGTGGTCTTTTGGTATATTTGATTCCCAGTTTGATCCTTGGCTAACTCCCGATTGAGTGTTGTATAGTTTGGAATCAAAATGGCCAAATTTATTAAACTGATAGCTGCCCCACCCCCCCAAGAAATCTCCATTTTTTGCCCGGCTCTGAATTCAGGATCAGGTACGCAATTGCTCATTTCAAGAGTGGTTAACGACAGGTCAATATCCACCCCCGCTGCTTAGGAGACAGTATATTTCCCTAGTCCCCAGACTCCTTTATCATTTAGTCAAGAGTACACAACAAAATGGCCAATTTTAATAAACTGATGGCTGCCCCCCAAGTCTTCCCCCATCTTCGAAAACTTTCAACAGTTTACTAGAGAACCCAGCAGCAGCCAGTTCTCGGAGTAATGCATCATTATCGACGTTGTCAAAGGTATATACCGTTTCACCGCTTCGTAAGGGAGAGGACCGTTCAAGCGACCTCGAACTCGTAACCAATCGAGAGACTGGAGTAATCTGGTCACAATTGGAAGTAAGGGCGTGAGTGTAAGCACGCTGGGTAACACTCCTGGCTATCTCGCGGTTAAGGCGTTGGCCTCTTACGGGTTTGTGGCGGAACTTGATGGTGGACTGTTTTGTCCAAGTCTTATGCGCTCACTCCAGGGAGATAGAACGACTAATCGTTAAAACTTTCTGAGGTGACAGGCTCGCCCGTTGTAGTTGACAACTCTAGTTGTCCGCCTGTGCTTCTTAAGTGCTAGAAACACCGATATGCTATCAACGATAATGTGCCTTTAAGGTCTCCCTCTCTAATCTCACAAGTAGCCATAATTAAACCCAAGGCTTCCACTTTGAATTTCGTGGCATAAAGACCCAATGATTTACTAAATTATAGTCTAAATCCATAGTAATGCAGACTCGCATTAAATTCCACATTAAAATTGAGGAAATTGCCATCTTATTATTTACAGTTATAAATTTAAAATCACAATTTCAATTTTCAGTAATGAATATGCTTTGAAAAGACATAGAAAAAGGGCACACTTTGCGAAGAAGAAACACCAGTGCCATTTGTGCGAACAGATGTTTATGAACGTTCAAGCCTTGAGGGACCACCTTGTGTAAGTGCTCGTTTAATATTTGATGCATGTTTGTTTCTACTCTTTATTTTGAAATTATATTATTTTATACTATATTAGTAGAATATTACCCGGTATTGTTCGGGTGGCGTTCACGGCGGGTCCATGGTGATGTGCTGCAGCGCCATCTAGCGCAAAATATTTTCCATGCTCAAATACCTTTGTAGACTAATTTTCCTAACAGTCGGTTGAACAGTATAGAAGTTGATTTGCTGTAGCGCCATCGAGGTGCGAGTTACAACAAAGTCTGCCAACGTTCCATACATGTGCCAACGTTCCATACATGTGCCATACAATACATACATGTGCCAATGTTCATGGTGATCGGTCAAACGGTGTCGAAGTCTATTAATCTTGGACAGATATTAAAAACTTTTAAAAACCTCTGTATCGACGAGAATATCTCATGACCGCCCAATAAATAAAATAAAATACAAACGAAGCTGCCATAGAATTCACCGACCAAAGTCGGGCCCATCATAAAGTATTATTACACTTCTGGAGGGTGAGCAGTGGATTCCGGACTAACGACCGGTTGTGTTAGGTTTAAGATTCACTCCCTCTTCGAAGAATTTGAGATGCGCAAATTGCGGGTTTAGATCATTTTTGTAGGAAAGAGTAGATTATTTTTCTGGATAGACCAAGATCTTTAAAAGGTGAAACAGAGATTTAGCTGGCGGGCCACGAGCGCCAACTTCCACCACGTGAAGGTGAACAGTGAAGTCGTTCCGGGTGACGGCATTTGCGAGATTTTATTTAATTTGTACTCGTGATTTTTGAGATATTTCATTCCTATGGAACAGTTAATTCTACAATAAGGGCCACTTTCCGAGATAGTGAGTAAAGAGTTATATCTGAACGGAGGGCTGTGCATCCGAGACTTTCAGGGAATGAATACTGCTTAGAGACCGAAGGAGGTGTTGAACTCAGCTTTCAATGGCTTCACCGAGCATATCCGGGCCCATTGGCAATAAAGAGGGCGTCGGACGAGGTGGGACTAGTGAGCGGCCGCTCTGCAGTTCTCCAGCGCGCGTGACGTTTCGGCTCGCTACAAGCCCTCATCAGCTAGTCTGCATGTGCAAATAATAAATTTGTTTTATCAAAATGGGTGTTCTGTTCGGCCAACGTACCGCTTGCTTTGCCCATTTTACGGTCGCCATAATCGTCCTACCGAGAGGACTATTCGCAATATGGTGGATGAATTTGAGTCCACTGGTTCAGTAAACGATCGACCAAAACCCGTATGTCGACGAAACGCAAGATCTGCCGAAAACATCACCGCTGTCCTTGAGAGTGTGCAGGAGAATCCAAGGCAATCGATTTCGCGTCGCTCACAAGAACTTGGCCTTTCGCAGACCACAACTTGGCCAATTTTGCATCGTGACTTGGGCCTGCACCCGTACAAAATTCAACTGACCCAGGAACTGAAAGCAAACGACCATAGACAACGACAACTGAAAGCAAACGACCATAGATAACGACGTGTGTTCGCTGAATGGGCTTTGGAGCAGTTGGCAACTGACCCTAATTTTCATCGAATAATCATCTTCAGCGATGAGGCCCATTTCTGGATGAATGGGTACGTGAACAAACAAAATTGTGGAATTTTGGGACGATACCAATCCACATGAGATCCAAGAGCGTCCAATGCATCCCGAAAAAGTCACTGTTTGGTGTGGATTTCGGGCTGGCGATATCATCGGTCCATATTTCTTTGAGAACGACGTTGGCCAGGCCATCACTGTCAACGGCGAGCGCTATAGGTCGATGATTACCAACTTCTTTTGGCCTGAATTGGATGATCTGGCCACCAACGACATGTGGTTTCAACAGGACGGCACAACGTGCCACACAGCTCATGCCACATTGGATATTCTGCACGAGCGATTTGAGGACATGGTCATCTCACGTGGAGGTGATGTGAACTGGCCACCGAGATCGTGCGATTTGACCCCGTTAGACTATTTCTTGTGGGATTTTCTTAAGTCGCAGGTGTATGCAAATAAGCCACAAACCACATCGGTCCTCAAAGCCAACATAAATCATGCCATCGGCCAAATTCAGCTTGATTTATGCGGCAGAGTCATGAAAAATTGGACATTTCGGATGCTCTCCACCCAGAGAAGCCATGGCGGACATTTGAACGATATTATATTCCACACAAAATGGCATCAATAGGTCTTTCAAACGAATAAAAAATTTCGATGATATCTCAAACACACTTTGTATTATTTAAATTTAAAGATAGGAAGCGCTTAATGAAAGACCCTGTATAAGGCATGTGTGATGAGCCAGTGTTTAACTCTATTTTCAAACATTTATTGTTCTAAATCTCGTATTTGGAAGGTTATTACAGAGTTTAAAGGCCAAATACAGGAATGACTTTTGGACTGAATGCACCTGATGCTGACTCCGGTGTCCAGAGGAAGCCACAAAGCCATAAAGAAAAGAAGATGTGACTCTAAGAAAGTTTGTGCGGCGTTCCGTACCTTAACATTTGTCTTGTCTCATCAACAGATGGATAAATTATTGCTCTCGCCTGTTAGTTTAAATAATATTAAGATGAGGGTGTCCTGAAAAGAGCGGAAATGCGCTCTCTCTCGGCCCTTAAGTACCGATAAATAAAACAATCGAATAGCCGGCGGCGGCCAATTCTCACGAAATTGTCGCTAAATGATTGAGTTATTATGCATTTCTATGGAAACGCAAAGGAGTCCTACATTTCGACCCGCCTCGGCCTACGGGGGACGAAGCAAGCAAAAAAAACTCGGGTGGTCGTTGAGTAGTGGAAGAATGCGCCCTCTCCTAGGCATCTCAATAATATACAGTGTGGGTGGCAATCAAAACTCACTTAGTATAATACTAAAATTATATAATATTTTCTGTTCAGCTTTGGATGCTATATATATGTAACACGACTTACCCTTAGGTTAATGCAATAAACTAGACTATAAATATAATGGGAAATTACTGTATTACTAGATAATAAGCTATTTTAGGTGTATTACTTTCTTAGCATTGCATTACATTTTATCTTTAATATGTTGTTGTATAAACTATAGGGATGCTGATTTATGTAATAAGCTCTAAATGTTTAATTAAATAATATTAACCCCTCCTGTCGCGAAGTAAAAACTCACCTTTTGCGCGCGACATATTCGGGCAAAAAATCGACGCGAGTCAACGGCCTTGAGAAAAACGATCATAACTTATAAACCACTAAACGGATTTAAAAAAGATAAAGAGAAAAATGATCGCATTGAAATTTGACATATAAAACATTATAACCTTATCTCGTAAAACAATTAAGATAATAATGAATAAATATTACAAAATTGGCAAACTGAAAAAACTCGCCTATAAAATCATTTCGATTTTTTTGTCACAAAATACGTAAAATATGCAAAAATTGTAAATACAGTTATGTTGTTTATTAAATGCTTTACCAAAACGATATTTTTTTTTTACTTATTTGCATACAAAAATATTTATTTATTCAGCCAAGAAAAATTTTATGTATTCTCGTAAAAAAAAATTTTTTTAATTTTTAATTTGTGACTACTTATGGTATTTTTTTATATGAAATTCTTTCAAAAAACCTCATTTACTACATCACACTTCTTAGAAATCACACCAGAACTTTGAGCTTTGTCTGATATTATAGAAAAATCTAAAGTTTTGAGAGTTTCCGCGTCCGAACTTAATAATAAACTTTGAATGCTCATAATATAAAATTCGTTAGATTTTTTCAATTATATTGTCTTATCATAGACTTATTATATGTCTAATAACTAATTACTATACTCCAAAGAGTCACATTTCATCGAAAAACAAGTTTCTTTGCGCGATTCATTTTACAAAACAAGATATAATTTTCAAAATACGCCTAATTATGTGATAACTTAGGATGTAAATGAAGCAATACTTATTTTGTTAGTAAATTAAAGCGACATTACGTCATATTTCGCAATATATCCGGATATTTCATAAATATTACAAAATAATAACAACCATTTTTTCGCGAGCCGTTTGTTGTCGCCGAAGTGTTTTCTTTAAAAATTCGTGAAAAACAGCAAATGGACTATCTCAAATGACTAATCCTCATGCCTAAACTACTTAAAAATGCAAATTACTCACTGTTATCCAGTAAATGGCACAAAACACCACAAAAAACTCTTTTTATCAACCATTTCGCGAAACTATACGCGGCCGCGGCGGTGGCCGATGGAGACTGCCGTTTTGACGTCTATGCTCACTTTTTAAAGCGCCGTTCGATATTGCCACACAGAAATCTTGAATTAAAGATATTTTGGGCATATCGTTGCGCCGTCAGAAAGCATTAAGTACGACGTTTCGAATCGTAAATTGCATTTTCCGCAGCGGCGAGCGCGATATCCAGTATCGGATGTTACGTGCTTTAGGCGGCCGACATACATGTCCCGAATCGGATGTTACGTGCTGTGCGGGTTAACTAGTATTAAAGTAATCGAAAAAACTGTATGTAACCGGTCAGTGGCTCAATAAACGGGCAACATCAAAGCTGTATTTTATTGGAAATCGGCATTCCGGCGCCAGGGTATAATCAATCTGACAGTCCACTTTCCCTGCCAACCTGTGCGGCGACGAATAAGTCGCGCGACAATAAACTAGTGGTTTAATACCAACAGGATCCACAGCGGTCAAAAGCCGTACGTCTGCGACAAGTGCGAGAGCGCATTCCCGACGAAGAGTCGTCTTCAGCAGCATTCCGTCACACACATTGCGTCGCGCAACTTCTACTGCGCAACATGCGACATCTCCTTTCCCACCGGACAAAGACTCAAGTCGCACTTGAGTGTCGGCGCCAAACACATCTCCAACGACAAACTGAGGTAATCCAGTCATATTGTCTAATTTATAACAGGATAAAAAAACGGACATAACCGCCAAGCAGCCAAGGACTGATTTTATCCGAATATTAATTTTATAAATTAAATCGATGAGCTCATGGCTGTCAAACGAACCCTGAACCCGGGCACTGTTGCAATCGCTTTGGGCGGTGCATTTAATTTTTTGGCCGAGGGTGGGGTTGGGTCAAGCGCTAACTGATAGTGTTAATATTGAGCCCCCCCTCGAGACGTTTAGAACCATTTCCAGATTGAAGTTTGTTTGGGAATCAATGGGCCCTTGCTGAGTTGGCCACGAAGACCCATTCTGTTCAGGGTTGGTCACCCTTACGGGTCAACACCTATCCGACGGCCTCCACGCATGAAGTGCGAGCCTGGGTAGGACTCTGGCCTTATGGTCTCCCTGGGAATCAACCTTCTGGCGCTCCTGGACGGTCTGCACACCTTGCGGCGTAAGCCAATCGACTGCACTCTGACTAACAGTCGGGGGAGTCTGGAAGCAGTACTGTTTCCTATAGAGCGGGGGTGGTTGCGGACCTTACGGCGACTGCTCTTGAAACGACCATCGGCCATCCGATCCTGGGTGAACAGCCAGGCAAAGGACGCTGTGGTCCGCGATAGATTCGGTATACACCGTTTCACCGCTTCGTAAGGGAGAGGACCACGCAAGCGACCTCGAACTCGTAACCAATCGAGAGACCGGAGTAATCTGGTCGCATTTGGAAGTAAGGGCGTGAGTGTCGGCCCGCCAGGTAACATTCCTGGCTATCTCGCGGTTAAGGCGTTGGCCTCTTACGGGCTTGTGACGCAGCTAGATGGTGGACTGTTTTGTCCCCAAGTCTTCTACGTTTACTCCAGGGAGATAGAACGACTAATCGTTAAAACTTCCTGTGGTGACGGGCTCGCCCGCTGTAGTCGACAACCCAAGTTGTTTGTTTATACTATTTTATTATAAAATTTCACAATGGACGGGTTTATTGTCATAATCTTTTCTAAAATTTTTTCTTAAAAAATCTTTTCTTAAAAAAACATGTTTCTTAAAAAAAAATCTTCTTAAAAATAGTAATAATGTGTTAGAAACTCTTTGGAAACATATATTTATTTATTTCGGGAAACATACAGCGCATACAATATACTTACTTATACAGAAAAAAAAAAAAAAAAACATTCGGCCGATAATCGTATTTTTTATCCTATTTATTGAGGTACACATTCCTGCAGTATTACAAAATATTCGTGTTTAAAAACCAGCAGCAAAAATGGACGCTCACTGCAGCATTTTAATCACTATGTCAACGCCCGCCTCGCAAGACCTAGGCCTGTACTAAGGCAGGCGTACCAAAAAAATATTTTACTTGTGCACACCTTTGGATTTATTTTAAATAAAACACAAGAATAAATAATTTTGGGTTACTTTAAAAGTAGTTTAAGGGGCCGTCCACGTATTACATAATCAAGTTTTTGGGATTTTCGACCTTCTCCATCCTCTTCCCCCATGCCAACAGACGTAATCAGCTGACTATATTTATATGTATGTGTACGTTTATGTGCTGACTATGTTTATATGTTGGACCGGAACCCTTGATGCCCATACCCCAGGCCCAAATAAAAACATGGCTACGCAGGAACACCGACGAAACCCACCTTGAAGAATGGAAAAAAAACGCAGGATACAGGCAAACAAAGAACGAGGTTCCGGAAGCGCCTAAAAAACTTGCCCGCAACCTCACCAGATTAAAAAGGGACAAAATCCGTAAAGTCATAGGTACTATGACAGGCCACTGTCCCCTAAACAAACACCTGTTTACCATAGGTGTGACAGACAGCCCTCTATGCAGAGGATGCATGGAGGAAGAAGAAACGCCACAGCGTGTGCTCATGGAATGCAGGAGCGTGACAGAGCAACGGGCAAAAATACCACAATCTCCAGCATCTGTCGCGGAGGCCTGTAGCAACCCAAACAGGCTGCTAACCTGGACAGCCTGGGTTGGCTGGAGTAACATAAATAGAAACATGAGCCTCGCACAACGGCCCAATCAAGAGGCCAAGTGCGGGAAATAGCCCAGGAAAACTAACTAACTAACTAACTATGTATGTGTGCGTGTTACATGTGTGTGTTTGCTTTGTTATCGCATTCGATCGACAGAATTGAAACACAATTCCGTTAATTTTATTCCAATAGAAAATGGTAACCCAGTCGGGAATCAAACCCGGGACCTTACAAAGTAAGATCAGGCGACCTAACCACTATGCCGCCGGGCCGTTTACTCTGTCTGTGTGTCTGCTCTGTATATATTCCTCCACGATAGCGCCCAAACGCTTAAACAAATTGAGCTGAACTTTGGTATGCAGGTATCATTTGGCCATGTCTTCTTCTTCTTCGCCCTTCGTTCCCTCATTACTGAGGATCGTGGCCACTAGACAACAGTTTGCCTACGAGGCTCCTCCACTTCGACCTGTCTTCTGCATGGCGGGTCGCAGATTGTATTGACCCTTTTGTAACTTCTTTGATAAGGTCGTTCCATCTGGCCGGTGATCTGCCTTTGCTTCTTCTTCCCTCCACTCGACCCCCGGAAAGCATTTTCTCCAGATTCTCTGGGTTTCTCCTGGCAACATGACCGAAGAACTGCAGGACCCTTCTCATGCATACGGTGGAGAGCCTCACTTGGATGCCGAGTTCTTCCAGGACAGATTTGTTGGTGCGGCGGGCTGTCCATGGGATTCCTAGCATTTTACGCCAACACCACATCTCCAGTGCATCGATTTTGGTGCGTATACGAGCCTTCAGGGTCCATGTCTCCGATGCATAGAGAAAGATCGAGAAAACCAGAGCTCGAACCAGCCTGACCTTAGTCCGCTTACTTATACCCCGATTCTTCCACAACCTTTCTAGCTTGCTCATGCCCGATCTTGCCATCTGGCTTCTGCGTGAGACCTCCTTTTCGCAGTTGCATATCATGGAGCCCAGATAAACAAAGTCTTTCACAGCTTGAAGGTCACTCAGCTCGTTGGTGCGTTGCATGGTTCCGGCCCGGTCCACAAACATGAGTTTGGTCTTGCTGCGGTTCATGTGCAGTCCATACTCCTTGCTTTCCTTCTCCACCCTGCGTAATAGGGTCGCCATTTGGCCATGACAAGTGTTGAAGAGATTGTGATTGAAATTGGTCCACCAGGGAACACACTAATCATATATCATTCTCGAAATATTGGACTTAGAGACGAAATTTGGTACGAAGATTCCTTGTTGGGCCCGAATCACATTGTGAAGTTTTGGTTAGAATATCTCATATACAAGCTACGTTAATAATATTTAAACTCCGCCATACGTTTCAACCCTTCGAGTAGCAGTATAATTTCTTAGCAGACCGCGGCAATTTATTGAAATTTCTTGCAATCTCGCCGCGCTCGACAAAAAGTACTATAACTATGGAACTACTATAGCAATCATAAAAAGAATAACTGTTCAATGATCGCATTGAAATTTCGTATATAGAATATTGAAATCTCATTTTATAAAACAATTAGATAATTATGAATAAATATGAGAAAGTCGAAAAAGTGAAAAAAACTTGGCATTTCTAACTTGTACTTGTCTTACGGAAAAATACAGAACCCTATTAAGAAATTGTAAATATTATCGTGATCTATATTAGATTCTCTATCAAAGTTAATATTTCGTTTTGCTTATTTACATATAAAAATATTTAGATATTAGCTCATAAAAACCAACAAAAATTTTGATGATTTCTCGAAAAAAAAATGATGTGTGACGATTGAATTTTACCAGAAATATCCGCGAAATGACGCGCAAAATTATTCTAGCGGTCGTGTATGTATCTATGGTAATAATGAGATATTTGGTATGGATTTTAGGATGCGTTCGAATTAGAAAATAATATTACTGTGCGCTCCGGGAGCAAGTCGACAATATTGGTCGTTACGTAGTCAACGGTGTTCTGATGTGCAACCATATTTGGTCGTTACGTAGCCGAAGGGTTAATTAAATATTAACTCTCTCTGTTGGCGCTCGGACCAACCTCTCTCTTAGCTGAGAAACGAACGCCGCCCGAGGCAGAACGCAATGGAACCCAATTGTCCGCCGGCTGAGAGAAGGCGCTCTTTGATTTTATTTATGAAAATAATATTCAGAATAACAGAATAACTAGTCCTTGGTTACTTGCCAGGTGACACAAACAATTTTTAATATATTTTGAAAGATACATAAAATACAAACGGGGCTGCCATGGAATTCACCGACCGAAGTCGGGCCCATCATATAGTGTTACTACACTTCTGAGGGTGAGCAGTGGATTCCGGACTAACGACCGGCTGTGGTAGGTTTAGGACAGCCGTCTTGCCACTTGTGAGCGTTCACCTTACCACCCATTCACTCCCCCTTCGAAGCCGTAGAATTTGAGATGCGAAAATCGCGGTTTTAGATAATTTTTCCAAGAAGTTGATTATTTTCCTGGAGAGACCAAGATCTTTAAAAAGGTGAAACAAAGATTTAGCTGGCAGGCCACGAGCGCCTACTTCCACCGCGTGAAGGTGAACAGTGAAGCCGTTCCGGGTGACGGCATTTGCGAGATCATGGTATTTATTTAATTTGTACTCGTGGTCTTTTGGGATATTTGATTTTAATGAGTTATATCTGGACGCTTATAGGTTATTTAAAAAGGCGTATAATCTCATTAATATTTTAATTTTACATTTTTTAACATCATTTTGTTTTCTGTATAATTGGGTGTGCATTACAAACGGCATTAGTCTTAAGTCCCAATTTCATTATGCACAATATAAATCGTTACATACTGTAATTTACCAAGAATAAATAAATAAATAATTGCGCATTTGCCATAGAATATTGTTTTGCTGATTCCATTCAAAAATCATCGTTTTAATGATATGAATTACAAATTTATATGAAAAAATCTTTTTTGTTTTTAACACGATTTTTTTAGGTCGACCTGTATGTAACTATGTGATGGAATCTAAGGTAACTAATTTAACCATCTTCCAAGGATCGTAGCATCATGAAAATTGGCAGCTGTATGTAGTTTTGATGACAATACAATAATACGGTACTGTCGAACTGATCTGATGATGGAGTCGGAAGATATGAACTGGAACTTCATGATGTAACATCGTATCACAGCTGTGTTTGGACTTGTTAGAAAAGTCTTGGAATGAACTTTGACCACGATTAGGTTTCAAGGTCTGATGATGAAGCCGGAAGATAGGCACTGGCATTCCATGATGGAATATTGTATCATAGCCGTGTGTATGTGAATATCGTATCATAGCCCAAAAGTGTGTTTTTTGTGTTTTTTTTAAACTATTAATTTTTGATTTGCAGGCACGAATGCTTAGACTGTCATCGAAGGTTTTATACGGCGAGGTCTCTGCAGCTGCATGTCGATCGGACACATCTGAAGGTGCGTCGTTATGCCTGCGCCGACTGTCCGCTGGCATACTCCGCTCCCAACGCGCTTGTACTGCATTTACGGAAAGCCCACCCCGAGAAGGCACCCCGCAGAAGGAGAAAAACGCCTCCGAACGATGCAGCAGGAAATAAGAAATACATTTGCGACTTTTGTGGGGCCGATTTTAAGGTGTGTAGTAACTATTTGGAGTTGTCATCTACTACAGGCGAACCTGTCACCCCAACTAGGGTTGTCGACTACAGCGGGCGAGCCTGTCACCTCAGGAAGTTTCAACGATTAGTCGTTCTATCTCCCTGGTGTGAGCGCAGAAGACTTGAGGACAAAACAGTCCACCATCTAACTACGCCACACGCCCGTAAGAGGCCAACGCCTTAACCGCGAGATAGCCAGTAGTGTTACCCGGCGGGCTTGCACTCACGCCCTTACTTCCAATTGTGACCAGATTACTCGAGTCTCTCAATTGGTTACGAGTTCGAGGTCGCTTGCGCGGTCCTCTCCCTAACGAAGCGGTGAACCGGTGTTTACCGAATCTATCGCGGACCACAGCATCCATCGGATAGCCGATGGTCGTTTCAAGAGCAGTCGCCGTAAGGTCCGCAACCACCCCCGCTCTATAGGAAACAGTACTGCTTCCAGACTCCCCCGACTGTTAGTCAGAGTGCACAGTCGATTGGCTTACTCCGCACGGTGCGCAGACCGCTCAGGAGCGTCAGAAGATTGACTCCCGAGGAAACTAGCCCTCAGGCCAGAGTCCTGCCCGGACTTGCACTTCATGCGTGGAGGCCGCCGGATGGGTGTTGATGGGTGTCCGTGAGTGTGACCGACCCTGAACAAATGGGTCTTCGTGGCCAACTCTAACTGGGCCCATTAGCTCCCAAGTAGTAACAGTATGAAATTTTAATAACAACTAGGATTGTCGACTACAGCGGGCGAGCCCGGTACCTCAGGAAGTTTTAACGATAAGTCGTTCTATCTCCCTGGAGTGAGCGCAGAAGACTTGGACAAAACAGTCCACCGTCTAGCTCCGCCACAAACCCGTAAGAGGCCAACGCCTTAACCGCGAGATAGTGAGATAAATTTTAATAACAGTATGAAGCTGTAGTAATAGTTAGTTATTTGTTTCAGAGTATCACTATACTGAGATGTCACGTACGGCGCCACACGGGAGAACGACCCTTGCAGTGTACATACTGTGAAGCCAAATTTGCTTATCCGTCCGCCAGATATACCCACATAAGGCTCGTACACTTAAAGCTGAAAAGATCTAAGAAAAATAAATGAAATATCGTGAAAAATATGTAGTTTTTATTGTTGTATTGTTGTCAGTGTGTGATGCAATGCAATACGTCGCCATTGATTATAGATTGATAAGATATTAGATTGATCAATGTCATAGCAAACAACTCAACAGTGCAAAATCTAAATCTACTCCTCTTAAGAACGTTCCTCAAAATAGAGTGGTGGACGTGTGAAATAAATACCAGTGTGATTAGTGGACGCTCTGTCAACACTTGATTTGTACCTAACAACTTGTTAACACATTCTCTGTCAGAGAGGGCACCTGTGACCGTCGGGTGTCCTGGATGTAGGCGGCGCGTAGGCCACCGGTGACCTCAGAGCAGACATTATTTTTAAATTAATTTATGAGCTGTAGGACAACTTAATCGCACATTTCTCTACAGCAGGTGACCGGAGCGGCGTTGTAAACAACCCTTCAACGTGATTTTTGTCAATGTTGAAAAGTTGATGTAAAATGTAGAGGAGTTTACACAATGTGGGATTACACAGTTGAGAAAGCAAACGAGGGCATGGAAATTGTTAAAAATTGGCTAGGAAACTTTATGTTGACGCTTAATGTTGGCAAAACCAAATACATGCCATTTAGTATAACAACCAGAGGTCAACCCACTACTAATAAAACTATTGTAATACACGAATGCGATAGCATAGAGTCTTGTAACTGTCAGCCTCTACAAAGAGAAATATCTTGGAAATATCTAGGCATCACTCTAGATTGCTTTCTCCGTTGGGATTCTCATAAATTTTATTTTGAAGACCACATTTTACGGCAATTTTAGTGTCATTAGCTTTTTTACTAAAACTTGTACATTTGTAAGCAACCAACCAATCAAGCAAACTTGATTGTAATATTGGAGTCCTGTCCACCCTAGAACGAGCTAGTCCCAGTTGGGTGACAGAAACAAATAAGCAAAAGGTTAAGGTTTTGCCATTCGGTTCCTATTATTTTTGTAAGCTAATGAATATTTTATAGTAATTAATTCTTAAATAAATAAATAAATAAATAAGTTACACAAAAACACAAATGCACTACTTACATCAACAAACACGAATGCATTAACTTTCACCAAAAAGTTTTAATGTATTTTTTCTTATTTCTTCTACGGCAGAGAATGTGGTAATTTTGTTTATGACTAGCTTTAAAAAATCGGTCTGTGGGCCTATTCTTAAAAAAAATGCATGCTATATTTGTCTATGGCCCATGTAAATCAAATGAACCATAGACAAATCTGGCATGATTAATTTTTCAAGAATTGCCCCCTGGACATCAGCAAAACTGCCTGTCCACAATGAATTGGTACCGATCGGTTTCGTGCAGCTTGGCGATAGCGAACGGTTTCGTACACAATAGATCTTATGGTCCAAGCCCTAAGATCCATTGTGTTCTCGGAACGGTCCAACTCACGAATCAACTCCTATTCAGTAGCCTCCTCGTGTGGATTGCTACCACGGGTAGGACTCTCGCGTCTCAGGCCTCAAGGCTGGTGGATCGGTTTCTCCTGGGTTAAGAGGCCGTGTACGAAATCGATGTGGGCCGTGATACCTCTATAATCAATGGTATAATATAACTATAGGTAGGTAGGATTTTCGGAGCCAAAGAGATACGTCTTCCCTTTGGAAGCGCTCGGCGGGGACTAGCTGACTTGAGGCGTGAATCGTATCATAGGCGAGTATCATAACGCGAGAATTAGATTGTTTTAAAAGACCTTATTGCAAATTTTAATTAATGTTTTGCATTTTTTTTTGAGGAAATGGATTGATATTGAACTAAAGTTTATTTCTGTTGTTTTTATTTTATGAACGAGAGTTCCAAAAGGTTAAAATCAAAAGCATTTCTTCGCCCATTTTCTAAAAAAATTGACAAAGTTAAATATTTTTTTTATCAACAATTTTATATAAAAGTAGTAAAAAGTGATTCACTTATTGTATAGAGGACTTTCACAACAATACATTGTAATTTTTTTATACCGTTTAGATGTCAAAACGATTCGTAAATGTGTTATATACTAAACCTCTTACAGCAAAAATTCACAAACAGTCGCCGGTTTAAGGTCAATTAATCAAAATTCTATAATAATTTTCAAAAAAGTAGCTCACTCATTAGACAATAATATAAATGATCTTTTAGGTTGTGCAATAAAACTTATAGAAATACAGTATTTTAACCTTAAATTCACGTCTGCAAAATTACGTAAATTCACGAAATGCGCAAAATTTCGTGTACGGCCGGGAGGCCGTACACGAAACCGTCTAGTAGCCGGGAGGCTACTAGACGGTTTGCTCACCGTTCGGCGTCAGCCAGTCGGTTGTGCACTCTGACTAATTACTGAAGAAGTGTGGAGACTATGGAAATTATTAGAGACTATGGAAGGGTATCATGATATTCCACATAATTTCATATAGAATATTTTACAAAAATTCTCTTTTACATGATTTCATGTAGAAGAGTTTGCAAAAATACCCAACTTTCTTTATTCACTCCACTTTCGCAAAATCTCCATGTTCATTGTTCGCTTAACAAATGTGTAATAACTTTTTTATTTTTTTTTTGTTATCATTCTACAGACAACTAAAGTAATACAAATGCAAAACTGTTTTCGAAAAAGGAATAACATGGCTCTACAAAGGAGTATCATGGTCAAAATGGAATAACAGGAATAAAAAATTATAATTTAGTTTTCCAACTCAAAATCAAACCCAAATTATACAAGTTCAAAGTTGCCACTGAATAAAAATGGCAATTATGTGGGGGGCGCCAGTTTTGCATGCGGCAGTCTTGCACAAATGTCACTTTTGACAGTTCCAAATCTGTTGAGGGCAGATTTGCAGGAGGCAACCTTGCAGGCGGCAACCTTGCAGGCGGCAACCTTGCAGGCGGCATTTTTGCAGACGGCATTCTTGTAGAAAGCAAACTTGCATACAAACCCGAAGTTAGCAACGTTTGAGAATGGCGCATTAGGACATGATTACATGAATAAAATAATTTTATATTGTTTTACAAACCAAAAATAAAGCAGTAAAGCGGTCATATGTTATTAATTTTAAATTTAGAAAAATAAGTAGCAAATTATCATGTCAGGGTAAATTAAAGTGGTGAATATTTTTACCTCTCCACATTTAATTACCGGCATCCTTGTAGTGGATGATTCAGTACATCCACTACAAGGATTAGCTGTACAAATGTTTTAAGTTTTTCTGTTAGGTTAGGTTAGGTTAGGTTTTTCTTTCCCTAAAATCGAAGTGACATTAATTACCGGCATCCTTGTAGTGGATGATTCAGTACATCAAACTAAACATTAAAAAAAATGTTTTAAGTTTTTCTGTTAGGTTAGGTTAGGTTAGGGTTTTCTTTCCCTAAAATCGACAGTTGATTGCTGAGATCCGCGATGGAGAGGACACTCAAAGAAGTGGACTGGTTTCTTCCCTACCCTGACATATGAAAACGCGGCTTTTGTCGATTTCTACTCTGGTAACACTAAATTTTAAATACGATGTTTTGCTTCTAACTTCATTTTCTGCAAAAATGCCGTCTGCAAAAATGCCGACCCTCGAAACGTCAGTTTGACATTTGCAAAACTGCCTTCTGCAAGATTGCCTTCTGCAAAACTGCCGCCTGCAAGAATGCCGTCTGCAAGATTGCCGTCTGCAAATCTGCCTTCTGCAAGTTTGATGGGACCCATATCATGTGCGTTTATTAGTAAGGACCTAATACATCGTCTTTGCTGTGAGCGCTCTGTCTTGTTCCCGGCTTCCTGATCGCAACCGTTACTGTCACTGTCATTTTCAGAGTGACATCTAATCGGCGCTTGTTTTCGATAATTACATTAATATTACAAATAATTTATTTAAATCACGATAAATCGACGAAATGGCAGCCATGTTAATGCGATTTCCATGCCGACTTGGTGAGTTACGTAGTATAAAAATATACTTGTCAATTTAACCTCAAAATTATTGCGATATACATTTGTGATATTTTGAAAAGTATGCATCGCAGTCAACTTTTAGTCATTTATTCGTAATCTCCGGTCCTTTATACGTATACTATTAGCGGATATTTATATATTTTCAGCCGAGAGGGCTAGAAGCAGCCCAAATATTTTGATGAGGCAAAGCGGAGGTCTGGAATCTGGAAATGCCATCAAGAATGGACATATAATTCAAGTAAATATGTATTTTTTCAAGTTATTAAAGTAAAATAAGATTATTCGAGTAAATAAGGTACCCTGCGAATTAATTGGAACATCGGAAATAAACATACAAATCTTCTTGCTTCATCGGAAATAAACATACAAAAACACAACTGGTAGTTTTAGATTGTTAGAATATATAAATACAAACGGAGCTGCCATGGAATTCACCGACCGGAGTCGGGCCCATCATAATACTATTTTTTACACTTCTGGGGGGTGAGCAGTGGATTCCGGACTTACGAACCGGCTGTGGTAGGTTTAGGACAGCTGTCTTGCCACATGTGAGCGTTCACCTTGCCACCCATTCACTCCCCCTTCGAAGCCATAGAATTTGAGATGCGCAAATCGCAGTTTTAGATAATTTTTCTAAGAAAGAGTTGATTATTTTTCTGGAAAGGCCAAGATCTTTAAAGAGGTGAAATAGAGATTTAGCTGGCAGGCCACGAGCGCCAACTTCCACCGCGTGAAGGTGAACAGTGAAGCCGTTCCTGGTTACGGCATTTGCAAGATCATGGTATTTATTTAATTTGTACTCGTGGTCTTTTGGGATATTTGATTCCCATGGAACAGTTAATTCTACAATAAGAGCCACCTTCCGAGATAGAGAGTAAAGAGTTATATCTGGACGGAGGGCTGTGCATCCGAGACTTTCAGGGAATTTATACTGCTTAGAGACCGAATCAACCTCCAGAATCCAATCTGTAGCTTTCTCGATTATTGAGAAAGGTTTTGTAGTTAAATGTTTTTTGCCTTTAGAGCCATCCCGCACAAACTGTATTGGTGGTTTGGAGGATACTGTCAAACCCTTGTTGGCACGAGCCACTGAGAGACTAATTACCTCGCGAATAACAGCGAGAACTTTGTCATGGCGGTAAGTGTACCGTCCTTGATCTAAGGCCACCTTGCAGCCAGCTAGAATGTGTCTAGCTGTGCAAGGGGTATTGCTACAGAGGGGACAAGAACTATCCTCGGCAAAGCTCCAACGAGCGAGGTTACTGGGGTCTGGAAGTGTATGCTGAAAGGCATTCAAATAAAATTTCAGCATCTCTGGCGTCCAGTCATAGAGCATTACCTTCCAGTGCATTGGAGGCGGAATGCAAAAGTCCCCAATTGTTGTCCAATCATTCTGGCATTGAAGGCCAATAGCATGAGCCATACTCTTGCTGTCGTAATCTCCCCGCAAAAGAGACTTCTTCAAGTCCACGTCGCTCGTGGTTGTACTGCCATACCCCAGACCAGTGCCATTCTGGCTGATTCCAGTAAGGAACTTTTTGTGGAAGTCTACGCGGGCTTGTAGATCATTTGAATCACTGCCACTTATTACGTGCTTCGATATTGCCGGATCTTTGGAATTGCACAGAATCGAATTTTTGGTTATTCTGGAGTTGGCGTAGAGCAGAGAGGGCAGTTTAAGCGCTAGCCCAAAATTTTGTTTGGACCTGAAGAGAGTCGAGGGGTCAGCTGGTTTGGCTAAGGACAGCCAGGATTTTAAACTAGATATTAAAAATTATTCTACGTAGACCATTTCGCCATCCCACTAATGAACTTTATAAGGAAGCTAAAGTCTATGATTGTAGGCAACTTTTTCTTAAAACTTCCCTCTTAAAGCTGTTTTTGCACAATAACTCAAATTTAGGAATAATTCAGAACCGAAGACCAACGAGACAAGTTATACAAAATAGCTTAATAATACCCAGAATGAAAACATCATTTGGACAAAGACATTACTCTTTCATTACGCCAAGATTTTACAATCTGATCAATATGGAAATAAAAATGAATTTGACATTTAGGGAATTCAAAAATAAATTAAAGAAATGGTTATCGAATCATGACAGACTAACCATATATCAAATGTTAGAAATAATAGTTTAATAAAACTTGGGTGCACAAATTATTAACATATTTTAAACCCGTTGAGTATGATACGACAAAATCTGGTTGTGAAACAATTATCCGTTGAGTATGATACGACCAGATCTGGTCGCGCGTTTTTTTCACTTCTTTGACGTTCTCATATTTATTCATAATTATCTAATTGTTTTACAAAATGATATTTCAATATTCTATATTCGAAATTTCAATGCAATCATTGTGCAGTTGTTCTTTTTATGATTGGTGTAGTAGTTTCGTAGTTATAGTACTTTAAGTCGATGTCGCCGAAAATCCTGCAAAAGACACAGATGCATCCATGAAAATACCCATTTACTCCGAGGGTTAAACATGTATGTTGAGAAAAAATATTTGACTTTTTTGTTATATATTATTTTCACAATGAATTGTACTTTTTTTGACTAGGTATTTTTATATTATATTCTATATTACTTAACATATATTAAATATTAATGACTGTTTCTTTCTTTTCTCACATATAACTTTATTTATATTATTTAATCGAATTTTATATTATATTTATTGCCGATTTGGCAATGGAATTGCATTTTATTTATTATATTATCTTTTAATATTTATTATTATTATTACCACATTTTAGGGCAATTTAATGTTATTAGCTTTTTACTAAAACTTGTACATAATTGATTGTAATATTAGAGTCCTGTCCACCCTAGAACAGGCTAGTCCCAGTTGGGTAACATAATCAAATAAGCAAAAGGTTAAAGTTTTGCCATTCGGTTTCTGTTATTTTTGTAAGCAAATCAATGTTCTATATAATTAGTTCTTAAATAAATAAATAAAATAAAAATATTGAATGTGGCTTCCTTTTGCGTTGATAACAACTTCCACTCTTGTAGGCATAGAATTTACCAGGTTTTGACAGCTTCCCTTCAGTTCATCATCGTGAAACCAGACTTGAATTACTGCACTGATCATCTTGGTTTTCGTTGTACAATCCATCTTGGAGAGCCGTTTTTTGCAAATGGTCCAGAGGTTTTCGATCGGGTTGAGACCGGGGGAGTTTCCAGGCCGTTCAAGTATAGTAATTTGGTTCGGTGTGAAAAACTGTTTCACTCTTTTCAAAGAATTTCATGGGGCGAGATCCAGTTGAAAAATTCCCTCGTTGAAAGGATAGACCTTGTGGAGCTCCCTTATCATATGGTTTGATAAGATGTCAATATATTGGTCATCATGATGAACAGACCAATCAATTGTGACATATTTTTTGAAAATGGAAAAAACGAAATTTCGCATGGTATTTAACCCTCTGTGTACGAGGTGGCATATTACAAACCCCAGCAGTTAAAACAACAAATAACATAAAATTATAAATTACTCAACAAAAACAAAATAATATCAGTTTTTGTTTTCAGAACATAATAACATATATTAGCTGTATAAAATCGAAGACTATCGCGGTTGTTTGACATTATAAATAGGATAGAAACGCATTTACCGCGGGAAATTTGTAGCACCCGACGTTTCTGTGACGTTGCAGCCGCCGTTGTCCAGGATAGACTGAAGCTGTTAATCCGTTGTTTTGCGGGTAGGCCGCATACCGCTGCCGCCACTGCGTAGGTTATAACGGTTGTGGGGGTCGGACTCGGAGCGCACGAATTTTGAAAATCCATCTTGCACACAACACTCGCCATTCCTTGGATTGCACAAAACTGTTAAAAAGCGCAGCTGTTAAAAATCACATCAAAGCTGTTAAAAACGTTCAGCGAGAAAAATCGGCGATCTGCGAACATATATTGGATAGCGGAAGTAACCACTGGATGCAGTTTCAAAACTCCATTGTGCTAGTCAAGGAACAATTCTACTTTCCTCACATGATCCGGGAAACCATTGAAATAAGAAGAACCCCGAACTTCAATAGAGACCACGGCTACAAACTCTCTTCTACGTAGAACCCTCTTCTTAAAATGTTCCCGCTGCCGAACGCAAGGACGTAAGACAGGATACAGTGAGTGTTGTGCGCAAGACGGATTTTCGAAATTCACGCTCCGAGTCCGGCCCCCCACCACCGTTATAACCTACGCAGTGGCGGCAGCGGTATGCGGCCTATCCGTAAAACAACGGATTGACAACTCTTTCGGTCTACCGTGGACAACGGCGGCTGCACCGTCACCAAAACGTCGGGTGCTTCAAATTTCACGCGGTAAATTCGTTTCTATCCTATTTATAATATACTAGCTGACCCGTGTCCACTTCGTTGGGCGGTAAAACTTTTTACTTGTGATGAAATTATGAGTGTGGTTTGGTTAGTACTGAGTGCTATGATTTATTTCCTGACTGCCAAAAGAAAGGTTATATTTTTACTGCATATGTATGTATGTATTTGCATGCCAATTTGACAATATTACCGTTATTTGTGAGTGTCTTCTTGTGAGTGTCTTATTTGTGAGTGTCATCTCTTTAACCATTTATGCAGTAAAAGTGAAATTATATGCAGTAAAAGGGAAAAGTCTTTTGTTTTAAACACTTGAGACGATAAATTTACTTATTTTGATAATAATTCATAATTGTTGATAATATGACCAATAAACATGACCTAACGATTTGAATTATTTTTTTCATTATGAAAAACTACTTTTTGTGACTTAAATATAAAAGTTAGACATATGCTGTCGCTGACTTTTTTGTAGGCATTATCAAGCTCTACAACTTTTTTCTAGAACTTAATCATATATCTCTCATCGTTAGGGCAGCGTTAGTTAGAAATGTTTTCGTTCGACCGTTTTTTCCGACTTACTTTGGAAATCTGACTACCACGAAAAAGTCTTTTCATTTTTCGGATTAATATATAGCCTATGACACTCACAAATAACGTGGATTTCTATTGGTAAAAGATTTTTCAAAATCGGTTCAGTAGATCCAGAGATTACTTCCTACAACGTCACAAACTTTACCTCTTTATAATATTAGTATAGATTAGCTCTGCCTTGCAGTATTTATTTTTATATAGTTCCAAAGAGTTAGTAACTCCTTGTCACTTTTTTTAATGCTCCTTGTAAATAGTATGTATTGATTACAGATGTTCAACCGCTGTAACTCTCAGGTGTTCCTTAAAAGATTGGCTGCGAGGGAAGCTGCAGTTCTTGGTCCACCGAATAAGACCGCCATCATATTGATGAATATGGGTGGACCCCAGCACACCGATCAGGTAATCAACGTTTACCATTAATATTATACAACATTATATCATTTCAGTCCATAAGCTCGTGCGCTTTTTATGAAATTCTTAAATAATGTAAATAAAACACAATTTATTATTTTTAACCGACTTCAAAAAAAGGAGGAGCTTAACAATTCGGTTGTAATTAACACGCTTTTATTCGGTCGATTTGTATGTAACTAACTATGTAATGGAATCTAAGGTAACTAATTTAACCATCTTCCAAGGATCGCAGCATCATGAAAATTGGCAGCTGTATGTAGTTCTGATGACAATACAATAATATGGTACTGTCTAATTGATCTGATGATGGAATCGGAAGATACGAACTGGAACTTCATGATGGAATATCGTATCATAGCTGTGTTTGGACTTGTCAGAAAAGTCTTGGAATGAACTTTGACCACGATTAGGTTTCAAGGTCTGATGATGAAGCCGAAAGATAGGCACTGGCATTCCATGATGGAATATCGTATCATAGCCAAGTTTGGACTTGTTAGAAAGGTCTTGTAATGAACTTTGACCACGATTAAGTTTCAAGGTCTGATGATGAAGCCGGAAGACAGGAACTGGCATTCCATGATGGAATATCGTATCATAGTCGTGTTTGCACTTGTGGGAAAGGTCACGTTATGGACTTTGAACACGATCAGGTTTCAAGGTGATACCAAACCTGTTTTGGTTTTTAAGAGCATTTATAAAAGCGTGTTTTTAGTGGGTTTTTTTAAACTAATAATTTATTTATTCTTTCTAATATATTTACTTGTTTTCCATTATCTACAATATCTCGCCATATTATAGGTAGCTTTTTTATTCCAGTAGTATAGAAAGACTGCTTTTGATGTGAAAAAAAACAATAATTTTTTCGTACTTAATATATAGAGTTTAAGCTTTTCCCTATTATTTTTTTTGTAGCGAACGAAATAAATCAAAATCACTTAGGGCAATATCTGGGGCGTAAGGAGGATACGGCAAAAGCTTACTTTTTTTTTTTGGTTGTGTTTTCCAAGCCGCGCGTCTTATCATGATAACATTAAAATGGACGAGACATTTTCTTGGCAAGCACAAGTCAACGAAGTAAGCAGGCGAATATATAATGGCTTTCATAGCCTTCGGAGGTTGCAGAGATTCCTCCCTGTAAGCACTAAGCAAACCATAATTCAAAGTCTGCTTCTGCCGTTACTAGACTATGCCGATGTCGCGTATTTGGATCTCACCGAAAACAGACTGGATAAACTTGAGCGCCTACAGAACGTTTGCATAAGGTACATATTCAATCTGAGGAAGTATGACCATGTTTCCGAGTACCGATCAAAATTGCAATGGCTTCGTATACGGGACCGGAGAAATTTGCATATCCTTTCACTTCTATATAATGTCCTACACAACCCTACATCTCCCTCCTACCTCAACGAGGCTTTTACCGGATTAGGAAGTCATGGTCTCCCACTTCGTTGAAGTCAGAATAATATCCTACGTATCCCAAAACACAATACCACTTTTTTTCCTACTCCTTCTCCGTACATGCAGCTCGACTATGGAATCAGCTTCCTTTAACTATTCGAGGCGCTAGCTCGCTGTTCACCTTTAAGCAATCATTGAAAAAGCACTTCCTTTCACAATAAATATTAATCATAAATTCTAACATTTCCGTTATCCCCTCCCTTTCCTTACCTTATTTTGGCAGTTTATTTATTTACTTATTTATTTATTTATTTATTTGTTAATATATCAAAATATGTATGTATATACATATACATACATATAATATGTCAAACTCAAAAATTTATTTATATATTTACATTTTACTTTAGATACACACACAATGTAGGTATATTATATGCTATAATTTCAAATTTAATTTTAGGCTATAATTTGTTGCCTACTCTTCTTTTCACACCAGCATGTTGGTTGACTGGAAGATATTGCTGTAGTGTAGCAATAAGTCCGCCATTGTACCTTATTTTATTGTGCAATAAAGAGATTTTCATTTCATTATCAGGATGAAACAACACTTTTGTGTTATTTATCAGTAGCGGGCATTTTTTTGATCAATTTTGGGTTTAAACTACAAAGTTGTTCACTGTAAACATGTTTAATAATATGCAAAGATACCTATCTATGCCTTTGGATCAGGGTTGGCAAAAACCCGGGTTTTATCAAAAAATATCTGCCCACTGGGTTATTTCGGTTTTTTTCTGGGATTTTCGGGCTTTTTTGGGGAATTTAGGGTTTTTTCGGAGTTAACCCTTCAGGCCTCGGCCCCTCAGCCGATTGACAAGTTGCTGTCCCAAAAAAATTTTGTAAAAATTGTCTCACCAAAACATTAATTACTGCCAAACCACTGTACCCATAATTAAAATGAAACATATTAACATAATAAAACATAATAAAATCAAACAAATTAAATTAAAATAAAATTAAAACGGAGCCGTCACGCTGAATTGTTTTGTGGCCGATATCGGCCAATCGGGGCTTGAGGGGTTAATGAGAATTTTGAAATTAATATATTTTAATTTTACATTTAATTTAATTTTATTACCATTTTATTGCATTTCTTTCTCCCAATACAAATATATTTACTACTGAATAAAGTTGTAACACTACCATGAAGGGAATTCCTCCGAAAATCGTTATTGTCAGTTGTCGGGGAGATTCCCTTTATTTTCACAACAGGATAAGAGTTAACACTAACAACCGCTAGTGGCGCTGTTTCGGCGCGAAAGTATTGAGTAGTATTGCAAACGATTTTAGAACTAAATAGTGTAAATTGCAGTGTGTATTTGAGGGGTCTTTGTCGCTTGAAGAGTATTGTAATAGTTTTGTAATAAATCAAGTTGAGTGTTCTACCGCATTTTTGCATCTTCTGCTACCTATCCACGTAACAATATTATCCATAAGTTATCTTATAAATCATGCCAAAAGTAGTCGGCATTACACTTGTCCGGCCAGTTCTGCATCAATTGAAAGACTTCTTAACGTTTGGAATGGTCTGGAGTAAATTACGGAACAGACTGGGTGTGTCACAAATACATCCTTGTTTTCTTTTTGATAAAATATAATATAAATGTTATATCCGTTCTTTGATTTAATTATTATAAACATATTTTTGATATAGGCAGTCTGGGGACTATGGAAATATACTGTCTCCTAAGCAGCGGGGTGGATTTTGACCTGTCGTCAACCACTCTTGAAATGACCAATTGGCTACCTGATCCTGAATTCAGAGCCGGGCAAAAGATGCAGATTTCTTGGGGGGGAGGGGGGGGGGCAGCCATCAGTTTATTAAATTTGGCCATTTTGAAGCCGAAAGGTGAACACTAAATAAAAGAAAATTGGTTGGGTCAACCCAAGACCTTCCCGGCAAATAGACAGGGCTCCCGCACCCTCCCTCCCCTTTCGCCCCCTCTGCGCCAACCCCCTTTCCTTCTTTGCCTTGTGGAGGAATACATACACACAGACAGACTTCCGTCTGAAAATATTCTTAATCATCTCAGCGGGGGCTTAAAGGTTCTGTTATGCAGTTCGATGCAAAAAAAAACCTCTGAACGAAGAAAACTATCAATTGCATCACGACAATGTTCCATCTCGATCGTCGCACCTGATTCAGACTTTCTTAGCGAAACATGGAATTCCAGTCGTTCGTCAACCTCCCTACTGTCCAGACATGGCTCCTTGCGACTTCAGGTTGTTTCCGAAATGATAAACATCATTGAATTGCCATTCACTCCTGCCACTTCACTACTTTTCAACTCTTGCCATGATTGAATGATGCCTGGATGTCAAATTTCAGCTCGATCGATGAAGCGTTTAAGCGCTATCGTGGAGTAATATACACATACAACTTGGGTTGTCGACTATAGCTTGCGAGCCCGTCACCTCAGGAAGTTTTAACGATTAGTCGTTCTATCTCCCTGGAGTGAGCGTAGAAGACTTGAGGACGAAACAGTCCACCATCTAGCTACGCCACAAGCCCGTAAGAGGCCAACGCCTTAACCGCGAGATAGCCAGGAGTGTTACACTCACCGGCGGGCTTACACTCACGCCCTTACTTCCAATTGTGACCAGATTACTCCGGTCTCTCGATTGGTTACGAGTTCGAGGTCGCTTGCGCGGTCCTATCCCTTACGAAGCGTTAAAACGGTGTTAACGGAATCTATCGCGGACCACAGCGTCCTTTGCCTGGCTGTTCACCCAGGATCGGATGGCCGATGGTCATTTCAAGAGCGGTCGCCGTAAGGTCCGCAACCACCCCTGCTCTATAGGAAACAGTACTGCTTCCAGACTCCCCAGACTGTTAGTCAGAGTGCACAGTCGATTGGCTTACGCCGCACGGTGCGCAGACCGACCAGGAGCGCCGGAAGGTTGATTCCCAGGGGAAACTGACCATAAGGCCAGAGTCCTACCCAGGCTCGCACTTCATGCGTGGAGGCCGTCGGATAGGTGTTGACCGGTGAGTGTGACCAACCCTGAACAGAATTGGTCTTCGTGGCCAACTCAGCAAGGGCCCATTAACTCCCTGGGGAGTTAATGGGCCATACCGTTTATCAGACAGAAAGACAGACTTTAGTCTGGAAATCTTCTTAATCGTGTTGGGAGGAGGGGGCGGTTCAAAATGCATATATCCATCTTCATCGTAAAAAAATCTACATTTTCCACGTTCACTTTTGTTGGTTGATAGACCAGTAAAATAAAATCGTCATTGTGATTTATCAGTTTTGACGTGACGTCTTGTAATTCGATGGAGCCGGCTGCACGCACGAAAAAACATGACTCATGCGGCGTTACCTCGCTCTGAGGCGTTCCATTTATTATATTTATTGTTCAATATAAATGCTGCCATCTACTGGTTGCGACAAGAATTATTTACTAACCTCAGTCTAAAATAGTACGAATGAAAATCACTAGATTGATTTAAATTCTTGACATAATTTTATATGTATTCTTGATATACGGAATGTTATTACTGAACGGACAATTTTCTTGTGGGTACAACGAAGTGCAACGAAGTACTTAACCCCTCGCGTACCAGACGGCCCGAAACGTCCAGAATTGATATTTACCGTCGAACCCCAGACGGCCCGAAATGGCCAGGCGAGGCCGACCGCTAATTATGTTAGTACAACTTTGACTAATAATTATGAATAATCTTTATTGCTTTACATAACGACGTTACAAATATCTAATAGCAAATTTCAATAGGAACATAAAACAGGTCTTTTTTAGACGATCGGTGTGACAGTTTCGGAGTAATCGTTTTTTTTCTGAAACGCCATCTTTTTTTTGAGACTCGCGAATTTCTTACGGGCCGTAAGGCACACATTAAAATTCAAACCGCGGGCCGCGAGGGGTTAAGCAACTTTTATTAAAAAGAAAAAAAAAAAAAGTATGAAAAGCTATCATTACGATGCGCTATCTAGCGGTTGGTAAAATGTCGCTGATATTGTTTATTTACGACGTATTGCCTACCGCTAGATGGCGCAGCGTGCTCAAACGCTTCTCAAACCGTTATTTAACAATTTGAGATTTCAAACTTTCAAATGAAAAAAAACAATAAACTTTAAACAATAAACAATGATACAATTATACTGCTATACAATAATACATTTACATGTTGTAGTCAAATCGATGAGTATAAAAGCATATATTTTTGGGTGTTTGTAATAAACAATATCAGAATCTTAAATGAAACTGCTTCAAATGCAACCATTCTATCAGTATTTTCTTATGACGTTGTCACGTTCAACTATCGTCAGTAAACCGACTTTACAGACAACCGATTTTTGATTATCATTGTGATTATCATTGTGATTATCATTGTGATTATCATTGTGATTATCATTGTGATTATCATTGTGATTTATCATTGCAGGGATATCGTAATTATGATTAGGGACACAATTTTTTTTTCAATACTTTTTGGTATTGAGTACTTTTATAAATAGGATAGAAACGAATTTACCGCGTGAAATTTGTAGCACCCGACGTTTCGGTGACGTTGCAGCCGCCGTTGTCCAGGGTAGACTGCAACGGCGGCTGCAACGTCACCGAAACGTCGGGTGCTAAAAATTTCACGCGGTAAATTCATTTTCTATCCTAGTTACACAGAAATAAGAAATAAGAAATAAGAAAAATTTATTTTCAAATCCCGATCTGGGTATAGAAATTACATATAAAAAAAAATTGGTATTTCTACAAATAAAATTACATTTCAAATTATAAAAAAGTCTATAAAAAACTAATATTGAAAAAAAAACATAGAAATTAAAAAATAACAAAGACATAAAAACTAGAAAAATAAAAATAAACAGAAATAATGAAAAACATAGAGAATTAGCAATTCAATAACGAAAATATATGAAAACTAGAAAAATAGAAAGCATCCAAAGAGTTCTACATAGACTACATTTAATAAGGATCAAACTATCAATCAACAATCAAGAAATAGAAAAAAAAAATGCATCGACTCTTCAAAGAAAGACCTTGGTATAACGATAACGGACAACTTGAAATGGGCAAACCATATTGAAAACATCGTAAAACAGGCAAACTCACTTCTATATTTGGTAAAGAAAGCTTTTCAAGTATTGACGATACCAAGATTTCTAAAAATTTACAAAACCTACATTCGTCCTCCGATCGAGTATGGTTTTTAAATCTGGAATCCTTATTTTGCCAAGGACATCAACCTGCTTGAAAGTATACAACGTAGAGCGACAAAACTGCCAAAAACCCTAAGAAAAACACCGTATGAACATAGATTAACAATCCTCAAACTGACAACTCTGGAGCAACAGAGACACAGAGGAGATCTCATAGAGACATACAAAATACTGAGGCAACACTACGACTGCCCAGAGTTGGAAAGCATGTTTGTGTTTAATTCAAACCATCACTTAAGAGGTCACAGCCTGAAACTCAACGTTACAAGCTTTTCAACTGAAGCAAGAAAGCACTTCCTGACAAACAGAATCGTGAACAGCTGGAATAAACTGCCCGAGGAAGTTATCGAAGCACCAACCATAAACGCATTCAAAAATAGGCTTGATATATATTTAAAAAATGATATATAAAAGAAAAAAAGAAGGAAACAGCAACACCAGTGAATTTCATAGATATGAACACATCAGCGTTAAGCTGCTAGATTATCAAAAAATAATAATAATAATAATAATGTCAAACAACCGTGATAGTCTTCGATTTTATATAGCTATTGTTTAAACTCAATGAATTAAATAAATAAAATACAAATGGAGCTGCCATGAAATTCACCGACCGAAGTCGGGCCCATCATATAGTTTTATTACACTTCTGGGGGGTGAGCAGTGGATTCCGGACTAACGACCGGCGGTGGTAGGTTTAGGACAGCTGTCTTGCCACATGTGAGCGTTCACCTTACCACCCATTCACTCCCCTTTCGAAGCCATAGAATTTGAGATGCAGAGATCGCGGTTTTAGATAATTTTTCTAGAAAGGAGTTGATTATTTTCCTGGAGAGACCAAGATCTTTAAAAAGGTGAAACATTTAGCTGGCAGGCCACGAGCGCCTACTTCCACCGCGGGAAGGTGAACAGTGAAGCCGTTCCGGGTGACGGCATTTGCGAGGTCATGGTATTTATTTAATTTATACTCGTGGTCTTTTGGGATATTTGATTCCCATGGAACAGTTAATTCTACGATAAGGACCATCTTCCGAGATAGAGAGTAAAGAGTTATATCTGGACGCAGGGCTGTGCATCTGAGACTTTCAGGGAATTTATACTGCTTCTGATCTCATTATCAACATTATTTTTTGTTTGAAGATCTTGCGCTAGAAAGGGTTAACACTAACAGCGACTTTTTATTTTCATTTAGATGTGGTAGTTCGATTATCTTTTACATTTTTTCTTACCAATACCAGCAACATCGGTCCCCTCCGAACGTTTATTTTCAAAGGCAAGCATTAAATAAAATACAAACGGAGCTGCCATGGAATTCACCGACCAAAAATCGGGCCCATCATATATAATTATTACACTTCTGGGAGGTGAAGGGTGGATTCCGGACTAACGACCGGCGGTGGTAGGTTTAGGACAGCTGTCTTGCCACATGTGAGCGTTCACCTTACTACCCATTCGCTCCCCCTTCGAATACCAAAAACACAAAACCGATTAGCGCAAACAGCGGATAGACAAACTTCTATTTTTAAGTGATTTCACAGAGGAAGAGTGGGAAGTTTAATAATGTTTAAAGAAATAATTAATAAACATTGATTTATCCATTTATATATTTTTTAAATTATTTTATTGTTATAAGTATCAACCTTTTGCTTGATCAATTCGTGTGCTCGTTTATATAGTCCATATCCACAAATCTACAATAATAAAACCAAACACATGTTCCTAAGAAAAGTACCGATAGTTTGGGGTATTGATACTTTTACGAGTACGATACTACTCATGACCACAGTATCGATACTTTCTGTTCGATACCGTGTCACTAACAGCCGTATTCACAGTCGATACTTAGTTAGTTAGTTTATCTGGGCTTTTTCCCGCACTTGGCCTCTTGATTGGGCCGTTGTGCGTGGCTCATGTTTCTATTTATGTTACGTTACTCCAGCCAACCCAGGCTGTCCCAGAAGGCTAGCAGCCTGTTTGGGTTGCTACAGGCCTCCGGGACAGATGCTGGAGATTGTAGTATTTTTGCCCGTTACTCTGCCACGCTCCTGCATTCCATGATCTTCCTCCATGCATCCTCTTCATAGAGGGCTGTCTGTCACACCTATGGTAAACAGGTGTTTGTTTAGGGGATAGTGGCATGTCATAGTACCTATGACTTTACGGATTTTGTCCCTTTTTGATCTGGTGAGGTTGCGGGCAAGTTTTTTAGACGCTTCCGGAACCGCGTTTTTTGTTTGCCTGCATCCTGCGTTTTTTTTCATTCTGTAAGGTGGGTTTCATCGGTGTTCCTGCGTAGCCATGTTTTTATTTGGGCCTGGGGTATGGCCGTCTAGGGTTCCGGTCCATATACTATTTTCTTTGACACACAGTCGATACTTAAGTACACCTTAAGGGAACACTCACTCGAGTGACACTCAAGTACCGCCCTCAAAATTGCTATTCTTAGTCGTTACTTAATGGCTCCCTTCAGTGAGTATGCACTTAAGGGACCTTCAAGCAATTGGATTCATTTCTAATTATACGGTCTATAGAGTTTTAATACATTTTTTAGCATAGTCCACACAAGGATGAGCGAATTCATGCACCGGAATGAGTACCTTGGAGTATCAGTTCAAAAAGGCTTCATGCGTGGCGTCTCGGGCTGCCTCGAGCACAATTCTCTCCTGGCTGCTGCCATCAAGGATGCGAGACAGCACGAACGCCAAATCAATGTATGCTGGCTCGACCTAGAGAATGCCTTTGGGTCAGTCCGACACAGTCTCCTCCACTTTGCACTCCGCTGGTACAACTTCCCACCAGTCGTGCGTGACATTGTAGCCTCCTACTACAACTGTCTGACTTTCCATGTTAAAACGCAAGAATGGACTACCCGCTCTATACCATATTCAATTGGACTATTTCAGGGCTGTTGCCTCTCCCCGACGATTTTTAATATAGTTTTTAATATACTGCTGGAAAGCCTGACCCAGTTTGACAGGAAGTGGGGCTACCGTTTTAAAACAGACGGCCAATACACCTCGTCGTGCCTCGCTTTTGCCGACGACCTAACTTTCATCACCAGAAGCCCCAAGCAGCTTTCCCTGCTATTACAGAAAGTGGAGCTTTTCTGCGACTGGTCAGGCTGTATAAAAGTGAAGCCCTCCAAATGTTTTTGCCTTGGACTCGCCCGCATGGGCACAAAATTTACATCCTATGACCCCAAATTGGTCTATAAGGGCTCTAATATCTCCCTTATAGACCCAAACAATCATTTCAAATTCCTCGGCAGAAAAATCACCCATCAGGGAAAAGACGTCTCGGGCGATCATGTTATAGAGCATTTCAAAAGTTGCCTGGCGAAAATAGATGCCTTGCTAATTTCTGGCCCTCGTAAGGCCTGGATCTATGACAATTATCTAACGTCACATTTGTCATGGCCCTTTCTTATTTACGATTTTACCAAAACACAACTGTCCCGTCTAGATGCGCTGGTGACAGCTAGTTTAAAATCCTGGCTGTCCTTAGCCAAACCAGCTGACCCCTCGACTCTCTTCAGGTCCAAACAAAATTTTGGGCTAGCGCTTAAACTGCCCTCTCTGCTCTACGCCAACTCCAGAATAACCAAAAATTCGATTCTGTGCAATTCCAAAGATCCGGCAATATCGAAGCACGTAATAAGTGGCCGTAGTGATTCAAATGATCTACAAGCCCGCGTAGACTTCCACAAAAAGTTCCTTACTGGAATCAGCCAGAATGGCACTGGTCTGGGGTATGGCAGTACAACCACGAGCGACGTGGACTTGAAGAAGTCTCTTTTGCGGGGAGATTACGACAGCAAGAGTATGGCTCATGCTATTGGCCTTCAATGCCAGAATGATTGGACAACAATTGGGGACTTTTGCATTCCGCCCCCAATGCACTGGAAGGTAATGCTCTATGACTGGACGCCAGAGATGCTGAAATTTTATTTGAATGCCTTTCAGCATACACTTCCAGACCCCAGTAACCTCGCTCGTTGGAGCTTTGCCGAGGATAGTTCTTGTCCCCTCTGTAGCAATACCCCTTGCACAGCTAGACACATTCTAGCTGGCTGCAAGGTGGCCTTAGATCAAGGACGGTACACTTACCGCCATGACAAAGTTCTCGCTGTCATTCGCGAGGTAATTAGTCTCTCAGTGGCTCGTGCCAACAAGGGTTTGACAGTATCCTCCAAACCCCCAATACAGTTTGTGCGGGATGGCTCTAAAGGCAAAAAACATTTAACTACAAAACCTTTCTCAATAATCGAGAAAGCTACAGATTGGATTCTGGAGGTTGATTCGGTCTCTAAGCAGTATAAATTCCCTGAAAGTCTCGGATGCACAGCCCTCCGTCCAGATATAACTCTTTACTCTCTATCTCGGAAGGTGGCTCTTATAGTAGAATTAACTGTTCCATGGGAATCAAATATCCCAAAAGACCACGAGTACAAATTAAATAAATACCATGATCTTGCAAATGCCGTAACCCGGAACAGCTTCACTGTTCACCTTCACGCGGTGGAAGTTGGCGCTCGTGGCCTGCCAGCTAAATCTCTATTTCACCTCTTTAAAGATCTTGGCCTTTCCAGAAAAATAATCAACTCTTTCTTAGAAAAATTATCTAAAACTGCGATTTGCGCATCTCAAATTCTATGGCTTCGAAGGGGGAGTGAATGGGTGGCAAGGTGAACGCTCACATGTGGCAAGACAGCTGTCCTAAACCTACCACAGCCGGTTCGTAAGTCCGGAATCCACTGCTCACCCCCCAGAAGTGTAAAAAAATAGTATTATGATGGGCCCGACTCCGGTCGGTGAATTCCATGGCAGCTCCGTTTGTATATATATATTTACTATTATACGGTCTATAGAGTTTTCGTTGTCTTTGAACAAAATGATTGTGCTATATGGTTGAAAAAAACCCGTCGGTGCATCAGCTGTTGTCACTGACGTTTGCTCGACGTCGGCATATTTTTCTTGTCGGTTTCTTGATCGACTTCCTCGATGCGCCCTTTCGTTTTGCCTTTTGCTAGTTCGCTTCCTTTTGCGCCGAATTTTGATGCAGAATTTCTTTACCTAGGAATTAGCAAAAAATATTTGTAGAAATAATAGCTATGGTTGGCATTGTATGGCTCATTGCCGGTGGCATAGAATTTCAGTGCCAGCATTAACTGCATCAGGCGGAATCTGAAATCCGCGGTTTTCGTCAAAACCCAACGGAATCAGAAAACATTTCCATGGCGAGGCGGAAATGTTTTTTAAACTCTCCAGGGGAGTAGAAGTCAAGGAGATTGTTGAAATCCCTTACGTAACGACGCGTGCGACTCGGTATGTACAGCTTATAAAATCGGCCAAATCAATATAAACGATAGAGTTATTGCAATTGTGGATTTAATTGTCATTCTGAACCGCATAAAGTCCTCAGTGGAGTCCCCCAAGGTTCAGTGTTGGGTCCTATTGCATTTGATATATTCTTGACTGACCTAAAAGCAATTATGGAATTAGATTTTGCTCTATTTGCCGACGACACCAAGTTTTTCGCAAACCCACTCATATCTCACCAGAACATCCAGGACAGCCTTGACTCTACAGTGCAGTGGACCCAGGAATGGCTGCTTTCTCTCAATGCAGATAAATGCACTGTCCTACATATCGGATCTCGAAATCCACGGCTAGCATATATGATTGAGGGGAAAACAGTACAGCCAGTTATGACCCAGAAAGACCTCGGCATCACTATCTCCTGGGACCTCAAATCGGAAACCCACATAATCGAAATAGTTAAGAGAGCAAACTCACCTCTATATTTAATAAGAAAAGCTTTTTCCACTATCACCAGTGAACTTTTCCTCAAGCTCTATAAAACCTACGTTCGCCCGCTCCTCGAATACTCCTACCAGGTATGGAATCCTTACTTTCGGTAGGATATAGAGCACCTGGAAAGAGTTCAGAGAAGAGCAACAAAGTTGGTGCTATCGCTGAGGAACAAACCATACGAAGTACGACTGAAAGAACTTCGCCTGACAACATTAGAGGAACGTAGGCAGCGAGGAGACTTAATAGAAAACTACAAAATGCTTCACGGTTATTACAGTGTGCCCAACCTCGAGAGCATGTATACCCTGAACACCAATAAGCAGCTGCGTGGACACTCGTTGAAGCTAAATAAGACAATTGCAGCATCGAACCCCAGGAAATATTTTTTGACAAATCGTGTAGTGGATGCTTGGAATGCGTTGCCAGAGGATGTGATCAGTGCTATCTCTGTCAATAGCTTTAAAAACAAACTGGACATTTTTCTTAGTGCAAAACAGTCACAAGTTTAAAAACAAGTGCATGTGATATACACGCATCAGCTCTAAACTGCTAGTGTATAATATAATAATAATAATAATAATTCACAAAAACCACGCATTAATTAGTGGAATACTCAACGCGCACTCGCCAAAGTGAGCTCGAGACCACACTTGAATTTGACAGTTCAAAACTTAAGAAATGTCGGCCATTTTAGCTTCCTCGACACTCAAGTATTGTCTGAATACAACAATGTATGGAAGATGCCCTCCTTAAGGTCACACTCGAGTAGCCTACTTGAGTGCCTACTTAAGTATGGTTTCTGAATAGTAATCTGACAAGTTAGTCATACTTGAGTTGAGGGACCCCTTGAGTGTTGACTCTGAATACGGCTGTAATTGTGATCAATCGCATTTAATTTCATTTTAGTTTTTTACGATATGTTCATGGATGATCGGGTTTTGCCTCATGAAAGAAAAAGCTTATCCTGTTTATTTTACTAGATTTCGTTGTAATTTCAGGTTGGTGATTACTTACACAGAATAATGACCGATACGGATATGATACAGTTGCCTGTTCAGAAGTAAGTCTCGAATCATATGTTTCACATTGAACACTGCTTCAGCCATATTCCACTAGCTATATTCTTCTCCGTCGTTCCCTCAGTACTGAGGATCGTGGCCACTAGACAACAGCTTGCCTACGAGGCTCCTCCACTTCGACCTGTCTTCTGCATGGCGGGTCGCAGATTGTATTGACCCTTTTGTAACTTCTTTGATGAGGTCGTTCCATCTGGCTCTGCTTCTTCTTCCCTCCACTTGACCCCTGGAAAGCATGTTCTCCGGATTCTCTGGGTTTCTCCTGGCAACATGACCGAAGAACTGCAGGACCCTTCTCATGCATACGGTGGAGAGCCTCACTTGGATGCCGAGTTCTTCCAGGACAGATTTGTTGGTGCGGCGTGTTGTCCATGGGATTCCTAGCATTTTACGCCAACACCACATCTCCAGTGCATCGATTTTGGTGCGTATCCGAGCCTTCAGGGTCTATGTCTCCGATTCATAGAGAAAGATCGTGAAAACCAGAGCTCGAACCAGCCTGACCTTAGTCCGCTTACTTATACCCCGATTCTTCCACAGCCAAAATATCTATACAGTTTGGCAAAAAAGAGTAGAAGATGAAATAGACGCTTTAGAATTTGATAAAAGGGCTTTGATTATAGAAAATGAATTACAGAATAAGGAAATAAAAAAGCTGGCACAGGAACTACAATATTACCAATTGGATTTAAAACTAGCGGTTACATATATCAGTCAAGAAAATATTGTATTTAGTTATATTCAAAGTGAGGGAAAATAATGTGACGTGGCAACACTAACCCTTATGTCAGATGAGTTGTATGCTGTTGGTTATATTCCTGAAATTGCATTCATTTTGTTATTTATTTTCGCTATTAACGTTTATTTTGAGTTAAAAGTGAACAAAACTATTCGAAGCGGAGCTAGAGTGCTATTTTCAGTGTCTTAAAATGTTCTTCTAGGTACATTTTGAGGTTATGTTTTGTCTGATATTTCGAATAGTTTAATCACAAATTGTTGGTACCTACCTGTCCCAATCGTAGTCAAAGTTAATGATTATTTAATGGCTCGCTCGCTAATTTCTTTCAAGCTAACAGTCCGTCGCATTTTCCATGGTTTTCATAGTCTCCGGCGGCTTCAGAGATTTCTCCCCATGTCACATAAAGAAATGATTGTGTCCACACTCTTAACGCCTATACTTGACTACGGTGATGTTTGTTATATAGATGTCAGTGAGGTTATTTTGAATAAGCTGGAGCGTCTGCAAAATATCTTACTCAGGTATGTTTTTAATTTGCGAAAGTTCGACCACGTTAGCTGCTTTCGTGAGCAACTTCATTGGCTTCCTATTCGCGATCGAAGAAATTTTCATACGTTGTCGCTACTCTACAACATACTCAATAACCCCACTTCACCCTCCTATCTCAAGGAGAATTTCCACCCTTTGGAAGGCCACGGTCTTCCACTTCGATCGAGCCGGGATAACACACTCGCCATTCCGATACATCATTCTTCTGTTTACACGCACTCTTTTACAGTCCATTCCGCTCGTTTATGGAATCAGCTCCCTCACTATCAGGCATGCACCTTCGCTGCATACTTTCAAAAAATTGTTGAAGAAATATTTATTGTTACACAGCCACTAACCAAATACCTCACCTTGTCCTCTCCTTTATCCTTCCCTGGGCAACCTTAGCATAAGTTACTGACATGTATCTGTATAAGCTTATTTTAAATTTAACTTTACTACTTCTTTGTGTATTGTACGGTGAAAATTAGGAATTATTTTATCAAATGGTTGACTGTAAGATATCGCTATAGCGATAAGTCCGCCATTTGTGCATAAATTGTCTTTTTTATAAAACCAGCGTAATATTCATTAAGTTATGTTTTTATAGCACAATAAAGTTATTCTATTCTATTCTATTCAATCGTCGATGTTCAGTGATGGAATCAGTAAAAGTTCAGAAACACTAGTCTCAGTACAATACGCCTCTTGGGCGACGGTACTGTGACATGTCCCTAGATTATTTAGTTTTACTATTCTTACATTACTGAGTTGCAGTATAAATATTTTTATCTAAACGTAGGGTTTATTTTTATTTTTATTTCAAACCAGTTGATAGAAATTCCTACACTTGGTTATGTCAAAAACTAACAAAAATAATAAGTATGATATTTAAATATATACCTATTAAGGTATAAGGTTCGGTATTTCAAGGTATGCAGATTTCTCTAGGATAGAAGAAACAACATTTTCCAATATTTTCAATCAAAATTCTTACATAATTTTGTAGAATTTTCATGTGGACAATAGTACTAAATAATCGAACAAATATTGGATAATTTCACAAATTATCATAAGGCAAGATATTTTAAAGAAGAAACACAAATACAAACAAATCAGTAATAATAATAATAGTCAATAGCATTAGAAGGAAAAAAAACGCAATTGTAAAATAGTCAATAATAGAAAGAATAGGGAATGATAATAGTCAAGTAGGTCAATAGAGCTGCGAATAATTGATATTGTCGAAATCCTCAATGCTATAAATGGGGTTTTTAGTCAAAATACTCTGTACCTTTTTATTAAAGTGAACCTCCCCAAGGCCCCTGATGTGTAATGGAAGTTTGTTGTAGAATAAGTAAGATTGGCAGAGAAAGCTATTCCGAACCTTACTCAGTCGCACCTTAAAATGACGTAAGTCCTCTTTATTTCGCGTATTATGCGAATGAATATTTGAGTTAGTTGTAGTAGTCTCGATATTGTTTCTCGTATACATGATGTTTTGGTATATATACGCGACGTACAAAGTCATGATACCAGATTCGATGAAGTACTGCTTGCAAGATGTTAGCGAAGATATTGAGAACAGATTTCTAATCGCTCGTTTTTGTAGGTGAAAGATCCTTATAACATTTGCCGCCATTCCCCAAAACATTTACTCTTTACGTAACGCGCAAGCGACCTTGAACCTATAACCAGTCGAGAGACCGGAGTAATCCGGTTGCAACTGGAAGTAAGGGCGCGAGCGTCGGCCCGCTGGGTGATTAACCTGGCTATCTCGCGGTAAGGCGTTTGTCTCTTACGGGCGAGTGGCCTAACTAGACAGTGGACTGTTTTCGTCCAAAGCTTCAACGCTCACCTCCCAGGAGACAGAACGATGCAATATCGTTGAAACTTCCTGAGGTGACGGGTTCGCCCGTTGTAGTCGGCAAGTCTAGTTGTACCTGGCATGCATCAATAAACAAAATACAAATATAATTTGACTGTTTTAGTGTGTTGGGTCCTTGGATAGCGCGCCGCCGCACCGAGGAGGTGAAGAAAAAGTACCAGGAAATCGGGGGCTACTCACCGATTCTGCACTGGACTATGGTTCAGGGTGATATGCTCTGCGACGCTCTCGACGAGCACAGCCCGGAAACCGGCCCACACACTTACTACGTCGCCTTCCGATACGTGCAACCCTTGACTGAAGATGCCCTGCAGTCTTTAGAGGAGTGAGTATCATTTTCTTACAACCAATTAGTAAGGTAAGTTTTTTGTTTGACATAAACATGGAAATATCAATTTTGGATATTTCCATCTTTAGATATCAAGTATCGAGCTTGGAAATGTATCTCAGCTTTTTTAAATGGCTAAAAGCAGTTGAATGGTCAGTATTCAATCTCTCAGCAATGTCATCAGTTGTAATCCTTGGATTTTCTTCCACTGTCTAACACACAACGTCCTCATCAATTTATTTATTTATTTATTTATTTATAGTATTACACAAGTTCGTTTGTACAGTTTACCATATCATGTTGTATATATATATATATATGAGACGTTAGCAAAAAACTGATTCTCGAGGAGATATAGTAATGAATAAAAGTCGCCTAACTAGGCCAGGGCCTGTTCTAAGGCAGACTTTATAAAATATTGTTTAAATGTATCTAATCAAATTACTAAATAATTATTATATAAAAAAAATAAAATAAAAATTAAAACAATTAAAATTTGTAGAAATTCTATTACTTTGATAATAATTATTAAAGTGTAGAGTAAAAGTAAAAATATGTTTGAAAGTAAAAATGTATGTCTAAAATTGAAGAATAATGCGAAAAATTAATATACAAAAAATTAATATACAATATTCAACATTCCATTGATGTTTTCCCTGCCTTCTGTAATAAGCCACCTAGAAACCGATTTTTTAAATTTGTTTTTGGTTTGAATGCGTTTAACGACATCAGGCAGGTAGTTATACATTCTCGGTGCTATGAAGTTGAAATGTCTCTGTCCGAAAGTCGTACGAGTTCTTGGCACTATCATATCGTCATTCTTTGCAGCTCTGGTGAGTCTCACTCGTGCGTTAATAAGTGGCATTATTACAGAAGGCAACTCGTGCGTTAATAACCAGAAGCTCGTCCAGAGCAGGGCTGATCTTCCAAGTTGAAATCGCCTTTTCGAAATCTGCAAAACCATAATGGTCCGGAGAGCAGGAGCATGGTCCGAATAAACACTCTGAATGTTTTTTACGCAGTCTTATCGCCCGCCCCTTTCCGAAATTCATATAGGATTAAATTCCGCAAATGCATCTTATCGCTCTCTATTTTTAAAATTTTCTCAAACGCACACAAATCAATTGATTTAAACTACGTCTGACGAGATGATGACACAACACTGTCACCTTTTCAGTGCATGCAACGTAACAAATCATAAACGCCGAATATCTGCCATAGAGATAGTATAAGTATGTGTCATCTGATATAATAATAATTAGCCTCTCAGTGGCTCGTGCCAACAAGGGTTTGACAGTATCCTCCAAACCCCCAATACAGTTTGTACACAGTATCCTCCAAACCCCCAATACAGGCTCTAAAGGGAAAAAACATTTAACCCTTGGAGTATATGGGTATTTTCATGGATGCATCTGTCACTTTTGCAGGATTTTCGGCGACATCGACGGCGCTCGACTTAAAGTACTATAACTACGAAACTACTACACCAATCATAAAAAGAACAACTGCACAATGATTGCATTGAAATTTCGAATATAGAATATTGAAATATCATTTTGTAAAACAATTAGATAATTATGAATAAATATGAGAACGTCAAAGAAGTGAAAAAACAATGGCCGACTTTGGCATTTGCGACGCGACATTCAAAGACCCGAAATACTTTATATACACGATAAATGGTACATCTAATCAATTTAGGGGCACTATATGATGTAGAAGTGGTTTTACTTACGATTCGTTCAAATACGCACCGAAAACCACACGAAAACCGTTTTCGAAATGCGGACACAAGCACCGGCGGATTTGACGTTTCGTGAAAGTGGATGTTCGATTTGCCGCGGTCAGTAATAATATGTCACATGGACTGCGCAGTTGCTGCTGCGAATGATAACAGAGAGAATTTAATTCTGTACCGATCTGCCATATGCATGAAAGAGACAAAATGCTTTCGATGGTAAAAAAAGAGTTCGAAAGCGCGCGCGCCGAGCGGAACCAGATCTGGTCGTATCATACTCAACGGATAATTGTTTCAGAACCAGATTTGGTCGTATCATACTCAACGGGTTAACTAAAAAACCTTTCTCAATAATTGAGAAAGCTTCAGATTGGATTCTGGAGGTCGATTCGGTCTCTAAACAGTATAAATTCCCTGAAAGTCTCGGATGCACAGCCCTCCGTCGAGATATAACTCTTTACTCTCTATCTCGGAAGGTGGCCCTTATCGTAGAATTAACTGTTCCATGGGAATCAAATATCCCAAAAGACCACGAGTACAAATTAAATACCATGATCTCGCAAATGCCGTAACTCAGAACGGCTTCACTGTTCACCTTCACGCGGTGGAAGTTGGCGCTCTTGGCCTGCCAGCTAAATCTCTATTTCACCTCTTTAAAGATCTTGGTCTTTCCAGAAAAATAATCAACTCTTTGCTAGAAAAAATATCTAAAACCGCCATTTCCGCATCTAAAATTCTATGGCTCCGAAGGGGAGTGAATGGGTAGTAAGGTGTACCCTTACATGTGGCAAGACAGCTGTCCTAAACCTACCACAGCCGGTCGTTAGTCCGGAATAAAAAATAGTATTATGATGGACCCGACTCCGGTCGGTGAATTCCATGGCAGGTCCGTTTGTATTTTATTTTATTTTCATTTATTTAATATTAATAAAACTTTCGATTTAATTCTGTAGGTCGATTTGGCTACTAAGCAGTATTATTTCCGTGGATGTGTCGGATACTGCTCTCTATCCAGATATAACTCTTTATTCCCTATCTCATCAAAAAGCTTAATTACTTTTTTCTTTTTTTTTCGCAGAGAAGGCGTTGAAAATGCAGTGTTCTTCTCTCAGTATCCTCAGTATAGCTGCGCCACTTCCGGTTCCAGCTTCAATGCTATAGCTGATTATTATAAAACAAGGTGAAAAACAGAAAGCTTATAATACTATCAGTTAGAGCGTCTACCAGTCAGAGCGTCTTTTCAAATAATCTAAAGTCCTGAATGTCAAGAAATTGTTTCTAAAATATGTCATAATATTTTTTCATAATTATAAAGATAGACATTTTTTTATATAATTTGTTGTGTGGGGCTTTTCTAAGGTCTTTATGAGCCTTGTAACACTGCGACCATTGCTGATCTATTGTGTTCGCCACCTGCTATAGTTCTGCGCTAAGCCTCGTGTCATTTAAGAACCGCAATAGGCTTTTGGCGCCAGATTGTTTTACCTCCTCAGGTTGGAGGTAATGACCACCCAAGTGGGTGTATCTTTTACGCATCAGCAGGCCACACTCGCACATGAGGTGCTGGAGAGTTTCCTCTGCCCCTTGGCAGAACCTGCCTATTTTTGTGTCTCGGAGCTTGAGGTTGTACATGTGTTTGTTAAGGCCACAATGCCCCGTGAGCGCCCTCACCAGTATGCGTAGATTGTTCCTATTTAGCGATAAGGCCTCACAGGCCGTCTTACGGTCGTAAGCCTTAATTAGCACTTTGGATTGATTCAACCCTGGTCACCTGAATAGATAGGCATAATCAAAGTCAGCAAAACTGCAATAATCGGAGTTCACGGAAACAAAATTTCCATATTCCTCGAGTGCAAACAACATTTGCACAAAGATAAGTTTTCTTCCTTGGGCCCAGGTTATATATTGACATAGAAGAGAAATGGAAACACCTAAAGAACATTCAACAGTTTAAATATAATGTAAATAAATGGTTATTTTGGCCATTTTTTGCGACGCACATGTTTGGACCAAATCTTTTTGCTCAAAAATACGTGAAAAAAAGCAAATGGGCTATCTCCAATGACTAATGCTCATTCATAAACTCTTTTAGAATGCAAATTACTCACTTTTCTGCAGGAAATCACACTGAAAACATTTCAAAATCACAATTTTTGTCCAAGGTCACGAGCACTGACACGCAGCGGGCTGTCACTGACAAACACTCACTTTGCAATAGATGTAATAAATCGATTTTAGGACGTCGCGGGCGGCAATCGATAACTTTAATAGCGAGGGGGATTTGGCTATATTCTGGCGTAATACGAAACAAGACAGAAGCGCATTCCGATTTTTAAATGGAATTCGCGCAAACAGCGCGCGTGCGTCCCGTGCGGGACGTTAGACATTTTTCCGTAGGTAAGCGCGCGTCCCGTGCGGGACGATAGACATTGGAGGGGCTAAGAGAGACTCTCGTTTCTCTTGCGCATCAGCTTTTGGCCATCACAAATGACTCGGACTCTATCTTTTGGTGTGATATTTGTATATTGTTTTTCCGAGCCGTTACTCGCTAGGTTTCTTTCAATATAACAATATATAGTAATCTTTTCAGGAGTCCGCCGAAAAACATGAAGTTTAGCGTGATTGACCGCTGGGCTAGCCATCCGCTTCTCGCGCAAGTCTTTGCCGAGAGAATCAAGGAAAAATTGAAGCTGTTCCCATCGGAAGTGCGAGACGATGTCATCATTCTCTTCTCCGCGCATAGTCTACCTCTTAAGGTACTTTAAATCTTTAACATGAGCCAAAGCAATATTTGAAAAATTAACATTTGTGGAAAATACTTTAGCTGCATTAAAAATATTAGGTGTTTTACGATTTTTACGGATTTCAACTCAGAGAAGAGCAACAAAGTTGGTGCTATCGCTGAGGAACAAACCATACGAAGTACGACTGAAAGAACTTCGCCTGACAACATTAGAGGAACGTAGGCAGCGAGGAGACTTAATAGAAAGCTACAAAATGCTTCACGGTTATTACAGTGTGCCCAACCTCGAGAGCATGTATACCCTGAACACCAATAAGCAACTGCGTGGACACTCGTTGAAGCTAAATAAGACAATTGCAGCATCGAACCCCAGGAAATATTTTTTGACAAATCGTGTAGTGGATGCTTGGAATGCGTTGCCAGAGGATGTGATCAGTGCTATCTCTGTCAATAGCTTTAAAAACAAACTGGACATTTTTCTTAGTGCAAAACAGTCACAAGTTTAAAAACAAGTGCATGTGATATATTATTATTATTATTATTATTATTATTATTATTACATTTACAGACAGGCAGCATGATTGCTGATATGTCTGAATATGAAACTGAGTACAACTACAATTTCTGTTTAAGGTGTCCGTCTAGTCTATTTTTCAACATGTTGACACTACTCGCTTCAACCACTTCGGCAGGTAAACTGTTCCACTGGTCCACAATCCGGTTGGTCAGGAAATGTTTCCTGGGATTCATCCTTAAGCTGCTAGTGTATAATATAATAATAATAATAATATGTAAAGAGGGGCTAAAGGAACTCCCTGTTCTACGGAAGCTGGTCGAGGAATTGACCGATGAAGTCAAAAAACTTAAAAATGAAACCCCAGCAGAAAATTGCGAACAAATCATTGCTGAAATATCTGAAAGGAAACGTAGAGCAAAGAATATCATTGTGTTTAATGTCCCAGAGTCTACTTCTGACGATGCTAGCAGCCGGAAAGAACACGATAGGAAAGAGACACAAAATATTTTCTCTACCATCACTGGCTGTGCTATGGATCTTGCCTCTGTATTCCGTTTGGGCAAACGAACAGATTCTAAGCCGCGGCCACTAAAAGTATTATTAAAATCTAGAGAAGATGCCATCAATGTTTTAAAAAATAAGGCCAAGAGTAAAGCACCTATCAAGATGAAAGCCGATCTCACACCTAATCAAAACGAACATCTTAAGAAACTGCAACAGGAACTAAACGAGCGAATCAACAATGGTGAAAAAGATATAACTATCAAATATCTACATGGATATCCGCAGATAATAAAGATTCCAAAAAACCAGTAGCTGGCCAAAGAATCCTCGACCTCCCCATACTGTACTCGAACCTGGCATCCCTACCGGCAAAATTTGACTCTTTTGATGGAAGTGAAACTCAACAACCCAGCTTTCGTTATAATAACTGAGACCTTCCTAAATTACTCGATTCCCGACTCTCTAGTCCACATTCCAGGATTCACGCTTTACAGAAAAGACCGTAGCAATGGCACCAAATATGGTGGAGTGGCTATTTATGTTGCTGACGCTTACCAAAACTCACCAATTACAGCAACACTCGAAAAATCATTTGAAAGCAGCGAAACGGAAGCACTTTGGCTTAACATAGAGTGCAGCAAAGTCGGTTTCTCCTTGCGGGCATCTACCGTCCGCCATCATATGGTATTCAAACAAGTGACAAAATCCTCGTGGAGAACTTAAAAGTGGCCTCTGAGCTAAACACGGTCGTAGCATTTGGTGACTTTAATTTACCAAATATCAAATGGGATGAATTGAACCAATCAGCTTGCACTGAGGTAGAAAAACTGTTTATGGAAATGTATGCAGACACTTCTCTAACACAACTTGTTAATCAGCCCACAAGATACAGAAACAAGCAAATCTCTCTACTTGACTTGATCTTATGCAACGACCAAGGCCTTATTACAGATGTCAAATACATGTCACATATTGGAAAAAGCGACCATATTGCGATTATGGCTAACCTGCAAGCTGAGACTAACTTTGCTAAACCAGTAGAAAGCAGAGAGCCGAGACGATGTTTTTGGAAAGCAAATTTTGAATTCATCAGAAAATCTCTTGAGTTGGAGGAGCATCTAATGGATCTTAGCCATCCTTCACATCCTAACATCGGCACTAATGACAACTGGGAAAACCTCAAAATGGCAGTAAAAAGCACTCTGGATAAATACACACCACCATCATTAAATAAAAAACGCCCCAAGGAAATTAACAAACCCTGGATTAGCAGAGATATCCATAATTTATCAAGAGAAAAAAGGAAACTTTGGGATATCTACAAAATTAAAAAAGATGATTCTTCTTACCGGCAATATCGAATAATTAACAACCGACTTGTCTCAGAAATCAGAAGATCCAGAGAAAACTTCGAAAGAAACCTCGTCAACAATGGAGCTAAATCATTCTATGGATATATCAAGATGCAACTTCAATCCAAAGCTTCTACTCCACTAGAACTCTACAACAGCACAACTGACTCCAACACAAGCAACCCTCTTGATATTGCGGAAATTTTTGCTAAGCAGTTTAATAATGCCTACGTTTACGAACCTGATGGACCTTTACCACCTCTAACTAACCTGACCAGGGTTAACAATTGTTTTGATGATGTTCATATTAGTACAGATTTAGTGGAAAAAACCTTAAAAATGCTAAACGTCGAATCCGCCATGGGTCCAGACAACTTACCGGCTTTACTCTGGAGGGAATGTGCAAGTCAGTTGAGTAAACCGCTAGCTGTAATTATGCAGCAATCAATCACATCAGGGAAATTACCTGCAGACTGGAAACACGCAATTGTAACCCCCATCTATAAAAAAGGAGATAAGCGCACTGCTTCCAATTACCGTCCCATCAGCTTAACTTGCATTGCTTGCAAATCCATGGAAAGAGTCATTGCAGCAAAATTACGCGAATTTATATCGCAAAACAAAATTGTCCCAAATGAACAGCACGGTTTCATTCCCGGGCGCTCCACTGTCACCAACTTACTTCTTTGTCTCAACCGCTGGACTGAGAACTGGGATGGGGGTATACCGACAGATGTTATATATCTCGACTTCGAAAAGGCCTTCGACAGAGTTCCTGTAAGAAGACTTTTGCAAAAACTTGAACATCTCGGAATTCGAGGAAAAATTTTAAGTTGGATATCAGACTTCTTAACTGGTCGCACCTTCCAAGTGAAAGTAGGCGACTTTAAATCTGAACATTTCACTGTATCCAGTGGTGTACCCCAAGGGTCAGTGCTGGGTCCAGTTTTGTTCACCTTGTATATTACGGATCTTCAAGCCTCAATCACATCGCAGAGCAGCTACTTTGCCGATGACACAAAATTCTTCGCCAATCCTATTCTATGCAGTGGACAGCTTCAGCAAGATCTTGACAAGATCAAAGCGTGGACGGAAGATTGGTTGCTTACCTTAAACGTTAAGAAATGTGTAGTGCTTCATATCGGGAAAAGCAACCCCAACAAACAATATTTTCTGGCAAACGCCCAACTAGAAGCAGTCAAGCAACAAAAAGATCTTGGAATAACAATTACTGATGATCTCAAATGGGAGCAACACATAATTGCAATTGCTAAAAGAGCCAACTCTATTCTCTATCTAATAAGGAAGGCTTTCCAACATCTATCAATAGAGGTTTTTATCAAGATCTACAAGGCATATGTGAGACCTATTCTTGAGTATGGCTATCAGATCTGGAACCCTTACTTTTGCAAGGATGTAGATATCCTGGAAAAGGTACAGCGAAGGGCAACCAAAATGCCAGTGGGCCTGAAAAATAGGAATTATGAAGATCGCTTGAAATTACTTGGAATTACTACACTCAAACAAAGAAGACAAAGAGGGGACCTGATTGAGACATATAAAATTCTAACACATTATTACGATGTACCTGCACTGAATAATATTTACAAATTCAACGTCAATACAAATCTTCGAGGTCACAACAAAAAACTCAACCGTACAAAATTTAAATCTAATCCTCTTAAGAACGTTTTGCCAAATAGAGTGGTGGACATGTGGAATAAACTACCATTTGAAGTGATTAGTGCAATCTCTGTCAATCAATTTAAAAACAGACTCGATTTGTACCTAAAAACTTGTTAATATTGTTTATATTATATTGTTAATATTGTTTAGCTTTACAAGATCTGATCTGGACGTATCAGCAGAGCTGCCTGTCCAGAATAAATAATAATAATAATAATAATAATAATAACTCCTAGGGGGGTGGAAGGGGCATTTTTTAATAGATCAGTAGAAAATGAAATGGTAAATTCAAAATATTAATTGATACATGTTTGAGGGTTTGGGAAAATTCAAACTAAATTTTTCAGTGTTTCCTCGCAAAGATAACTACTCCGTAACCTCTTATATGTTTCCTAAGCAGCGGGGGTAGTTATTGACCTATGTCAGCTACTCTTGAAACAACGCGTTGGCCACCCGATTCCGCGCAAAATACAAGGAAAGGATGAATATTTTCAAACTGAATTATTGCTAACATCAACAAGGGTTGTCGACTACAACGGGCGAGCCCGTCACCACAGGAGGTTTTAACGATTAGTCGTTCTATCTCCCTGGAGTGAGCGTAGAAGACTTGGGACAGAACAGTCCACTATCTAGCTACGTCACAAGCCCGTAAGAGGCCAAAGCCTTATCCGCGAGATAGCCAGGAATGTTACCTGGCGGGCCGACACTCACGCCCTTACTTCCAATTGTGACCAAATTACTCCGGTCTCTCGATTGGTTACGAGTTCGAGGTCGCTTACGCGGTCCTCTCTTTTACGAAGCGGTGAAACGGTGTTTACCGAATCTATCGCGGACCACAGCGTCCTTTGCCCGGCTGTTTACCCAGGATCGGATGGTCGATGGTCATTTCAAGAGTAGTCGCGGTAAGGTCTGCAATCACCCCCCCGCTCTATAGGAAACAGTACTGCTTCCAGACTCCCCCGACTGTTAGTCAGAGTGTTTGGGAGCTAATGGGCCCATGATGAGGTGGCCACAATGACCCATGTGTTCAGGGTCGGTCACACTCACAGGTCAACACTCATCCGATGGCCTCCACGCATGGGGTGCGAGCCTGGGTAGGACACTGGGTCAATTAGTCTCCTCTGGAAATCAAACCTCTGGCGCTCCTGGACGGTCTGCGCACCGAGCGGCGCAAGCCAATCGATTGTGCTCTCCGACTAACAGTCGGGGGAGTCTGGGAAATGTATTGTTTCCTATAGAGCGGGGGTGGTTGCCTACCTTACGGCGACTGCTCTTGAAATGACCATTGGCCATCCGATCCCGGTTCAGAGTCGGGCAAAGGACGCCTTGGTCCGCGATAGATTCGGTGCACACCGTTTCACCACTTCGTAAGGGAGAGGACCGCGCAAGCGACCTCGAACTCGGAACCAATCGCGAGACCGGAGAAATCTGGTCACAATTGGAAGCAAGGGCGCGAGTGTCGGCCCGCCAGGTAACATACTGGCTATCTCGCGGTAAAGGCGTTGGCTTGTTGCGGGTTGTGGCGTAGCTAGACGTCGGATTTGTAATGTCCAAAGTCTTCTACGCTCACTGCACGGTCGATAGAACGATGAATCGTTAAAACGTCCTGCGGTGACGGGTTCGCCCGTTGTGGTTGACATCTCAATATGTTAGAGTGCACAGTCGATTGGCTTACGCCGCACGGTGCGCAGACCGTCCAGGAGCGCCAGAAGTTTGATTCCTAGGGGAAACTGACCATAAGGCCAGAAGTCCTACCCAGGTTCGTACTTCATGCGTGGAGGCCGTCGAATAGGTGTTGACCCGTGAGTGTGACCAACCCTGAACAGAATGGGTCTTCGTGGCCACCTCAGCAAGGGCCCATTAACTCCCATCAGGTAGAGGCCGTGCAATCGACTTGAACCTGTGACCAGGTGGAAGAATGGAGAAATCGGGCCAAATCTGGTAATGAGGGCGTGAGGCTGCTCGCTGATTTCACTTCCCAGTCTCTGCATTCACCCCACGGTTGAAAGACTGATTATATGTATATCGTTATACGTTTCTGGGGTGGCGGGTTCGATCGTAGTAGTTGACAACTCCACAGTGGTATATATGTCATGAAGTGTCAAGAGTGACGGCCATTCGACTACGACACATTTGCCCGCTTCTGCTTCAGCATTTTTCGCTAAATGGAACGGATGACGCCAGAGGTACGATGTCTACATATCGTACTATGATTCACAGTAATCTTTAAAAATCAATACGTCACGCACTTCGACTTCATTTTTATTTTAACCCTTGGAGTAAATGGGTATTTTCATGGATGCATCTGTCACTTTTGCAGGATTTTCGGCGACATCGACGGCGCTCGACTTCAAGGACTATAACTACGAAACTACTACACCAATCATAAAAAGAACAACTGCACAATGATTGCATTGAAATTTCGAATATAGAATATTGAAATATCATTTTGTAAAACAATTAGATAATTATGAATATGAGAACGTCAAAGAAGTGAAAAAACAATGGCCGACTTTGGCATTTGCGACGCGACATTCAAAGACCCGAAATACTTTATATACACGATAAATGGTACATCTAATCAGTTTAGGGGGACTATATGATGTTGTAGAAATGGTTTTACTTACGATTCGTTGAAAACTACACGAAAAACGTATCCGAAAACGAAACACACGCTCCGCGGATTTTGACGTTTCGGGAAGGCGGGCGTTCAATTTGCAGCGGTCCGTAATAATATGTTAAATTGACTGCGCAGTTGCTGCTGCGAATGCTAACAGAGAGAATTTAATTCTGTACCGATCTGCCATACGCATGAAAGAGACAAAATGCTTTCGATGGTAAAAAAAGAGTTCGAAAGCGCGCCCGCCGAGCGGAACCAGATTTGGTCGTATCATACTCAACGGGTTAAGAGAAGCTACTGTTCTATCTGTGGTAGTAGTAGAATATTTAGCCCCTCAAGCGGCAGGTGTAAATCTTGGCAGTCACCTGTCATTTCTGAGTGTTAAAGGTCAAAAATATTACACTTAAGTAAAACGTTCATAAGAAAGAAACTACTTGATGGATCATGAAAAGAAAAAAATGTTGAAATTTGAAATATAAAACATTAAAACCTCATTCTGTAAAACAATTAGATTATTATGAATAATTGTTAGAAAGTTGGAGAACTGAAAAAAAACTCACTTATTCAGCGGTATCGACGTTTTATCTCAAAATACGAAACCCTATCTAGAAATTGTAAACACATTTGCGTACGTTATTACATGCTTTACCAAATCTATTAGTGTGTTTTAATTATTTTCATACATATATCCGAAGAGAAGCTACATAATATCCGAAGAGAAGCACAGATCCGAGCAATGGCAGCACTCGACTAAGTGCCGCCAGAATACAAACAATTATATTAGAAATTCTACTCAAGAGGAAACGATGCTGCGGATGAACTAGCCCGTAAGGGCTCAGACACACCGGCATACGGACCCGAACCTATCGTGCCCCTACCATACTCGCACATAAACAACCAACTTGACAACCACTACAAACAACTACATCAAACATACTGGAAAGAGATAGACACCTGCAGACAAACCAAAGAAATAGTAATGGAATACAACCACAAAAACACTTCTAAGGACAAAAAGGCCCCAACTACGCAAACTAGTGGGACTGATAACAGGACACAACACACTAAACAAACACCTCTTCAAAATGGGCGGAACGAATAGCCCTATGTGCAGAGCATGCATGGAGGCGGAAGAAACCACAAAACACATTCTGCTAGATTGTGAACAGGTAGAAGTATACAGGACAAAACACCTTGGGACCCCAGGCACCCTGCGCGAGGCGGCAGGAAACTTGAAAGCCCTGATGGCTTTCGTCGAGGAACTGGGGTGGGTGGAATAGCGCTACCCCCGTTACACGCAAAATAGGCACACTGGATGTCGACTTGCGGAGGAACGCCCAGTATAACTAACTAACTAACTATTAGAAATTCTAGACTGCGAGAAGCACAACTGAATAATCGTACAATACAGAATTTATCTGTCTTTCTCACACATATCTAACAGGGGGTGGTTGCGCTGTGATTTTGGTGTAAATTCAGTTCGTTGAGCATTGTTACTGAGCATTGACTACAATACATCGTACCCGATTCTGTCTTGAGGGGTTATAGTAACTATTCTATGCTTTCAGGCGGTCTCAAGAGGTGATTCGTACCCGCATGAAATAGCAGCCAGTGTATCGAATGTGATGTCAGTACTTAAGTGTCCGAATCCTCACAGATTAGTCTGGCAGTCCAAAGTTGGACCACTACCTTGGCTGGAGCCATACACGGATGATGCTATTAAGGTAGTTTTTTTAATGTATTAACTAACCTTAGGAGCTGTGTTGCTCCGCTAGTTTCTTTACAAATTTATTAAAGGCCTCGCTAGCCAGAGACTGAATAAGTTGTAACAAAAATCCAAATTTGCGTGGCATTTTATGCTTCAGGAACCTGTTGCACGCCTTGCAACATGCTTCCCGTGTTTTTCTCGTGTTTTTTTTATATTGGTCTTATTCAGGTTTTGAGTCGTTTCATAATCATTGTTCTAAATGTACGAGCATTTTTTTAAAAAATCGCTAAAAGCTTTGACATTTGACCTGTCAAATTAGAAATAGCCGTATTGCGCTGCCCAATAAAAAATGACCCTTCTGGTGTCCTTGCCGTGACAAAAAAAAAACAAGAGCTTTAATTAAAAATCAAGTTCGAAAGAACATTTTAATAAATGTAATAAATATTACGAAAATATTACTATTTTATTGTGAACATGAGTTGTCATGAGTTTTTTTTTAATCTCCTAAAGTTGGTTTAACGACAGGCATTTACGGTCTGTCAATTCTGGCTACTGCCACTTGAGAGAAGATTGGTTCCAAAATGGCGCTACGAGTCTACTCGTACTAATAGTAAAAACACATTTTGAAAAACAAGCTTTTATTAAAATGCTCTGTCCCGATCCAACCCTGGGTGCTGCAGCCATATAATAGTGGAGCTTAAAACGGGCTATCATAATTGAATGCTATATATAATTTCTTGTTTTTGTTGTTGACCGTTGAGGAGTCTCCTGGTTAGAATCCAACCCTGGGTGCAGCAGCCATGTCATGGTGAAACTTAGAACGAGCTATCATAATTAAATGCGTTTACAAAATTTTGTGTCTGTGCTGTTGACCGTTAAGGAAACCCCTCGTCGGAAGCCAACCCTGGGCTAAGCAGCTGTGAGTCACCACCGTCACGTCGGGGTCACCAATGTGAGTGACCACCCCTCACTAGACTCCGAGTTATTCGGTGTGAGGTGGTGGTGTCAACTTGTGGGTTATCTCCGTATTAAAAGTCGATTTAACCCTTCCGATTTGAGTTAACCATTTTTGGTTAGACGCTTACAAACGCTAAGATTTGAGCTAATCAATTTTGGTTTATCGTGTAAAATAGTCTGACGTTAGCTTTGCAAAAAATGTTCGTTTCTTTTCCCGAATTATGACGAAAAATCGCGAATTATGACGTAATATTCGTTTAATTCGCTTATGAAACAGCTATTATTTGATTTACATCGTATATAATCACAAAATTGGCTATATTTTGCTCAATTCAACTTGATTTCTAATTTGACATCAGACATCGGACATTCGGAGAATACATCAATTTTTTCTTGGCTGAGTAACTAAATGTTTTTATATGCAAATAAGTAAAACAAAATATAAGTTTTGGTAAAGTATTTAATAAAGAATATAACTGTATTTACAATTTTTGCATATTTTACGTATTTTGTGATAAAAACATCGAAATTATTTGAATAGGCGACTTTTTTTCAGTTCGCCAACTTTGTAATATTTATTCATTATTATCTTAATTGTTTTACGAGATAATCTTACAATGTTTTATATTTCAAATTTCAATGCGATCATTTTACAGTTATTCTTTTTATGATCCGTATAGTGGTTTACAAGTTATAGTCGTTTTACTCAAGTTCATTTACTTGTGCCGAATTTACAAGCGAAAATGTCGCCGGCGTAAGTGACAGCTGAATTTTTACTTCGCGATTGGAAGGGTTAAAGTGTATCAAAAGGTTTATTGAGAGTTCGATATTGCCAGTTTGTAACGCTTCCCGAATAGGATATATTGACGCGAATGTAGTGGCTATCTGCCTGAAGTTACGAGGATGTATGGATAAGGATTGTACTTGTGCTCCTAGTATCTCGCACTGGGCACGGCTCGAGTCTGTGGGAGTGCAGACTGATGCGTCTCCCCTAGATAAGGAAAGGAAGGAAAAGGTAACTAAGAAGCCGGACCCGTTGACTCGCCTCGTGAGAGGGGTACCGGGTATGCCGTCGCTGTCTTGGGGGACGTGATCACTCGAGGAATGATACTTTGGTCGTATTTTCGCCGGTTTATATAGGCCGAAAAATGATGCAATCCAAAATATTCCAAGTAAAAGTATTGTTTTATCGTGCTGATTCATCGCTTCACGAGGTAGAATAATAGCTGAATTTGTGTTAGTGCATTTCACTGGAAATCAAATGCATTTGTTGACTGCATGTAACGATACTTAAGGGTCGTTACACAGCCATGTCATGATGAAACTTATAACGGGCTATCATAATTGAATGCTTTAACAAAATTTTGTGTCTGTGCTGTTGACCGTTAAGGAGTCCTCTCGTCGGGAGCTAATCCTGGGTGCAGAATCAGGTCGCTCACCATAAAAGAACATTTATCCGAAATTGCTCAATCATATGGATTGAAAATCAATGCGGATAAGACCAAAGTTCAAAGGCCAGCGTTTACCTCGATGGAACCCAAATCGAACAGGTCCCACAATTCAAGTATTTAAAATCGTTTGTTACGGAAAAGAAAGTGGCATCGACGGCCGATGTCCATAGCCGGATCGGTCAGGCAACAGCAACATTCGCCTCGCTCAAGTGGTGCATATGGAAGCGAACGAATATTACCATCAAAACCAAAGTACGACTATACCGAACGTCGGTTCTTCCCATTCTTCTTTATGTATCGAAAACGTGGACTATCGGACCTCAAAATTGGACGTCCTACAATCGGACCTCAAAAAGTTTGAAGTCTTTCAAATGCGATACTCGAGGCAGATTCTCGGTGTCTCACTCCGCGACCGAATTCGAAACGAGACCATTAGAGAAAGATGCGATCTAGTAACAACGATCGAAGAAGAAGTACAAAGACGTCGACTACGATGGTTCGGCCATGTTTGCCGAATGAACGACAATCGCTTGCCACGTAAACTTCTTTGGCGAAACCGTCCGACAGAATGGAGAATTTAGCGATCGGCACCGAAGAAAACCTGGCTAAATAACATCAAAGACGACCTTAAAAATCAACGATTGTCGGCTAGGGATACTCGAGACGTGGCAAAAAATCGTCAAGAATGGAAGCGAATCGTGAATGGAGTACGATATTCAGCGGCATCGACAGCAGCGTATTGGCTGCGAGGACGACCCCCTCCCCAATCGCCGCTAAGGAATAAATAATAATAATAATAATAATAATAAGTTCACCTTCACGCGGTGGAAGTAGGCGCTCGTGGCCTGCCAGCTAAATCTTTGTTTCACCTTTTTAAAGATCTTGGTCTCTCCAGGAAAATAATCAACTCCTTTCTAGAAATATTATCTAAAACCGCGATTTCTGCATCTCAAATTCTATGGCTTCGAAGAGGGAGTGAATGGGTGGTAAGGTGAACGCTCACATGTGGCAAGACAGCTGTCCTAAACCTACCACAGCCGGTCGTTAGTCCGGAATCCACCCTTCACCTCCCAGAAGTGTAATAATTATATATGATGGGCCCGATTTTTGGTCGGTGAATTCCACGGCAGCTCCGTTTGTATTTTATTTATAATAATAATAAATAATAAATAAAAATGGTTATTTGAATTAGGAAGGTCTAAATCTGAAAACTTGGTTTGTGAAGCGTATGTATAACAGTTAATTTAAAAATAATATTGTATATTTATATAAATTATTATGTATATATTAATAGTATGTCATATCATATTTTTATTTATATTATTTCATATTTTTTAGCAGTGATTTTATAATTGTATTTATATATTTTATTAAATTATAAATATGTTTATACCATATATCATTTATTATTTATTTATATCGTATTTACGTATATGTGTATTTGCCATATTGTATTACCTACAATGTTATTCATTTATTCAATCTTAATTAAGTACATTCATTAATTATAAAAATAAAAAGTTTTTTACGTTAATTAGGATAATTGTTACATAAGTTGTATCACTTATTTTAATTACTCTGACCCGCCTAGATACGGGACAGTTTAGCCCTAGTTAGGTGGGCAATGAGCATTAGCTGCATTTCGGTGTTCAATTTTTCCGAGTTACTTGTGAGAGTGGCCACCCGTCACTAGACTCCAATTGATTGCGAGCGAAGGGTGGTTCTCATCATCGAGTTTTCTCCGTGAATGAAAGTCGTGGATGTCGAAGTAGAAGTATTTAATCAGAAGGTTGAAGTGAGTCGCCAGTTCTTAACGCCTTGAGAGTTATTTCGCCATTGTGTAGTAGTGTGGGCGCGAGGTGACGTCGTAGTAGTGTGTCCGAAGTGTGTAGTCGAGGAGCGAGGCTTGACGGTCGGTATCGCGGATAATGCAGGTACTGCTTGATAATGAAGCGAAGTCGCGATAACTGTCCACTGAGGGGTCGATGTGTAGCCGTGTACTTGTCCACCAAGGGAATGATATGTAGAGCGTGGCAACTGTCTGCCAAGGGAATGATTGTAACCGTGTACTCGTCCACCAAGGGAATGATGGCGATCGATTGAAATGTACTACGTTTTATACTGTGAGCGGTGATGTAATAGCTATGAGTGGGGTGTGACATGTGTCGCTTGCCTGTGCATAAATTGCCGAATTTAGTTGGAAATTAACTGCAGCTGGCTCGTGTAGGTTTGAGCGAGTTTGCGGTTTCCATTCCGTGGAAATTACTTTTTTGTTGTGGGTATGTTGGAGCGACAGGGCTCCAACATACTTATAACATTGATAACAATGGGGCTAAATGTACAAAAATTAAATAAATAAAGTATTAAACCTTAAAAAAAAAAAAAAAAGAAAATTGTCATCAGAACTGAACCAATATGTAAAATTTCAACTTCATAGGATAAGAGGAAGTGGTTCAATTTCCGCTCGCAAGATTCATACTGACAAACATACTGACTAAACAAACATACTGACAAACATGTCAAGGTAAATAAAAGCTTGTAAGAGGAAACTAAAAGAGGACCAAAGCTGTACTATAATTTGCTCATACTTTTTCTCCTCTATCGAGTACTCTCCCAATCAAAATTCAGTCCTATCTCCACGAGCTTTTCCCACCATTGAGTTCCCACAGTCTCATACTTCGGTCAGCCGCTGAAAATCCGCTTGAATATAGGTCGTTTCTCTAGGAATATAGTGTCGAACCATTTATTAATTACTAGCTGACCCGTGCCCAATTCGATGGGCGGTAAAACTTTTTACCTGTGATGAAATTATGAGTGTGGTTCGGTTAGTACTGAGTGCTGTGATTTATTTCCTGACTGCCAAAAGAAGGGTTATATTTTTACTGCATATGTATGTATTTGCATGCCAATTTGACTATATTACCGTTATTTGTGAGTGTCTTCTTGTGAGTGTCTTATTTGTGAGCGTATTATCTCTTTAACTATTTATGCAGTAAAAGGGAAATTATATGCAGTAAAAGGGAAAAGTCTGTTGTTTTAAACACTTGAGACGATAAATTTACTTATTTTGATAAGAATTCATAATTGTTGATTTAAATTATTTTTTTGATATAAAATACTACTTTTTGTGACTTTAATATAAAAGTTAGACATATGCTGTCGCCGACTTTTTTGTAGGCATTATTAAGCTCTACAACTTTTCTCTAGAACTTAATCATATATCTATCATCGTTAAGGCAGCGTTAGTTAGAAACGTTTTCGTTCGACCGCTTATTCTCCGACTTACTTTGCAAATCCGACTGCCACGAAAAAGTCTTTTCATTTTTCCGATTAATATATAGCCTATGACACTCACAAATAACGTGGCTTTCTAATGGTAAAAGCATTTTCAAAATCGGTTCAGTAGATCCAGAGATTACTTCCTACAACGTCACAAACTTTACCTCTTTATAATATTAGTATAGATATATTTTTTCTTGCAGTCCTATGTGAAAAAGGGTAAGAAGAACTTCATTGTTGTACCGATCGCCTTTGTGAATGAGCATATAGAGACGCTTCACGAATTGGATATTGAATATTGTCACGAGCTAGCTGAAAAGGTAAATGATTTACGTCTTAATTTATCGATTTTTTAGAATAAATGATTGTTTCTGCAAAAAAAAATGAAAATATGGACCTGAAGAAGTCACTGTTTGCGAGGAGATTAGGACAGAAACAGTTTGGCTCATGCTTATGGCTTTCATTGTTAGAATGACTGCCATAAGCATGAGCCATGAGAGATGTGGACTTGAAGAAGTCTCTCTTGCGGGGAGATTACGACAGCAATAGTATGGCTCACGCTATTGGCCTTCAATGCCAGAATGATTGGACAACAATTGGAGACTTTTACATTCCTCCTCCAATGCACTGGAAAGTAATGTTGTATGACTGGACGCCAGAGATGCTGAAATTTTATTTAAATGCCTTTCAGCATACACTTCCAGACCCCAGTAACCTCGCTCATTGGAGCTATGCCGAGGATAGTTCATGTACCCTTTGTAGCAACACCCCTTGCACTGCTAGACATATTCTAGCTGGCTGCAAGGTGGCCTTGGATCAAGGACGGTACATTTATTGCCACGACAAAGTCCTTGCTGTTATTCGCTAGGTACTTAGCCTCTCAGTGGCTCGTGCCAATAAGGGTTCCACAGTATCCTCCAAACCTCCAATACAGTTTGTGCGGGTTGGCTCTAAAGGCAAAAAACATCTCACTGCAAAACCTTTCTCAATAATCGAGAAACCTTCAGATTGGATTATGGAGGTCGATTCGGTCTCTAAGCAGTATTAATTCCCTGAAAGTCTCGGATGCACAGCCCTGCGTCCAGATATAACTCTTCTCGGAAGATGGTCCTCATCGTAGAATTAACTGTTCCATGGGAATCAAATATCCCAAAAGACCACGAGTACAAATTAAATAAATACCATGACCTAGCAAATGCCGTCACCCGGAACGGTTTCACTGTTCACCTTTTAGCGGTGGAATTAGGCGCTCGAGGGCTGCCAGGTAAATCTTTGTTTCACCTTTTTAAAGATCTTGGTCTCTCCAGGAAAATAATCAACTCCTTTCTAGAAAAATTATCTAAAACTGCGATTTCTGCATCTCAAATTCTATGGCTTCGAAGGGGGAGTGAATAGGTGGTAAGGTGAACGCTCACATGTGGTAAGACAGCTGTCCTAAACCTACCACAGCCGGTCGTTGTCCGGAATCCACCGTTCACCTCCCAGAAGTGTAATAATTATATATGATGGGCCCGATTTTTGGTCGGTGAATTCCATGGCAGCTCCGTTTGTATTTTATTTATTAACTGTTCTATCGGAATCATATATCCCAAAAGACCACGAGTACAAATTAAATAAATACCATGATCTTGCAAATGCTGTCACCCGGAACGCCTTTACTGTTCACCTTCATGTGGCGCTCGTGGCCTGCCAGCTAAATCTCTGTTTCACCTTTTAAAAAATCTTGGTCTCTCCAGGAAAATAATCTGAAAAAAACATGCACTTTGGATGATGCCCCCCAAAAAGCATTTTTTCGGAAAAATCATGTACAAAAAAGGTAGGTACCACTGAATAGGCCTTGAAATAGACTTTAGATCTGCATTCAAGAAAATTAACTATACTTTGTATTTTTTGAGATATTCAGGATTGTGTTGAAAACTCATAGGTGTGCGATTTATTGATCTCAAGTATATTTAAAATATATTTTTTTAAATTGATTTTTGAATTTTTTTTTGTTTTAAATGTTGTTCAATTGCACGTTGCACTGATTTACTGTAAAGTTGCACTGATTCATCCCCTTCAAAGATGCCGGTAACTAAAAACTCATGAATGAAAAAACTATGGAATGAAAAATTAATGATTAAAAAAGCTAATTTGCCTTTTTATTTTTTTTTTTAAAGAAAAAAATGGGAACTGTAGTGGAGTTTTGTATTTGTTTTGATGGTTTTTTTTTTTATTCAATAGGTTGGAGTGCAGCAAATCGAGAGAGCAGCGGCTCCGAATGATCATCCTTTATTCATCAACGCGATGGTTGATATCGTCAAATCGCATCTTCAAAATGGACCACGTCTCTCCGCTCAATTCCTAAGCAGGTAAAACTAACGATGAAACAATTGCTATTAATCAATTTTTCATACTTTCTCGAACTTCAATAATGATTGTGAACCTATCAACTTCAATAATGGATTGTGAAGCCATTTGAAAAGCTAGAGAAAAAAATGCAAATTTGTCCGCCATAAATCGACCACATTTTTATAAAAATTTAATAAAATGCCTTTATTGGCTCATTGTGGACAAACTCCCTAATTTCTAATATCAACAAAAGAGAATGGGCATTTTGGGCCCACTTTTCCAATAGCTGTATATCATATACCAATGGAAAGATCGCTTTATCTCGAACATTGATTACTAAAACGACTGATCTCAATTATGAGCCGTTTCTGAGTTAAATCGTATTAAATATGACTAATTACCCGATATCCCCTATAATCCAGTGAATAGAGGGGGGTTACCTTACAAATGGTCCGGTATTACTTGAATTTTTGATATGATATTCAGCATACACTTCCAGACCCCAGTAACCTCGCTCGTTGGAGCTTTGCCGAGGATAGTTCTTGTCCCCTCTGTAGCAATACCCCTTGCACAGCTAGACACATTCTAGCTGGCTGCAAGGTGGCCTTAGATCAAGGACGGTACACTTACCGCCATGACAAAGTTCTCGCTGTTATTCGCGAGGTAATTAGTCTCTCAGTGGCTCGAGCCAACAAGGGTTTGACAGTATCCTCCAAACCCCCAATACAGTTTGTGCGGGATGGCTCTAAAGGCAAAAAACATTTAGCTACAAAACCTTTCTCAATAATCGAGAAAGCTTCAGATTGGATTCTGGAGGTCGATTCGGTCTCTAAGCAGTATAAATTCCGTGAAAGTCTCGGATGCTCAGCCCTGCGTCCAGATATAACTCTTTACTCTCTATCTCGGAAGATGGCCCTTATCGTATAATTAACTGTTCCATGGAAATCAAATATCCCAAAAGACCACGAGTACAAATTAAATAAATACCATGATCTCGCAAGTGCCGTCACCCGGAACGGCTTCACTGTTCACCTTCACGCGGTGGAAGTTGGCGCTCGTGGCCTGCCAACTAAATCTCTGTTTCACCTTTTTAAAGATCTTGGTTTATCCAGGAAAATAATCACCTCCTTCTTAGAAAAATGATTTAAAACCGCAATTTCCGCATCTCAAATTCTATGGCTTCGAAGGGGGGAGTGAATGGGTAGTACGGTTCTAAACCTACCACAGCCGGTCGTTAGTCCGAAATCCACTGCTCACCCCCCAGAAGTGTAATAACACTATATGATGGGCCCGACTTCGTTCGGTGAATTCCATGGCAGCTCTGTTTGTATTTTATTTATTTTTATTTATTAGGTTACCTACCTGCATGTTAATAGTGCTGTTGTCCAAGAATTGCTGTTGTCTTGCAGATGGCTGGTCTCCGACATTGAACAATTCCTGATTGTTGACTATCGCGCTTTTCTTAGATTCCAAGGAAGACGGAGGAAATATTTCGACTTCTTTCGATCTGAAAATAATGTTATATAATTTTTTTTTAAGGCTGGTGTACATTGAGTCTGTTTCTTCAAACTCAAAACGAGTCAGTGCTGACCCGGTGCTGCCATTGTGTAAATTGATTTCAAGTATTTATAGCGCTGTCGCGTCAGTGCTGACTTCAATATTCCCGCTATATATTTTGAAGACAGTCCACTTAACCCCTCTCCTCGCGGAATAAAATTCAGCCGTCCCATTCGCGCGCGACCTTTTCGCGCGCAAAATCGACGACCTTGATAAAAACGACCATAACTTGTAAACCACTATACAGATCATAAAAAGAAGAACTGTAAAATGATCGCATTGAAATTTGACATATAAAACATTATAACCTTATCTCGTAAATCAATTAAGATAATAATGGCGACAAATTACAAATTTGGCGAAGTGAAAAAACTCGCCTATTTATCATTTCGATGTATCATCACAAAATACGAAAGTCTATGCGGAAATTGTATTTACAGTTATGTTCTTTATTAAATGCTTTACCAAAACCATTATTTTGTTTTACTTCTTTGCATACAAAAATATTTAGTTTTTCAGTCATAATAACCAAGAAAAATTTGATGTCTCCTCGTAAAAATTTTTTTTTTAAATTTTGTATTTCTGACTACTTAGGGACTTTATTTATATGAAATTCTTTCATAATAACTTTTCCACTACACTACACTTCTTATAAAATCATACCATACCTTTCAACTTTGTCTGATATTACAGAAAAATCCAAACTTTTGCGAGTCGGTGATGAAAATTTGGTATTAATTTTGACAGGTCATAATACAAAAGTGGATAAAGTTTTTCAAATATATTGTGTTATTATGTGCTTATTATATGTCTAATAACTAATTATTATACTCTAAAGAGTCACATTTCATAGAAAAACTATAGGAAATCACACTCAAAATATGGTAATTCTTCCATACTAATTACGTAAACAAATAGGTATGCGCACCCCGCGATTTCGCGAATATCGATAAAATTAGGCAGCGCGACTGTCTATGCAATATCGCCGCGGTGCGATCTCATTTGTTTAGGCAAATTCGGAGTGTGATTTTCTAGTTTCTTCTATGAAATGTGACTGGAGTATAATAATTAGTTATTGGACATCTAATAAGCGTCAAGTTTTCAATACATTCGAAAAACTTCTAACCACTTTTGTATGCCTTTGCAATTATTATGAAATCAGACTATCGCGGTTGCTTCACATTATAGCTTTATAAACGAATTTACCGCGTGAAGTGTGTAGCACCCGACGTTTCGGCGACGTTGCCCAGGGTAGACTGGACAGCGGCGGCTGCAACGTCGCCGAAACGTTGGTGTCCAAACTTTACGTGGTAAATTCGTTTGTTAACCACATTTGTATCATGCCTTTGCAATTATTATGAAAAAGATTATCGCGGTTGTTTGACATTATAAATAGCTTTATAAACGAATTTACCGCGTGAACTTTGTGGCACCCGACGTTTCGGCGACGTTGCAGCCGCCGTTGTCCAGGGTAGACTGGACAGCGGCCGCTGCAACATCGCCGAAACGTCGGGTGCTACAAATTTCACGCGGTAAATTCGTTTATAAAGCTATTTATAATGTCAAACAAACGCATTAAGTTTTTGATTTCATAATAATGGCAAAGGCATTATACAAAGTGGTTAAAAAACGAATTTACCGCGTGAAGTTTGTAGCACCCGACGTTTCGGCGACGTTGCAGCAGCCGTTGTCCCGAGTAGACTGGACAGCGGCCGCTGCAACATCGCCGAAACGTCGGGTGCTACAAACTTCACGCGGTATATTCGTTTTTTAACAACTTTTGTATAATTATTATTATTAAAATTTTCTAGAAGAAAACTCAAGAATCCAATTTTTTTTTATTTCAAAGTTCAAAGTTCAAAGTTTATTTATTCCAAAAAACCCGGTAAGGGTATAGAACTTACAATTAATAAATACATTTTTTATAATATTCATATTTTAAACATATCATATATCTGGCAAAACATATCATATATCATATATCTGGAGACGGGGGCTGCATAGACGTGGAACGGCAAGCGCGCAACTGTGATATCTGAAAAATAAAACAAAATACTGCTTAGGCGGATCTTTGATAATCTGACCAACCTTAGAAGAATAGTCCGGTCTCTCCGCTGTTGACCGTTGAGGGAGTTAATGGGCCCTAGCTGAGGTGACCACGAAGACCCATTCTGTTCAGGGTTGGTCACACTCACGGGTCGACACCTATCCGACGGCCTCCACGCATGAAGTGCGAGCCCGGGTAGGACTCTGGCCTTATGGTCAGTTTCCCTTAGGAATCGAACTTCTGGCGCTCCTGGACGGTCTGCGCACCGTGCGGCATAAGCCGATCGACTGTGCACTCTGACTAACAACTTGGGTTGTCGACTACAACGGGCGAACCCGTCACCCCAGGCTGGTATAACGATATGTGATCGTTCTTTCAGCCGCGGGATGAGCGTAGAAGACGCACCGGGCAGTTGACTCAGCGGGCAGACCAAGCGCCTTTGCTATCAGTTACTGCCAAATTTTTTCCTGGTATCAAACTATCTCCTGGTATCGGGTAGCCGAATGATCAAATAGAGTCGTCAACTACAACGGGCGAGCCCGTCACCTCAGGAAGTTTTAACGTATAGTCATTCTATCTCCCGTGAAGTGAGCGCAGAAGACTTGGACAAAACAGTCCACCGTCGTCGTCCGATCGGGTAGCCGATGGTCGTTTCAAGAGCAGTCGCCGTAAGGTCAAAATAAAATTCAAAATTAAATTAATAAGTACTGACCTTATGAAGCTCGGCGACGAAAGCGAGACGGGGGCTGCATAGACGTGGAACGGCAAGCGCGCAACATATCTGAAAAATAAAACAAAATACTGCTTAGCAGGATCGTTGATAATCTGACCAACCTTAGAAGAATAGTCCGGTCTCTCCGCTGTTGACCGTTGAGGGAGTTAATGGGCCCTAGCTGAGGTGGCCACGAAGACCCATTCTGTTCAGGGTTGGTCACACTCACGGGTCGACACCTATCCGACGGCCTCCACGCATGAAGTGCGAGCCCGGGTAGGACTCTGGCCTTATTTATTTATTTATTTATTTATTTTCATAACAAATCAACATTACAGTTTCTACCAATCCGTTGATATGCAATATACACATAAATATAAAAAAAAATAATAGAATTCTTACAAGTACATACATAACATGTTTAAATAAGCGTTAAATACAAATACCGGCATTAAGAATAGAAAAACTTACAAACTTACAGTACATAAGAGTGAAAACAGTTTATATTATTCTGCCATAAACAAGTAGCGCAATGCCCACACCTTGAAGAGATGCGGGCTCGCTGTAAAAATGTCTGGCGCTGTCGAACATAGCGCATTTATGTGCCGCAAAGCTCGTGTAAGCAGACTCCATCGACTTAGGTTGGTGCGCGAGGACGGCTCCGCAAATAGATTATGAATGCGAGCACGATTATAATTGTCCGGGACAAAGAGACAAACCTTCGCTAGCATGCTAGGATTATCAACTCCTCCCCTAATCAGCTTGAATTCCCCTAACTTATGGTCAGTTTCCCCTAGGAATCAAACTCTGCACAATCTAACTTATGGTCAGTTTCCCATAGGAATCAAAATCAGACTGTGCACTCTGACTAACAACTTGGGTTGTCGACTACAACGGGCGAACCCGTCACCCCAGGCTGGTATAACGATCTTACACCGCATGGTGAGACACAGTCTAGATTTCCTCAGTAAATAAGCCCAAATTGAAAAAAAGTTGTATGTTATTTTAAGCTGCATTTTAGTTTCTCTATAAAATCCGATATTCGAATAACCAAATTTCTCAAAAATAAAAATATCGAAAATAAAATTTTTTTTTCGTATTTTTTTGTTGTTTTGTATCGATAGAAATCCAAGCCTTCTCTACACATATTGAGAAATTTCGGTTTTTGCCGCCAAAATATGAACTCTGAAAACGTGGTCCTTTTGTAAACGACGTGTAAATATCAAAATACATCTAATTCCTTGAGTATATACCTCCTAAATGGAATAATAGCGATTTTATAAGCGAAATAAACCAATATTATCACTACACTCGCGAGATTTCGAGTTTCGAAATAAATTTCGAGACGCCGCCATTGATCGTGTTGCGTCATTTCACAAATTTACTAAAAACTACGTGAAAAAAAGGAAATGGCCTTCTCCAATCGGTAATTATCATTCCTACACAATTTTAGAATGCATATAACTCACTTTTACGGGTAAAATCCAACTAAAAACACTTACAATTGTAATTTCAGTTACGAGCCGCGCGGCGCTACGTCGATCGAAATGTCGCACTGCCGAAGCGGAATTTTCCACGATGGTGGCAGCGTTGCCATGTATCGTACAGATTTTATCGCATGATACTATCGTATACAGTAATGGTAACGAATCATTGGCTATTTTCTGGCATCAAACGATAAAATATAGAAGCGCGTTCTATTTTTTAATGGATTTTTTCCCAAACGGCGACTGTGGCCTCCATCATGATGGGGTTATTGGGACGCCTCACATTTCAACGTATTAAAGTTTATATCCCTAATGGGACGCCTCACATTTGACGGGTTAAAGACAGTCCACTCCACCACACGCATCAGCGGTACAGACCTTGCCAGTAGTTGTCAGTAGTCATCCTTGTCAGTACAGACCTTATCAGTAGTATTATCAATAGGATAAAAGCGAATTTATTGCGTGAAGTTTGTAGCAACCGACGTTTCAAGTTTGAAGTTTGTAGCACCCGAACTTTCCCTGAAGTTGTAGCACCCAAACATCACGCGGTAAATTCGCTTTTATCCTATTTACTAGCTGACCCGTGCCCACTTCGTTGGGCGGTAAAACTTTTTACCTGTGATGAAATTATGAGTGTGGTTCGGTTAGTAGTGAGTGCTATGATTTATTTCCTGACTGCCAAAAGAAGGGTTATATTTTTACTGCATATGTATGTATTTGCATGCCAATTTGACTATAATACTGTTATTTGTGAGTGTCTTATTTGTGAGTGTATTATCTCTTTAACTATTTATGCAGTAAAAGGGAACTTATATGCAGTAAAAGAGAAAAGTCTTTTGTTTGTCAGTCACTTGAGACGATAAATTTACTTATTTTGATAATAATTCATAATTGTTGATAATATGACCAATAAACATGACCTAACGATTTAAAATATTTTTTTAAAATATAAAATACTACCTTTTGTTACGTAAATATAAAAGTTAGACATATGCTGTCGCTGACTTTTTTATAGGCATTATCAAGCTCTACAACTTTTCTCTAGAACTTAATCATATATCTCTCATCGTTAAGGCAGCGTTAGTTAGAAACGTTTTCGTTCGACTGCTTATTCTCCGACTTACTTTGCAAATCCGACTACCACGAAAAAGTCTTTTCATTTTTCGGATTAATATATAGCCTATGACAATCACAAATAACATGGTTTTCTATTGGTAAAAGAATTTTCAAAATCGGTTCTGTAGATCCAGAGATTACTTCCTACAACCTCACAAACTTTACCTCTTTATAATATTAGTATAGATAATGTCAAACAACCGCTATAGTCTTCGACTTGTCAGTAGTTAAACGCCGAAGTCACTAGTAGGTCGTCGCGTCGTGTGGCAAATTTTAACAAGCGAAAGTGACTCATTTTATCCCCACTGACTTAAATATCGAGCGTTCACCCTTAAGAAATAACTACAACTGACTGACTGTATGTAAACAGCTGGAGTCAGTTCTCGGCACCATCACTGACGCCTGTAACTGACTTAATTTAAATCTGCACTTATTGAACAAGTCTTGAACACTTTTTTTTAAATTTATTTATTTATTTATTATTTATTTATTTAGGTACATAGGATTAGGTATACAGTTCATTCATAGGTCATGTAATCTTATAATAATTATATAAATTATTTAATAATTAATATAGGGAGGTCTTACATGACCACATCACATCTTACATGACCTTTACTGCCAATAGCACATCTAACTAGGCGATAATTTGGCCCGTCTCTAGATGTGCATATTTTTATGAAATTTTAAGAAATGAAGTGTTTTTTTTTTAAATAAATTATTTGGACCCACCACCTGTATATACACATAAATATACCAATTTTATAAAAAATATAGCTATGTAATAAATATATACATTTATAGTTGTAATTTAATAAAATTTAATTAAGAAAAATAGATAAGTGATACTAAATAAATTGTCGTGCGTTGCAAAGAAGTTGATCAGATTTTACATATCCCTTGTTAAGTAGCCATCTATTAAGGTTTGCTTTAAATATTTTTATGTTAGGATAATTTTTCATGTCTTCACTAAGGGAATTATATAATTTTGGGGCTATGTAGAATATATGTCTCTGGGCAAATGTTGTCCTGACTGACGGAATTATATAATTGATACTCGCGGACATTCTTGTGTTCAGATTGTTTTGAGTTCGGGCGTGGTCATCTCTAGATTTGTAGAATGCAAGAAGCGCTTGCTTAATGAATAACTGTTTAGCTGATAGCACATGGGATTGGGAAAATAACAAGGCAGATGGATGACGCCGGTTTTTCCTGTGAATTACTCTCAATAATAATTTCTGCGCTTTTGTCAATCTGTAGTATGCATCGAAGGTGCATGCCTGATAGAGTGAGGGAGCTGATTTCATAAACGAGCAGAATGGACTGTAAAAGAGTGCGTGTAAACAGAAGAATGATGTATCGGAATGGCGAGTGTGTTATCCCGGCTCGATCGAAGTGGAAGACCGTGGCCTTCCAAAGGGTGGAAATTCTCCTTGAGATAGGAGGGTGAAGTGGGGTTATTGAGTATGTTGTAGAGTAGCGACAACGTATGCAAATTTCTTCGATCGCGAATAGGAAGCCAATGAAGTTGCTCACGAAAGCAGCTAATGTGGTCGAACTTTCGCAAAATAAAAACGTACCTGAGTAAGATATTTTGCAGACGCCCCAGCTTATTATACTACCTTTTATGGATCTTGACTGCAAATAATATATTAAAAAAAAATTGTCATTGGGGTTTTCATGTAACTAGCCATATGAATATTTCAAACTTCCAAACTACAAATATTTATACAATTATTAAAATAGTCCTTATGTCCCTTGTCCGCAGATGCCCTAATTGCATGAACCAGCGATGCGAGAGCTCCAAGCAGTGGTACAAGAAGTTGTGCTCCACCTAAGAAAATCACAAAATAGATAATTAGTACATAATATCATTGATTATATAATCATATTAGATTGCACAACTCTATGGTACGATTTGGCAACCCTTCTACGACGTCGAAATGCAGAAATAGTGCTGATAGCATAGACGACAAAACATCAATATATTTGGCCATGTTTAATAATAACATTGATAATAAATGTTTTTTTTATAAAGGACTGATTTATAAAAACCTAATAATTTAACCCTTCGAGTAGTGGCAAATTTCATGGCAGACCGCGGCAATTTATTTGAATTTCTTTCAATATCGCCGCGCTCGACAAAAAGTACTATAACTATGGAACTACTATAGCAATCATAAAAACAAAAACTGTACAATGATCGCATTGAAATTTCGTATATAGAATATTGAAATCTCATTTTGTAAAACAATTAGATAATTATTCAATAAATATGAGAAAGTCGAAAAAGTGAAAAAAACTCGGCATTTCTAACTTATACTTGTCTTACGGAAAAATACGGAAACCTATTTAGAAATTGTAAATACTATCGTGATCTTTATTAGATTCTCTATCAAAGGTAATATTTCGTTTTGCTTATTTACATACAAAAATATTTAGATAATAGCTCATAAAAAACAAAAAAAAAAAGGAATTTTACCAGAAATATCCGCGAAATGACGCGCGAAGTTATTATAGCGGCCGTCTATGTATCTATGGTAATAATGAGATATTTGGTATGGATTTTAGGATGCGTTCGAATTACAAAATAATATTACTGTGCGCTCCGGGAGCAAGCCGCCATTATTGGTCGTTACGTAGTCAACGGTGTTCTGATGTGCAACCAAATTTGGTTGTTACGTAGCCGAAGGGTTAAACCAACGATAACAATAATAACATTCAATTATTAGTGCCATCTATTGCAATTTTTTGCATAGGCTGATTACATCACAGAAATAATACGAAGGGATATAATGCCATATTTGAACATTAAAGAGCGTAATTATTATGTATTAAAACCTTTTTACCAAATCATAAAATGACATCTTTATGTAAATAATAATAAAATAACAAGGGCTACGATTTAAAAATTCTTTTGTATATTTTATATATCTATATCTATAGCGCGCGAATTTTGAAAATCCGTCTTGCACACAACACTCACTGTATCCTGTCTTACGTCTTTGCGTTCGGCGGCGGGAACATTTTAAGAAGAGGGTTCCACGTAGAAAAGAGTTTGTAACCGTCGTCTCTATTGAAATTCGGGGTTCTTCTTATTTCTGAGAAGACGGATTTTAAAAATTCGCTCGCTCCGAGCCCGGCCCCCTCCACCGTTATAATCTACGCAGTGGCCGCAGCAGTATGCGGCCTACCCGCAAAACAACGGATTGACAGCTCTTCAGTCTAGCCTTGACAACGGCGGCTGCAACGTCACCGAAACGTCGGGTGCTACAAATTTCACGCGGTAAATTCGTTTTCTATCCTATTTATAATGTCAAACAACCGCGATAGTCTTCGATTTTATACTTCGATAGTATTATTAATCTTTCAAATTGATTTTTTTGAGTTTAGCCAATACATCTTCTTTGTCTTTGCCCTCTACCAAAAGTTTCCTTAACCCGTTGAGTATGATACGACCAAATCTGGTTGTGAAACATTTATCCGTTGAGTATGATACGACCAGATCTGGTTCCGCTCGGCGCGCGCGCTTTCGAACTCTTTTTTTACCATCGAAAGCATTTTGTCTCTTTCATGCGTATGGCAGATCGGTACAGAATTAAATTCTCTCTGTTAGCATTCGCAGTAGCAACTGCGCAGTCCATGTAACATATTATTACGGACCGCTGCAAATTGAACGCCCGCCTTCCCGAAACGTCAAAATCCGCGGAGCGTGTGTTTCGTTTTCGGATACGTTTTTCGTGTAGTTTTCGGTGTTTATTTCAACGAATCGTAAGTAAAACCATTTCTACAACATCATATAGTCCCCCTAAACTGATTAGATGTACCATTTATCGTGTATATAAAGTATTTCGGGTCTTTGAATGTCGCGTCGCAAATGCCAAAGTCGGCCATTGTTTTTTCACTTCTTTGACGTTCTCATATTTATTCATAATTATCTAATTGTTTTACAAAATGATATTTCAATATTCTATATTCGAAATTTCAATGCAATCATTGTGCAGTTGTTATTTTTATGATTGGTGTAGTAGTTTCGTAGTTATAGTACTTTAAGTCGAGCGCCGTCGATGTCTCCGAAAATCCTGCAAAAGTGACAGATGCATCCATGAAAATACCCATTTACTCCAAGGGTTAAAAGTTGCCTTCTGTAATGGCGTTTCATGGTTTTGATAACAGACTGGTCCATTGGTTGCAACAAGCTTGTGACGTTTGGCTGTAAAAAGATCGTTTTAAAGTAGACATACCCTTTTTCCAACAATTCTTCGGTGGGATGAATTGGTGCATTATCAATAACAAGTACGTTTCCGTTTTAATTTCGGATAATCAGCGATTCGGATAGTCGGACTTCGGATAATTGGAATTCTACTATATTTTCATTTTATATAGCTGAGTTTAGAGCTCCATCTTCAGTGCGCCATCATGCTGTTATAACATTAAAGTCGCCACGAACATAATAAGGAAGAATAGTTAATTTTTGAAACGATGAGGGCCTAGTTGCCTAATCATAGTACGATGCTGATCAATCTATTACGCTATATAATCAATGATAATATTTTGAATACAGGAGAGTATTCGGGTATTTAAAAGACTGCATGTTTGTTTAAAATCTATAGTCGTAAGCTCTGCACTCGTAAGAGGCAATACATTTGACACAGTATACCAGACAGTAGCTTCTCTGAGAACACAATTGAAATCAAAGCGATTACTTCAGGAGTCGTAAGGGCTGGCAGCCAGATGTTCCGCTTTTCGGCCCATGCAGATATACAACGTTCGAAAAGGTCGTCAGCCTTTACCTGCGCGTAATGCTAACCAAAGGCATTCGTTGGGACTTACCCCTCCTGCCCACATTCCTCGCACTCTAGTTAGTTAGTTAGTTTATTTGGCCGTTGTGCGTGGCTCATGTTTCTATTTATGTTACTCCAGTCAACCCAGGCTGTCCCAGAAGGTTAGCAGCCTGTTTGGGTTGCTACAGGCCTCCGGGACAGATGCTGGAGATTGTAGTATTCTTGCCCGTTGCTCTGCCACGCTCGTGCATTCCATGAGCACATGCTGTGGCGTTTCTTCTTCCTCCATGCATCCTCTGCATAGAAGGCTGTCTGTCACACCTATGGTAAACAGGTGTTTGTTTAGGGGACAGTGGCCTGTCATAGTACCTTTAGGGAGCTAACGGGCCCATGATGAGGTGGCCACGATGACCCATGTATTCAGGGTCGGTCACACTCACGGGTCAACACCCATCCGATGGCCTCCACGCATGGGGTGCGAACCTGGGTAGGACACTGGGTCAACCAGTCTCCCCTGGGAATCAAACCTCTGGCGCTCCTGGACGGTCTGCGCACCGAGCGGCGCAAGCCAATCGATTGTGCTCTCCGACTAACAGTCGGGGGAGTCTGGGAACTGTATTGTTTCCTATAGAGCGGGGGTGGTTGCCTACCTTACGGCGACTGCTCTTGAAATGACCATTGGCCATCCGATCCCGGTTCAGAGTCGGGCAAAGGACGCCTTGGTCCGCGATAGATTCGGTGTACACCGTTTCACCGCTTCGTAAGGGAGAGGACCGTGCAAGCAACCTCGAACTCGGAACCAATCGAGAGTCCGGAGAAATCTGGTCACAATTGGAAGCAAGGGCGCGAGTGTCGGCCCGCCAGGTAACATTACTGGCTATCTCGCGGTAAAGGCGTTGGTCTCTTGCGGGTTGTGGCGTAGCTAGACGTCGGATTTGTAATGTCCAAAGTCTTCTACGCTCACTGCACGGTCGATAGAACGATGAATTGTTAAAACATCCTGCGGTGACGGGTTCGCCCGTTGTGGTTGACATCTCAATATGTCATAGTACCTATGACTTTATGGATTTTGTTCCTTTTTAATCTGGTGAGGTGGCGGGCAAGTTTTTTAGACGCTTCCGGAACCGCATTCTTTGTTTGCCTACATCTTGCGTTTTTTTTCCATTCTGTAAGGTGTGTTTTGTCGGTGTTCCTCGCACCCTATTCCCTCAATGCCCTCTAGCTCGAGAGTAAAGCTACTGGTTGGTATACTGTGCCTTCGAGCCAACCACAACAAGGTGGTTCATATGTGTGTGTGTTTATTAGATTGTAAGTCTGTGTTTTTTGATTTTAAGCTTTAGTTAATGATGTCATTTGAATAAAATTTCCATAAAAAAATTATTCAATGTTTTATCGGGCCATTTTGGCAATTTTATGATTTTTTACATTTTTGTTCAACGAACTGTAATCAATGTAATAGTTTTGGGTTTTAATATCTCTATGTTTATCGACCTCCAGGTTAAACGGCTTAAGCGATTAACTTGATATTTAAGGCATAGATTCCTGGAATTCCGTGCCTTTGTCCTTATGACAACTTGAAAACCTGAGCGGGTTTAAAAAATCTTTACTCAACTTTTTATCTTACAGACATTTATACATGAATACCCCCCCTCCCCCGCCTTTCCCGTCTCCTTTGCTTGTCCTTATATTTCATTCCTCCCTTCGATATCGAGTTGGCATTCGTTACCAATCACTGTTAATTCATTTATGACTTATTAATAAATTTGCCCAGATAAACCTTTAGTCACAATAACCCTGGCGGTATGGTCGGAAGATATCGCCGCTTGGCACATTGTACTCGTTTGTGTGTGCAATAAAGCTTTTCAAACAAACAAACAGATGCATGATGTGTAAAGTAGGTAAGTAGTGTGATTCATAAAAAGTGAAATTTTAGTCCTTCACAGAATTGGGTCCTTAGCTATGAAGAAAATTTAATTCCAAAAAAAAATATGTGTGGCACTCGGGGACTGCCGCGGTAAAGCTATTGCATAGCATTTTTAACAACTTATGCAATTATATTTATTTATTTATTTTATTTTTTCTGATATCAGATAACTGCGCTCTATCGGAAAACGTTGAAATTATTCCTAATCATTTGCGGCTGTGGAAGCAAATGATTCAGAATAATTTAAACGTCTTCCGATAGATCGCCGCGCACGAATTTTATTCGATAAAGCAAAAAAAACGAATATTATTCTTTGACTATTCGAAAAAATTCATAGATAAGATAGATAATTAAATTATCTTTAAAATGGTGCAGGTTTCATAATAATACGTCAGATAGTATTTGCGTAGTAGTCGTTTTTGTGTTCGGTTAGACCTAATTTCACAAATTAATTACAATATGACTAATATAAACAAAATCTAAAATATTCAAAGCTAAGAATATTAGGAAAATGTTCTTGTTTAACATATATTTTTTTCCAATCGTAAGCAGCACTCGTTTAGACGTAATTGGGTTATTATCAAAAAATATGTACATGTGACTCACGTGATTAAAATTGTGACTAAACTGTTTCGTGACATACCTGTATTTTGTATTAATGTGAGTCACAATTATTATAAAGCCGGGTGTTAAATACAATGCTAATGATATGTAAATTGTAAATACAGGAAAAAAAGAATTAAACGCAGCTTTGTTAACATATCCAGTTTAGTGTATACAGTATAATCCTTGCTTTACTTTACATGTTTCATGTGAGTCACATCATGTGAATCACGAAATGTGACTAACATGTCAACCAATTTTTGTGATAACATGACCTCACTTAATTACCATATCAAAATAACTCACAATACAGTTGAATTGGCCACAGAATATTACTTGTATTTGCTATGTCTATGATAGGACAGAATCTGATAATAATACACAGCTTACTTTGGTTAGAATGTCACCGTGATTCACAGGAGAAATTCCGCAATAATTTCACCAATAATTCAGTGTCGACAAATAACTGCCACTAAAATCAAAATGGCGGAGATTTGATATGGACGGCACTTTGCATAGTGTTGCCAGGTATGATATGTGAACTTGAAATGCTAGCATTTCTACAAAAAGCTGTGACATCGTCCGTGACATCCTCTGAGTGACTCACATGTCAAAAATGCTGGACAAACTTTACGCACCCTTTTTTATTATAAGATTCAACCTAGGTTTACAGTATTTCTATTCAAACAACAGGAAATTTATATATTTTTGCAGGTGGAAAAAGATAGGGTTTGAAAAAGAAGATACTTGAACCATATACTGATTTTGTTCTTGTAGGGTATAAAAAGGACAATTATGTTTGTATGAGTCATGAAGGGAGAGAAAAACTTAAAAAAAGTTTTTTATGAAATTAATTAATATTATGCTATGATTACAATGTAGAAAGACAAGAGAAGGGTGCATATTATATAAAAAAATGACAAAGCAAGGAATGTGTAACATACAACCGTGTGTATATAAACAGCAAATATGTCGGACATGAAATTATTATTTATGTACATCTTTTTTTAATATAACCGAATTATCAGTTTAAAATCATTAATTTTCGTTAAGAAATTTCTTCATTCGGTCGCCGCGCTGGCCTAGGCCCGCGATAAAAGCTATGCAATAGCTTAAAAATGCATGAAAAAAATATATTTAATTAATTGAAATATTGACCCCTTTTATGTATGCAGATTTGTCATTTTAACCCGACTGATGTGACCCGTCCATCATTGGATGCAAGCCTACCTACGGCGGAATGTGAGCGTTCCAATATTGGATATAAAATCCAATATAAACTATCACACGCAGAAGTAACGGCTGAATTTTTACCCCGCGATAAGAGGGGTTAATGGGAGTTGCTTAATTCCTCCGCTGTAAAACTCTCAAGGTACAGGAACCAATGAAAGCTTTGAATATTACCATCAAATATTACCATCAAAACCAAAGTACGACTATACCGAATGTTGGTTCTTCCCATTCTTCTTTATGGGTCGGAAACGTGAACGTTACTACAATCGGACCTCAAAAAGTTCGAAGTCTCCAAATGCGATGCTCGAGGCAGATTCTCGGTGTCTCACTCCGCGACCGAATTCAAAACGAGACCATTAGAGAAAGATGCGATCTAGTAACAACGATCGAAGGAGAAGTACAAAAACGTTGACTACGATGGTTCGGCCATGTTTGCCGAATGAACGATAATCGCTTGCCACGTAAACTTCTTCGGCGAGACTGTCCGACAGAATGGAGAATTCAGCGATCGGCACCGAAGAAAACCTGGCTAAATAACATCAAAGACGACCTTAAGAATCAACGATTATCGGCTAGGGATGCTCGAGACGTGGCAAAAAAATCGTCAAGAATGGAAGCGAATCGTGAATGGAGTACGAGATCCAGCGGCACCGACATCAGCGTATTGGCTGCGAGGGCGAACCCCTCCCTAATTGCCGGCTACGGAATAAATAATAATAATAAATAATAAAATAATGAAAGCTTTGAAGGTAGCTTTTCACCGACTTATAAAAGTTGATCATTTTTCCCTTGTAAAAAGTTATCCAAATTCTGAAAAAAAAATAAAATCGGTTGTCTGTAAAGTCGGTTTACTGACGATAGTTGAACGTGACAACGTCATAAGAAAATACTGATGGAATGGTTGCATTTTAAGCAGTTTCATTTAAGATTCTGATATTGTTTATTACAAACACCCAAAAATATATGCTTTTATACTCACCGATTTGACTACAACATGTAAATGTATTATTGTATAGCGAATAATTGTATAATTGTTTATTGTTTAAAGTTTATTGTTTTTTTTAATTTGAAAGTTTGAAATCTCAAACTGTTCAATAACGGTTTGAGAAGCGTTTGAGCACGCTGCGCCATCTAGCGGTAGGTAATACGTCGTAAATAAACAATATCAGCGACATTTTACCAACCGCTAGATAGCGCATCGTAATGATAGCTTTTCATACTTTTTTTTTTTTTTTTTAATAAAAGTTGCTTACTTCGTTGCACTTCGTTGTACCCACAAGAAAATTGTCCGTTCAGTAATAACATTCCGTATATCAAGAATATATAAAATTATGTCAAGAATTTAAATCAATCTACTGATTTTCATTCGTACTATTTTAGACTGAGGTTAGTAAATAATTCTTGTCGCAACCGGTAGATGGCAGCATTTATATTGAATAATAAATATAATAAATGGAACGCCTCAGAGCGAGGTAACGCCGCATGAGTCATGTTTTTTCGTGCGTGCAGCAGGCTCCATCGATTTATAAGACGTCACAACAAAAATGAAACTATTGGAGCAAGGTCTGGCAAGTACGGCGATTGACCAAGAGTCTCCAGCCGCAACTTCTGCAACATTGCGACTGTTTGCATTGAAATCTGTGGTTATACGTCGTCATGCAGAAGCAGTGGCGATGAGCAATTGACAAGACTCGGTTATTTAATCACGAGCTTTTCCATCATTGCTTGCAGTTCTTGACAGTACACATTTACGGTAAGTGTCTAGCCAAACTGCATAAAGCTGTAATAGAAAACACCGGCACGGGATCTCATATTTGAAAATAATGCAAATTTTCAACTTTACCATTTTGTTGTATGAGGTCTTTATGAGCCTTGTAACGCTGCGACCATTGCTGATCTACTGTGTTCGCCACCTACTATAGTTCTGCGCTAAGCCTCGTGTCATTTAAGAACCGCAACAGGCTTTTGGCGACAGATTGTTTTACCTCCTCAGGTCGGAGATAATGACACCCAAGCGGGTGTATCTTTTACGCATCAGCGGGCCACACTCGCACATGAGGTGCAGGGGAGTTTCCTCTGCCCCTTGGCAGAACCTGCACATTTTTGTGTCTCGGAGCTTGAGGTTGTACATGTGTTTGTTCAGGCTACAATGCCCCGTGAGCGCTCTCACCAGTATGCGTAGATTGTTCCTATTTAGCGATAAGGCCTCACGGGCCGTCTTAGGATCGTAGGCCTTAATTAGCGCTATGGATTGATTCAACCCTGGCGTGTTGTTCCAGTAGTTGACGGTTTGTTCTAAACATATTTGTTTGAGAATTAGGTTTGCAAGGCTTTTTGGTACGCCACAGCAAGGTTCAGGGCCGTATAACGTTCCCTATGCTCCCGTCTTAGCAAGTTCGTCGGCTTTTTCATTTCCCTCGATTCCTGCATGGCCGGGAACCCATCTTAGTATTACCCTGTTCTTTTCGCCGAGGGAATTCAGTAGTGATACGCAGTTTTGCACTAGCTTTGAATTAATGGTATTCGAGGCTAGTGCCATAAGAGCTGCCTTGCTATCCGAGTAGATATAGATACAGTGGTTGGCATAGTTCTTATGGAGGTTGATATCCGCACATTCAATAATGGAACTTCACCATGGTTCCACAAACGAAAATATTTGAGCAAAAACAAACGACGGAAAGACAAAAAATCAGCTGATTCTTATAAATTCATAACGTGGCCTTTATTAACATTTATATTCAATTTGAAATTCCAACTCAAACCCGAGTTACCCTAGTTCAAAATGGCCAGTGTGAACAACAGTAATTACATACATAGGTAAGGACCCAATATTTATACTGACAACACCTTCTTTGATCTATTTTGTTTGTCATGACACTTTAGTTCCTAAAATCTATTTCGGTCTTTGAAGCATTTATAACAGGGAAAAAATCGGTTGTGTCACCCCAAGACTTTCCTGACTAGTATCCGGGGAGGTGCGAAAAAACGAACGATGTAATCAAGGTTCCCCAAATTTGTATGGCAGGTACCCCAAACGTTGGTCGTAAGTACCCCAAAAACTAATAGGTTCTTCCGATGGTTAACAGAAGCTTCTATGCCAAATTTTAACTTAGACAGATTAAGCGTCTGGGCGCTATCGCGGAAACAATTTTTTCGCCGGGAACCCCAAATTTGTATGGGAGGTACCACAACCGTAGGGCGTAGGGACTCCAAAAACTAATGGGTTCCTCCGACGGTTAACAGAAGCTTATATACCAAATTTCAGCTCAATCCGATTAAGCGTCTGGGCGCTATCGTGGAAGAATACATACATACAGACATACAGACATACAGACATACATACAGACAGAGATCGGTCTGGAAATAGTCTCAATCGTCTCAGGGAGTCTCAAAATATATATTCCCATCTTCATCTCAAATTTTTTTTTTAACGCGATCACAATACTTTCCTTTCCGATAGGTCGTCAGGAAAGTAAAAAGCATAAATGCATGGATTTTAACGACAAATAAATACCAAATTGATTACATTGATGATGTATGCATTGCGGGCATGGGCTAAGCTTTGTATTAATTTTAATATTAATGTTTAAAAAAATATTGTATAGAATAGGGTGGGAATAATTAAATGGCATATTTTGAAATAAAAAGCGTCTATTTTTTGATCTCCTTGAGTGCCTTGTCGGATATTAGATATTTATTTATTTTCCTTTATATATATATATATATATATATATATATATATATATATATATATATATATATATATATATATATATATATATATATATATATATATACTAGCTGACCCGTGCCCACTTCGTTGGGCGGTAAAACTTTTTACCTGTGATGAAATTATGAGTGTGGTTCGGTTAGTACTGAGTGCTATGATTTATTTCCTGACTGCCAAAAGAAGAGTTATATTTTTACTGCATATGTATGTATGTATTTGCATGCCAATTTGACTATAATACCGTTATTTGTGAGTGTCTTCTTGTGAGTGTCTTATTTGTGAGCATATTATTTCTTTGACTATTTATGCAGTAAAAGGGAAATTATATGCAGTAAAAGGGAAAAGTCTTTTAAACGCTTGAGACGATAAATTTACTAATTTTGATATGAATTCATAATTGTTGCTAATATGACCAATAAACATGACCTAAGGATTTAAATTATTTTTTTAATATAAGATACTACTTTTTGTGACTTAAATATAAAAGTTAGGCATATGCTGTCGCTGACTTTTTTGCAGGCATTATCAAGCTCTACAATTTTCTCTATTATTTAATCATATATCTCTCATCGTTAAGGCAGCGTTAGTTAGAAACGTTTTCGTTCGACCGCTTATTCTCCGACTTACTTTGCAAATCCGACTACCACGAAAAAGTCTTTTAATTTTTCAGATTAAGATATAGCCTATGACACTCACAAATAATGTAGCTTTCTATTGGTAAAGGAATTTTCAAAATCGGTTCAGTAGATCCAGAGATTACTTCCTACAACCTCACAAACTTTACCTCTTTATAATATTAGTATAGATGGTCGGACGCAGTAAGTGTGCGCTTTTTTTTCTGATTGGTATTGTGGAAAAACTAAAAGGTTTGCTAAAATGAAACTTTGATCATTATTTTCAGTGATTATTACAAGCGACTGTGTTTATTACCTTTAAAGCGACACAAGGTCAGCAACCAGCCCCATTCTATAGTAAACAGTACTGCTTCCAGACTTCCCCGATTGTTAGTCAGAATGCACAATCAATTGGCTTACGCCGCACGGTGCGCAGACCGTCCAGGAGCGCCAGAAGATTGACTCCTAAGAGAAACTAGCCCCAATGCCGGAGTCCTACCCAGGCTCGCACTTCATGCGTGGAGGCTGCCGGATGGGTGTTGACCTGTGAGTGTAACCAACCCTGAACAAATGGGTCTGCGTGTCCAACTCAGCAAGGGTCCATTAGCTCCCTTACAAGCTGCATTAATATATTAAATTTTGCTTCACATATTAATCATATATTTAACCCGAGCGGACAGAGGCTAGCCGAGAAACCAACCGCATGGCCCTCATCGATTTTATCTATGTAATTAATATTCAGATGAAATCAGTCCTTGGCAACTCACAACCGATTTTTTTCTTAAACGCTTGTCGGTTCTGCGAGCTACATAGCCTGCCATTGCATTTTAAGTTGCCGATTTTACAAGCTATGTCAGTGACGTTGGTTCTCTGTATTTCCTCTTTTCGGATCCTATCGCACAGTGAAACTCCAAGCATAGATCTCTCCATGGCTAGTTGCGCGACTATGAGCTTGTGTATGAGGCTAATAGTTAGCGACTGCGTTTCAGTACCGTAATTGACCACTAGCAACATGCACTGATTGTAGACTTTCAATTGAGACTTCAAAGATATGGCGTAGTTTCACAAACGCTGCCCATCCGAGTTGGATTCGTTGGCAGACCTTGTCGAAAGTATATTTGTATATATAGCTTTGCAACTGGGCAACGACGCGGCAGACCAACTGGCCAAAAGGGGATCAAAGGAAATAGTATATGGACCGGAACCCTTGATGCCCATACCCCAGGCCCAAATAAAAATATGGCTACGCAGGAACACCGACCAAACACACCTTACAGAATGGAAACAAAACGCAGGATGTAGGCAAACAAAGAATGCGGGTCCGGAAGCGTCTAAAAAACTTTCCCGCAACCTCACCAGATTACAAAGGGACAAAATCCGTAAAGTCATAGGTACTATGACAGGCCACTGTCCCCTAAACAAATACCTGTTTACCATAGGGGTGACAGACAGCCCTCTATGCAGAGGATGCATGGAGGAAGAAGAAACGCCACAGCATGTGCTCATGGAATGCAGGAGCGTGACAGAGCAACGGGCAAGAATACTACAATCTCCAGCATCTGTCCCGGAGGCCTGTAGCAACCCAAACAGGCTGCTAACCTTCTGGGACAGCCTGGGTTGGCTGGAGTAACATAAATAGAAATATGAACCATGCACAACGGCTCAATCAAGAGGCCAAGTGCGGGAAAAAGCCCAGATAAACTAACTAACTAACTAACTATGTATATAGGTTTAATATGGATGTCCAATATGACTTCTCCTTGATAGAACAAAAAAAGATCTTTTTTTGAATTAGCTGTCAAATTTCTTTTTGTTAAAACTTAGGGCATGTTCTTTTAGGTGATTTGTTTAAATTTGTGTATTAAATTTGTTTTTTTACACATAATGGCTGGTCCATCTACGAGTACAAAACGGCCTCTAATGCGGAGACTAAAAAAGGATTCTAAAGCGGAACAGCCTTCAGCATTATACGAAGGTCCGTGGGTCAGGCCCGCCCTACTGGATGAGTATGAGGATCTGGTCTCTCAAGTTAAGGAGCTGTCTGTGAACCTATCGCCCGAAGGTAGGTTTATATATTATTCTTCTTTTGCTGTTACCTCCTGCTGGTATTCTTCTTCTAGCTTTGGCTATGGTAAAGTTAGAAGTATGATTTAAACAAGTAAATATATTATTAAGAAAAAAAACGCGACTGCCGTTACAGAGAGTGAACTATTGTATTTATAATTATTTTTATTGCGGTTTTTTAAAGAAATATGTATTTCTCCATATATATTTGTATATTTCCGGAGGGAGTTAATGGGCCCTTGCTGAGTTGGCCACGAAGACCCATTCTGTTCAGGGTTGGTCACACTCACGGGTCAACACCTATCCGACGGCCTCCACGCATGAAGTGCGAGCCTTGGTAGGACTCTGCAGTTTCCCCTGGGAATCAACCTTCTGGCGCTCCCGGACGGTCTGCGCACCGTGCGGCGTAAGCCAATCGACTGTGCACTCTGACTAACATCTTGCGGTGTCAACTACAACGGGCGAGCCCGTCACCACAGGACGTTTTAACGATTAGTCGTTCTATCGCCCTGCAGTGAACGTAGAGACTTTGGACAGTACATTCTACGTCCAGCTACGTCACAACCCGTGAGAGTCCAACGCCTTACCGCGAGTAAGCCAGGAGTAAACCCGGCGGGCTCGAGATACTCGCGCCCTCACTTCCAATTGTGACCAGATTTCTCCGGTCTCTCGATTGGTTCCGAGTTCGAGGTCGCTTGCGCGGTCCTCTCCCTTATGAAGCGGTGAAACGGAGTGCACCGAATCTTCGCGGACCAAGGCGTCCTTTGCCCGCCTCTTACCCGGGATCGGATGGCCAATGGTCAATTCCAGAGCAGTCGCCATAAGGTACGCAACCACCCCCGCTCTATAGGAAACAATACAGTTCCCAGACTCCCCCGACTGTTAGTCGGAGAGAACAATCGATTGGCTTGCGCCGCACGGAGTGCAGACCGTCCAGGGGCGCCAGAGGTTTGATTCCCAGGGGAGACTGGTTGACCCAGTGTCCTACCCAGGACTCGCACCCCATGCGAGGAGGCCGTCGGATGGGTGTTGACCCGTGAGTGTGACCGACCCTGGACACATGGGTCATCGTGGCCAACTCATCATGGGCCCGTTAACCCCCTCACTAACAGTCGGGGGAGTCTGGAAGCAGTACTGTTTCGTATAGAGCGGGGGTGGTTGCGGACCTTACGGCGACTGCTCTTGAAATGACTATCGGCCATCCGATCCTGGGTGAACAGCCGGGCAAAGGACGCTGTGGTCCGCGATAGATTCGGTAAACACCGTTTCACCGCTTCGTAAGGGAGAGGACCGCACAAGCGACCTCGAACTCGTAACCAATCGAGAGACCGGAGTAATCTGGTCACAATTGGAAGTAAGGGCGTGAGTGTCGGCCCGCCGGGTAACATTCCTGGCTATCTCGCGGTTAAGGCGTTGGCCTCTTACGGGCTTGTGGCATAGCTAGACAGTGGACTGTTTTGTCCCCAAGTCTTCTGCGTTCACTTCCAGGGAGATAGAACGACTAATCGTTAAAACTTCCTGAGGTGACGGGCTCGCCCGCTGTAGTCAACAATCCAAGTTATATATTTCCGGAATGTACTCAATCAGATCTTTCATTTGACACTAAGGGGACGTTCAAGTATTAACTAACATTTAGATGTATTAGAGGGGCGGGAGAAGGGTTCGAACAATGCATTGTTTTTTTTTATTTTAGTAAAAAACTAGGGAATTAAAATCTCCCAAGTTGGCAACACTTTTCTTTTATGCTTTATGAGCCCATTTTAACACATTTAACATATGTTTAGAATAATCCGTCAACCACAGGAACAACACCCCAGGGTTGAATAATTCCAAAGCGCTAATTAAGGCTTACGACCGTAAGACGGCCCGTGAGGCCTTATCGCTAAATAGGAACAATCTACGCATACTGGTGAGGGCGCTCACGGGGCATTGTGGCATGAACAAACACATGTACAACCTCAAGCTCCGAGACACAAAAATGTGCAAGTTCTGCCAAGGAGCAGAGGAAACTCCCCTGCACATCATGTGCGAGTGTGGCCAGCTGATGCGTAAAAGATACACATACTTGGGTGGTCATTACCTCCAACCTAAGAAGGTAAAACAATCTGGCGCCAAAAGCCTATTGCGGTTCTTAAATGGCACGAGGATTAGCGCAGAAGTATAGTAGGTAGCGAACACAATAAATCAGCAATGGTCGCAGTGTTACAAGGCTCATAAAGACTTTAAAAAAGCCCCACGCAACTAATAAAAAAGAAAAGTTTAGGATTCTCTAGGGTTTGTCGAGTTGTAGGGATTGTATGTTGTAGTCCTTTTATATATGCTCTATTACTTTCCAGATAAAGCCTTGGTTAAAGCGTGGAGCGGAAGAGTTGTCGGATCGAGTCCTCAAATCCGTAATGAATACTTGAGATACCTCGTTTACTGTCTCCACAAGACTGGAAGACTCGTCTTCCCGTTCACCTCACCACCGCCCCATATCTTTCTCGAGTTGGATCCATTGCCCGTTACCATGGTGAGTAACTATATACATACTTAGTTCAATTCAATTCTGGAATCCAGGCTTGGATTAACATTTATTATTATTATTTATTCTGGACAGGCAGCTTCGCTGATACGTCCAGATCAGATATTGTAAAGCTAAACAATATTAACAGTATAATATAAACAGTATTAAAAAGTTTTTAGGTACAAATAGTGTCTGTTTTTAAATTGATTGACAGAGCTTGCACTAATCACTTCAAATGGTAGTTTATTCCACATGTCCACCACTCTATTTTGCAGAACGCTCTTAAGGGGATTAGATTTAAATTTTGTACGGTTGAGTTTCTTGTTGTGACCTCAAAGATTTGTGTTAAGGTTGAATTTGTAAATATTTTTCAGTCCAGGTACATCGTAATAATCTGATAGAATTTTATATGTCTCAATCAGGTTCCCTCTTTGTCTTCTTTGTCTGAGAGTAGAAATTCCAAGTAATTCCAAGCGATCTTCATAATTCCTATTCTTCAGGCCCACTGGCATTTGGTTGCCCTTCGCTGAACCTTTTCTAGGATATCTATGTACATCTTTGCATAACTAGGTCCAGAGCTGATAGCCAGACTCAAGAATAGGTCTCACTATGCCTTGTAGATCTTGATAAAAACCTCTATTGATAGATGTTGGAAAGCCTTCCTTATTAAATTTATCACCACAAAGGCCAAATACATGATAGCATTGGCTTTATATGGCACTTTGGAGCTGTCATCTGCAACTGGCAAACCCGACACCTCAGGCAGTTATAACAATATAGATCACTCTTTCAGTTGTGAGGTGATTACAAAGTGACTCAAGGATTCAAAACACCTGTATTTGCTTTGTTTATTCCCTGAAGATGTCTAATCACGTATCAACCTTTCGCAGGCAAATTGAGAGGCTTCCCATTAGACAATGCCGGGTTGAAATCTAGTTGAAATCGGTCCACCAGAAGGCGTGCTAGTTGTACTTCAATCACGAAATATTGGACTAAGAACCTTGAATTGGTACACAGATGCATTGTTGGGCTGAAACCACATTGCGAAATTTTGTTTGGAATATCTCGTATATAAGCGACACAAATATTTTTTGAATTCTGCCATATATAAGGAAATACTGCATCATATTGGATGAAAATCACTTGACACGATCACTGTGGGTGGGTTGGCAAGGGGAGGGGGGAGAGGAGGGATGAGATGCCGGAAGGGTGGGGTTTGGGGTTAGTGGTTTGGAGGTTGGTGGGGTTGTCTGCTTGCCGGTAAAGTTCATTTTCTGCTGGATTTTAATGTTTTATACAATTGATACGAGCTGCCTTTATAAGGTGATCTTATTAATAGTTTTATCTTATTTTTACGATTTCTTAGTATGTTAAGCTATAAGATATTTCTTTAACACAATACGTTTGGCGAATTGTTTTATCAAATAAAACTTTTTCTTTATTATCATAATATTATCGTATCCATTTTAATACATGATTGTATTATACATTGTTACTGTTTACAGTATGGTCCCGATCCAGGCACCACGTACAGATCTGGAATAGGCGGTGACAGGAAAGCTCCGCAGACAAAAATCCAGAGAGAGGTAAAATAAATCAATCCTTTTTTGTGTATTTACACTATGAGCCAGGACCGAACTAGACTACATTAAGCATCACTTACTAAAGAATGTTTCTATATATGTGTCATCTAACTTCAAAGTCCTACGGTAGGATCAATTCTTTGTTGAGATGAGATTTGCAGTCATGGTCGCTTTCGTCCGGTATCGAACACAATAATCAGCAAGAAGAGCAATTTATACATAACTAGCTGACCCTTGCCCACTTCGTTGGGCGGTAAAACTTTTTACCTGTGACGAAATTATGTGTGGTTCGGTTAGTACCTACTGAGTGCTTTGATTTATTTCCTGACTGCCAAAAGAAGGGTTATATTTTTGCTGCATATGTATGTAGGTATGCATTTGCATGCCAATTTGACTATAATACCGTTATTTGTGAGTGTCTTCTTGTGAGTGTCTTATTTGTGAGCGTATCTTTTAAACTATTTATGCAGTAAAAGGGAAATTATATGCAGTAAAAGGGAAAAGTCTTTTGTTTTAAACACTCGAGACGATAAATTGACTTATTTTGATAAGAATTCATAATTGTTGATAATATGACCAATAAATATGACCTAGCATTTTAAATTATTTTTTATAATATAAAATACTATTTTTTGTGACCTAAATATAAAAGTTAGACATAGTATGCTGTCGCTGACTTTTTTGTAGGCATTATCAAGCTCTACACTTTTCTCTATAACTTAATCATATATCTCTCATCGTTAAGGCAGCGTTAGTTAGAAACGTTTTCGTTCGACCGCTTTTCTCCGACTTACTTTGCAAATCCGACTACCACGAAAAAGTCTTTTCATTTTTCGGATTAATATATAGCCCATGACACTCACAAATAACGTGGCTTTCTATTGGCGAAGAATTTTTAAAATCGGTTCAGTAGATCCAGAGAATACTTCCTACAACGTCACAAACTTTACCTCTTTATAATATTAGTATAGATAAAGTTTACTAACGTTCAGTCTTTGGAAAAATTTCAGCATGCTGCAAAATCTGGCACGAATCGTATCGCCATTTTTAATATAATGCAAAAGGGAAGATTGAACAGAAACACCTGGAACGTCCATAACTTTATCACTCTTGTATCTCCTTACACAAAAGATAAAGGTAGGTGTTTACACTTTACTATTTTTTTTAATTTCACCCCTACTAAAAATATAAATCTGAATTTACTCTTGTATATGAGTATAGAGGAAATTTATGTTTTCAGATATGTGAAGGTGTGTATATTATTGCGTGGATATGTAAATATGTCGTTATTTTTTAAATATTCTATGTAAGTCCTGAAATATGGAGTGTTTTCTTAAAATATACATTAATCTCGAAGCAAGGTAATGATAATGGTGTTGTCCAATTGATATAGATCTCCTGGACACTATATATTGTGGTACCTGTGCCAATCTTGTGTTGTTAGCAGGGGACAATGGGCCTGATTGCGTTACTTCGTGAACTAATATAGGAACTTTATTAAACCAAACGAGACAGAGCAATACATTAGAACGTAGTATGAATAGAACGTCGTCTATTCAATAGAACGAACAATCGTCGTCTATTCTATATCTACTTACGGCATAATTGGATGGGGTGGATGTGGTAAAACCCTGCTAGAGCCATTGCAAGTTGCATAGAAATTTTTATTAAAAAATATTATACGTAAACCATATCGCCATCCCACTAATGAACTTTAAAAGGAAGCTAAAGTCCTCGATTGTAGGCAACTTTTTCGAAAAACTTCCCTCTTAAGACTATTTTTGGACAATAACTCAAATTTAGAAATATTCAAATTTAGAATAATTTAGAATAGAAGACCAACGAGACAAGTTTTAGAAAATAGCTTAAAAATACCCAGAATGAAAACATCATTTGGACAAAGACATTACTCTTTCATTGCACCGAGATTTTACAATCTGATCAATATGGAAATAAAAATGGATTTAGGGAATTCAAAAATAAATTAAAGAAATGGTTATCGAATCATGACAGACTAACCATACATCAAATGTTAGAAATAATAGTTTAATAAAACTTAGGTCCACAAATTATTAACATATTTTTAGGCATGTATGTTGAGTATATTTTACCATTGATTTAACTACCAAAAATTATTTGACTTTGTTGTTTTATATTATTTTGACAATGAATTGTACTTTTTTGACTAGGTATTTTTATATTAAATCCTATATTACTTAACATATATTAAATATTAACCGTTTCTTTCTTTTCTCACATATAAGTTTATTTATATTATTTAATCGAATTTTATATTATATTTATTGCCGATTATATAATGGAAATGCATTTTATTTATTATATTATCTTTTAATATTTTTTTTTATTATTATTATTATTTTTTTTTTGAAGACCACATTTTAGGAAAATTTAGTGTTATTAGCTTTTTACTAAAACTTGTACATTTGTAAGCAATCAAGCAATCAAGCAAACTTGATTGTAATATTAGAGTCCTGTCCACCCTAAAACGGGCTAGTCCCAGTTGGGTGACAGAATCAAATAAGCAAAAGGTTTGCCATTTGGTTCCAGTTATTTTTGTAACCAAATCAATGTTTTATAGTAATTATATCTTAAATAAATAAATAAAATAAATATTCAATAGAACGAACTATCGTCGATTTTCCGCACCAAAACTACCTGTCGAACTTATAGACACCTGAATAAGTTTCAACACATTTCGTGCGATGTTACATTTAGGTGATTTATCTTCGGAGGGTAGTTTTAATGCGGAAAAGTGACAACCGCTCATTTCACATTCTGTTCTTATGTACTGCTCTGTCTCGTTCACATGAACTAATTTCCGATTTTAGTTCTAGAGAAACGCAATCGAGCCCATTGTCCGCTTGATGGAAATGTAAAGCAAATTGTTTGTCTATTTTAGTCTTTGTCAATTTAAAATGTTGGGTCTTCAGTCCAAAATTAACCCTTAACCACCTGACGTCGGTCTCAGAGACTCCAGCGATTTTATTTTTCAAATTATTCCGTTATTATGCATGTGACGCAATCGTGAGTCTATGTACTTTTTCCCTTCCCCCGCCAGTTCGTCTCGTGCCCTTAGCAGCTCTGGACGTGCGCGCTTTTGAAAATTACAGGTAATTATTTTTTGCGTGCGGTCCGTTAGACCGACGTCAGGTGGTTACGTAATTTTGTTAAATTATATTTTTGATAGCTAACAATGAATCTCATGGATGAAAATATAGGTCGATGGTTAGAGGAAGTCGACACAGACTCGGAAAACTGGACTATACCAGAACTTTCGAATGAAAACTGCAGTGACGTAGAAGATGGTCTAGTGGATCAGGTCATTGAAGGCGAGCGTCAGTCCGACTCAGAAGTGGAAGGCGATGGGCCTGACCTTCAACTCACCGAACAGGAAAACGACATCAGGTCGCCGATGGAATATTTATCTTCCGACGATGATGTCTCGTGACCCCAAAAAGAAACGCAAAACAGCCTATATATGTTTTCTATGTAAGAATCCAATTTGCAGTGAATGTAGTAAGAAAATGTGCATTGATTGTCGCCGTAAGTTGTGATTTTTCGTGCCTTGTTATTTTGCAAAAGTTGTGATTGTTTCATGACAAAAACTATTTTATCTCATAGATAATTAATCGAACTTGTCGCAAATAAGTAAAAATAGTTATATTATAAAGATTTTTTGATTCTCAGATCTCAGATTTTCCAAGTTCCTAGATTTTTACCTAAAATTGATAAACATTTGTTAAGTGTTGATTTTTGATATCTTTAAGCATACTTTTGCATTGTTTAAAGTTTAAATATGATTAAAAATATTATGAAAATAAGGATGTGACTTTAATTTATTCCAATATTTTAAGTTACTTTAACATAAAATGGAAAATACGCAGGCGGTCTCTAGGACCGACGTCAGGTGGTAATGTATCTGAAATATCCGTCAGGTGGTTAAGGGTTAATATAAATTATTATTGTGACAATAACTTCATTAATTTTATTTCGACAGGAGATCTCTTGTCTCTTTCTGCAGTTAACGAACTGACACCTTTTCGGCTGAAAGTGCAAAGTTTCTACACAAAAGAGACAAAAAGGATTGCTAATATTCTTGCAGTGGAAAAGGTAAGTCCGAATTTTACTCATATAATCAAATATGTATAATTTAAGATATAGTGGACTTCGTTGTAAAACCTTTTACCAAACCTTTTGAGGAAAAGCGTTTACAATGTTCAACTTTCGGATATTCAGATTTTTTCTCAGTAATAACGGCATTAATCAAATAAGTCGTAGATGACTTTTAACTCAGGTTCCCTTATACAAGGGGCGTTCCGTGATAATGAGCCATAAACTCTTTGGAACCATACAAAATTAAGTACTGGCAGGCACAGCTAATACATCTGTTATTTTCTGAAAAACAAAAACTGTTTTTTTTTCTTTCTTAAGAAATATTCGTTTGCACATTGTTGAAGCATGTTGGAGAAAATGCAAAGAAATCAGTTTTGTCACTACAAGATTTTCCCGGAAAGCAGACAAACCTCCCCTTTGAGCCAAACCTGCCTCCCCCGCGTGTCAAATGTTGACGATCGCAAAGAAATAAAATATAAACGTAGCTGTCATGGAATTTACCGACCGGTGTCGGGCCTATCATAATACTATTTATTTACACTTATGGGGGGGTTACGACCGGCTGTGGTAGGTTTAGGGCATATGTCTTGCCACATGTGAGCGTTCATTTTACCACCCATTCACTCCTCCTTCGAAGCCATAGAATTTGAGATGCGCAAATCGCGGTTTTAGATATTTTTTCTAGGAAAGAGTTGTTTATTTTTCTGGAAAGACCAAGATCTTTGAAGGGGTGAAACAGAGATTTAGCTGGCAGGCCACGAGCGCCTACTTCCACCGCGTGAAGGTGAACAGTGAAGCCGTTCCGGGTGACGGCAGTTGCGAGATCATGGTATTTATTTAATTTGTATTCGTGGTCTTTTGGGATATTTGATTCTCATGGAACAGTTAATTCTACAATAGAGATATCTTCCGAGATAGAGAGTAAAGAGTTATATCTGGACGCAGGGCTGTGCATCCGAGACTTTCAGGGAATTTATACTGCTTAGAGACCGAATCGACCTCCATAATCCAATCTGAAACTTTCTCGATTATTGAGAAAGGTTTTGCAGTGAGATGTTTTTTGCCTTTAGAGCCAACCCGCACAAACTGTATTGGGGGTTTGGAGGATACTGTGGAACCCTTGTTGGCACGAGCCATTGAGAGGGTAAGTACCTCGCGAATAACAGCAAGGACTTTGTCGTGGCGGTAAGTGTACCGTCCTTGATCCAAGGCCACCTTGCAGCCAGCTAGAATATGTCTGGCTGTGCAAGGGGTGTTGCTACAAAGAGGACATGAACTATCCTCGGCATAGCTCCAACGAGCGAGGTTACTGGGGTCTGGAAGTGTATGCTGAAAGGCATTTAAATAAAATTTCAGCATCTCTGGCGACACCTGTATTAATCCCGTTATATTTTTAATTGCAGGCCAATTTGCGCGACAACTTAGATGAAGTAATTCAAAAGCTCACCAATGAGAAAAAGAGTCTGCTAGCATCAATAAAGAGAATAGCTCCAACTATGGACATTGATGAAACGGCTCTTCAGCAACAGGTACCTGTTCATACAGTTTGGAGTTGTCATCTACTACGGGCGAACCAGCCACCCCAGGAAGGTATAAAAATATTGATCGTTTCTTCGGTTCCTAATGGCTCTGCGCAGCTTGGGTGGTGTTGGCCAAAAATATATGTCATCTGACCTGCCCAACTCACGGTTCAACTCCTATCTGGTAGCCTCCTCGAAGAGGGGCTTACCATGTCAGGGCCACTGTGAGCTTCTGCCACGGCTGTAATCCTGCAGTCGGAGGCGGTTGTGATCAGAAGAGCGCGGATTCGGGGGAATGCCTCGGGCGGAACTGGGCAGTTGGAGCACCATCTGGTTTGCTAGGTATTGAATGCCCAGCTGGCGAATAACCAGAGGGGTCTGGAGACATATAGTTTAGTTTAGTTTGTCTGGGCTTTTTCCCGCACTTGACCTCTTGATTGGGCCGTTGTGCGTGGCTCATGTTTCTATTTATGTTACTCCAGCCAACCCAGGCTGTCCCAGAAGGTTAGCAGCCTGTTTGGGTTGCTACAGGCCTCCGGGAGAGATGCTGGAGATTGTAGTATTCTTGCCCGTTGCTCTGCCACGCTCCTGCATTCCATGAGCACATGCTGTGGCGTTTCTTCTTCTTCCATGCATCCTCTGCATAGAGGGCTGTCTGTCACACCTATGGTAAACAGGTGCTTGTTAGGTCTGGAGACATACAATTAGAACTATTACAGCGGAGGGTAAATATCGACCTGACATCTTCAACCCTTGAATCGATCCATCGACAACCTGATCCCGAGTGACCATGCCGGGCAAAGGGCTTTGCGATCTGCAAAATATTCAAAATGAATAACTGCTTACGTCAGGTAGAGGCCGCGCAAGCGACCTCAAAACCATGATCAGGCCGGAGGATGGAGAAATCCGGCCTAATCTGGTAGTAATGGCGTGAGGTTGGCCTGCTGGTTTCACTGGGAGTTAATGGGCCCTTGCTGAGTTGGCCACAAAGACCCATTCTGTTCAGGGTTGGTCACACTCACGGCTCAACACCTATCCGACGGCCTCCACGCATGAAGTGCGAGTCTGCGTAGGACTCTGGCCTTATGGTTAGTTGCCCCTGGGAATCAACCTTCTGGCGCTCCTGGACGGTCTGCGCACCGTGCGGCGTAAGCCAATCGACTGTGCACTCTGACTAACAGTCCGGGGAGTCTGGAAGCAGTACTGTTTCCTATATAGCGGGGGTGGTTGCGGACCTTACGGCGACTGCTCTTGAAACGACCATCGGCTACCCGTTCCTGGGTAAACAGCCGGGCAAATGATGCTGTGGTCCGCGATAGATTCGGTAAACACCGTTTCACCGCTTCATAAGGGAGAGGACCGCGCAAGCGACCTCGAACTCGTAACCAATCGAGAGACTGGAGTAATCTGGTCACAATTGGAAGTAAGGGCGTGAGTGTAGGCCCGTCGGGTAACACTCCTGGCTATCTCGCGGTTAAGGCGTTTGCCTCTTACGGGCTTGTGACGTAGCTAGATGGTGGACTGTTTTGTCCTCAAGTCTTCTGCGCTCACTCCTGGGAGATAGAACGACTAATCGTTAAAACTTCCTGAGGTGACGGGCTCGCCCGTTGTAGTCGACAACCCAAGTTGCTGGTTTCACTTTCCAGTGCCTCGCAGTAAGGCGTCTGTGGACTGTTTTGTCCTTAAGTCTCTGTGTAATCACCTCACGGCTAAAAGAACAATCTATATCGTTATAACAGCCTGAGGTGTCGGGTTCGCCCGTTGCAGATGACAGTTCCAAAGTGATCGTTCCTTCAACCGCTGAGTGAGCGTATAGACCCTGGGACGAAACAGTCCATATTAGGTAGGAGTCGCTCAAGCGACTTCAGAGCTATGACCAGACGGGAGAAAGGATAAATGCGGCCAAATCTGGTGAATATTTGGCGTTATCCACTATAACGAGCGAACCCGTCAGCCCAGGAAGTTTTAACGATAATGATCGTTATTGCTCCCGTGAGTTGATCGTAGAAGACTTGTGGACGAAACAATCCATTAACTATCTCCGCCAATTGGCCCGCGAGAAACCAACTCCAAACCGCGTGGCGCCAGGTAGAAAGGCTGGTTTCCACGCGCCCTCGCTACCAGTTACGGTCGGATTTCTCCGACTGTTTACAGGTTCGAGGTCGCTTTCACGGTCCTTTCCCTAATATTAACGGTAATTCGGTATCTACAGGTTCTATTGAGGACCGCGGCGTCCATTGCCTGAGTACCACTTGGGATTGGGTGGCTGATTGGCTGTTTCAAGATCGGTTGTCTTAAGGTTAACAGCCAAACCCTCTCTTTAAGAAACAAAGCCGTTTCCAGACTCCCTCGGCTAACAGTCAGAATGGGCAGTCGATTGCAGTTAATCAACTGCCCTCAGTCAGTACTCAGCACGGTGCGCGAACCGTCCAGGAGCACCCGAAGTACAATTCCCAGGGGAAACCGGCCCGCAAGCACAGAGTCCTGCCCGGGCTCGTACTACTTCTTGGAGGCTACCGCATAAGGTTAACAGTCACACCTGCTCTATAGGAAACAAAGCTATTTCCAGGCTTCCCCGACTAACAGTCGGAATGGGCAGTCGATTGGCTAACGCAGCACGGTGCGCAAACCGTCCTCCAGGAGCGCCTGAAGTACACTTTCCAAGGGGAAACCGGTCCTACCCGGGCTCGTACTCTTCTTGGAGGCTACTGGATGGGTGCTGACCTCTTAGTTCGGCCGACCCCAACACATGGATCATAATGGGCCAACTGCACTGGGCTCATTAGCTCCCGAACTCAAAATCTGGCGGACAGTGTGCGAGGCCGGGGTGCGAGATTCTCTTCCCAGTGCCTTACGGTAAGACGTTGGTCTCTGACGGGCGTGTTGGTGTAGCTAGACTGTGGACGGTTTCATTCCCAAGTCTACATTCACCCCACGGTTGAAACAATGATCAATATCGCTATGCCTTCCTGGGGTGACGGGTTCGCCTGTAGGAGACAACTCCAAAGAGCCCGACTCCGATCGTCAAACATTCTCTAAGATATATTTTTTTCCAGAGGTGCTCATTAGTCAAAAATGCGCTGCTCAAAATCGATCTTGCAATACTTGCACAGAGGATTGACAATCAAGAACTTCAGGACATCATAGAATATATGAAAAAGACAAGTGGGAACCTAGATCGACAAATGAAATGGTAAGTTTGTCTCCTTCTATTATTTCCGCGCAATTCTGTTCATAGCTGAACTTATTTACTTATTTATTTTATTAAGTAATGTACAAAAGAAAGAACTGGACATATAAAATATTGTACATATATAATCGTTACAAATTTAAAAAAACGGTTGTATCGCTTCTTTTCCGGCAAGTAGACAAGCACCCCCCGGCGAACCCCCCCCCCCCCCCCCCAGTGCGCTAATCCGACCTCCCCCGCGCGCTAATTCATTGTACATTTGTAGTGGTATTTCAAATTTCAAATTATTTATTGAGTTCAAATTATGAGTACATTCAATATACAAAAGTCTTAACCTAACTAGGCTGCCACCTGTTCCAAGGTAGACAATATATTTTAATTATCCTAAAAAATCTAAAATTTTATATTTATATAAATAAACAAAATCATACTTAATGTAACAGAAATATCCTAATTACCTAATAAAAGTTCGTAAGAAAATGTCATGAAAATTGTCAATATTATTTTATTTTAAAACGATGAAGATTAATATATATTTATATATGTATTAATATGTATTAATAATATACAAAATAAATTTACAAAAATTAAAATAAAATTATATTCAGAAATCATCAATTTATATTACTACATATACTATTATGTTTTTATTTAAAAAATATTCAATTATTTAATAAGGTGTTCAACATCTGCATTTGTACAATTTAAGAGGTAGGCACTCAAACTATTTTTAAATTTATATGAAATTTTAATGTCTTTAATGTTTGGTGGTAGGCAATTATAAAATTGGGGGGCAAGATAAGAGAAACTGGATTGGCCAAAAGCGGATCTCCTGAGTGGTATTGCAAAATTTGTTTGTTTCGATCTTCTTGTTACACGAGATTGCTGGCTTTTTTTCTTTTCTCCTAACTCACTCTGGAATTTAGTGAGAGTTACCAGCACAAACATATTAAGATGGTATTTTTCCAAAAAAAATAATAAATACAAACGGAGCTGCCATGGAATTCACCGACCGGAGTCGGGCCCATCATAATACTATTTTTTACACTTCTGGGGGGTGAGCAGTGGATTCCGGACTTACGAACCGGCTGTGGTAGGTTTAGGACAGCTGTCTTGCCACATGTGAGCGTTCACCTTGCCACCCATTCACTCCCCCTTCGAAGCCATAGAATTTGAGATGCGCAAATCGCAGTTTTAGATAATTTTTCTAAGAAAGAGTTGATTATTTTTCTGGAAAGGCCAAGATCTTTAAAGAGGTGAAATAGAGATTTAGCTGGCAGGCCACGAGCGCCAACTTCCACCGCGTGAAGGTGAACAGTGAAGCCGTTCCGGGTTACGGCATTTGCAAGATCATGGTATTTATTTAATTTGTACTCGTGGTCTTTTGGGATATTTGATTCCCATGGAACAGTTAATTCTACAATAAGAGCCACCTTCCGAGATAGAGAGTAAAGAGTTATATCTGGACGGAGGGCTGTGCATCCGAGACTTTCAGGGAATTTATACTGCTTAGAGACCGAATCAACCTCCAGAGTCCAATCTGTAGCTTTCTCGATTATTGAGAAAGGTTTTGTAGTTAAATGTTTTTTGCCTTTAGAGCCATCCCGCACAAACTGTATTGGGGGTTTGGAGGATACTGTCAAACCCTTGTTGGCACGAGCCACTGAGAGACTAATTACCTCGCGAATAACAGCGAGAACTTTGTCATGGCGGTAAGTGTACCGTCCTTGATCTAAGGCCACCTTGCAGCCAGCTAGAATGTGTCTAGCTGTGCAAGGGGTATTGCTACAGAGGGGACAAGAACTATCCTCGGCAAAGCTCCAACGAGCGAGGTTACTGGGGTCTGGAAGTGTATGCTGAAAGGCATTCAAATAAAATTTCAGCATCTCTGGCGTCCAGTCATAGAGCATTACCTTCCAGTGCATTGGAGGCGGAATGCAAAAGTCACCAATTGTTGTCCAGTCATTCTGGCATTGAAGGCCAATAGCATGAGCCATACTCTTGCTGTCGTAATCTCCCCGCAAAAGAGACTTCTTCAAGTCCACGTCGCTCGTGGTTGTACTGCCATACCCCAGACCAGTGCCATTCTGGCTGATTCCAGTAAGGAACCTTTTGTGGAAGTCTACGCGGGCTTGTAGTTCATTTGAATCACTACAGCCACTTATTACGTGCTTCGATATTGCCGGATCTTTGGAATTGCACAGAATCGAATTTTTGGTTATTCTGGAGTTGGCGTAGAGCAGAGAGGGCAGTTTAAGCGCTAGCCCAAAATTTTGTTTGGACCTGAAGAGAGTTGAGGGGTCAGCTGGTTTGGCTAAGGACAGCCAGGATTTTAAACTAGCTGTCACCAGTGCATCTAGACGGGACAGTTGGGTTTTGGTAAAATCGTAAATAAGAAAGGGCCATGACAAATGTGACGTTAGATAATTGTCATAGATCCAGGCCTTACGAGGGCCAGAAATTAGCAAGGCATCTATTTTCGCCAGGCAACTTTTGAAATGCTCTATAACATGATCGCCCGAGACGTCTTTTCCCTGATGGGTGATTTTTCTGCCGAGGAATTTGAAATGATTGTTTGGGTCTATAAGGGAGATATTAGAGCCCTTATAGACCAATTTGGGGTCATAGGATGTAAATTTTGTGCCCATGCGGGCGAGTCCAAGGCAAAAACATTTGGAGGGCTTCACTTTTATACAGCCTGACCAGTCGCAGAAAAGCTCCACTTTCTGTAATAGCAGGGAAAGCTGCTTGGGGCTTCTGGTGATGAAAGTTAGGTCGTCGGCAAAAGCGAGGCACGACGAGGTGTATTGGCCGTCTGTTTTAAAACGGTAGCCCCACTTCCTGTCAAACTGGCTCAGGCTTTCCAGAAGTATATTAAAAACTATATTAAAAATCGTCGGGGAGAGGCAACAGCCCTGAAATAGTCCAATTGAATATGGTATAGAGCGGGTAGTCCATTCTTGCGTTTTAACATGGAAAGTCAGACAGTTGTAGTAGGAGGCTACAATGTCACGCACGACTGGTGGGAAGTTGTACCAGCGGAGTGCAAAGTGGAGGAGACTGTGTCGGACTGACCCAAAGGCATTCTCTAGGTCGAGCCAGCATACATTGATTTGGCGTTCGTGCTGTCTCGCATCCTTGATGGCAGCAGCCAGGAGAGAGTTGTGCTCGAGGCAGCCCGAGACGCCGCGCATGAAGCCTTTTTGAACTGATACTCCAAGGTACTCAGTAGCACGTTCTTAAATATGGCGGATTATAAATATCTATTATTTATGTCGCTTTAGATATGAGATAATCCAATCGAAATTTTACAACGTAATTTCGGTCCAACAAGGTATCTATGTACCGAATTTCAAGCCTCTAACTAATATTTCGAGATTGTAGTATGATTAGCGAGCCCCCTCGTGGACCACAATCTTTTCAACTCTCGCCATGAGCAAATGATGCCTGCATGCTAAATTTCAGTTCAATCGGACAAAGCATTTGGGCGCTATCGTGGAGGAATATACACACACAGATAGACAGACAGACACACAGACACATAGAAGTACATCCACAAAACTTCCCTTGCCAGAAAGTAATAATGGTAGGTAAGTGAGAGAAATATAGCTCTATCCATATATTTATGCAAGCATACCCATTTTGAAATTTTCTCAACAAATAAATAATAATTAAATAATAAATTTAGTGAATATAGTGCAATTCTACAGTCTGGATTCACTCGCGGTTAACACGGGACGCGTCCCGAAGGGTCTTATCGGTCTGCGCTGTAGGCTACCATCGGGGTCACAGGTGGCAGATAGTGAACAGCCATCAGATATGATGGTTAGTTGTATAAACAGCCCACAATCATACAGCGGCAAGGTTACGAGAACGTAGTGGGAAGTCTGGTGGAAAGGACTTACCTAAAAAATGCCACACAAGTTCAATGAATACTGTGTCTCCTGGCGAATATGTGCCGCCAGTAAATAGGCGCATCCATTCCTGCAGTGGGCAGCTGCGCATGCAGTAGACCCAAGAGTGGAGGTCAAGGAGACCAGTACAGTCAAGGGTTACTATTGTTACCTCGGTAACAGCGATGCGGAAGGCAAAGGGAAAACCACCGCTTAACCCCTTCCCAGGAAAATAATTATGGCTGATTACAGTAAAACCATGACTCTTAATTCCCGGCAGACCTTAGATGGTCAAAGGGTGCGGAGAATCCCCGGGGCGTTAGCCGTTAAGATTGCGGAATACTCAAAGCATATATGGTTTAACTCAAGCACCACCGAATTGTTCCGCGCCACAACATTGCGGGCCCAAGTGGCCATAATGACCGCCGACCTCCGATAGGAGATGGCACCTTAAGAAGAAGATACCCAAGGTGAGGCAAAATCGCACAACCAACCGGACCTAGACGGTTCGTATCTGGATGTGCTATACCTTATACGTCTGAAGGGAAAGTATTGTGAACGTGCTAAAAAAATCAAGATGAAGACGGAAATATCCGTTTTGATACCCTCTCCCCCACCTTCCAGACTGAAGTCTGTCTGTGAGTCTATGTGTGTGCCTGTGTGTATGTGTGTTGTGTCTGAATTCATCTGCGATAGTTATAACGTGTGATTGGGATCACTTTTACGTTATACATAAAATAAAAAACAAGAGTGCCACCGCATTTGTACAAAACGCGGAAAAAACCACAGGAGGTTAGGTGATGACCGAAAAATAAAAAAACAACCACAGGGTCGGGGAAAGAATTTGGTTTGGCACTAAATTTGGCAAAACGGAGAATAAACCTTCGCAAATTTAAAATAAAACTACAAATTTATGACTTATAAAACAAAGGTCCTTTATTCGCGTAGTTACTTCCGTCAATCTCCTCTTCCGACTACGGTGACATTTTGTACTTATTCAGGTTCAATTATTGAATATCCAGGCGGGAAAAATCCGGGCACGGTCGGCCGATTCGTGAGGTTTGTTTTACATTCGGAAATAAAAGGTAACACAGCAAAACCCACGCTGTGATGAAAAGGAAAAAAACCACCATTACTTTCACGAACTCGTTTAGCTAATTGAAACCCTAAAATAATTAAACGCTTACCAAAAAATAAGACAAAACTTCGCGGATCACTTGGGTTTTCACCGAGTTCTCTGTCTCCCAGCGCGAGTGATTAAAATCGCTCGCGCCATCGTGGAACGAAATGTTCCCTCAAGTGGCAGTAGCCAGATTTGACAGACCGGAAGTGCCTGTCGTTAAAACGGGGGGCGCCAGTTTTGCATGCGGCAATTTTGCACAAATGTCACTTTTGACAGATCCAACTTTGTTGAGGGCAGATTTGCAGGAGGCAACCTTGCAGGAAGCAACCTTGCAGGCGGCAACCTTCAGTACAGTTTTTAAGTTTTTCTGTTAGGTTAGGTTAGGTTAGGTTTTTCTTTCCCTAAAATCGAAGTGACATTAATTACCGGCATCCTTGTAGTGGATGACTTTTATACATCAAACTAAACATTAAAAAAAATGTTTTAAGTTTTTCTGTTAGGTTAGGTTAGGTCATTTTGACATTTGCAAAACTGCCTTCTGCAAGATTGCCTTCTGCAAAACTGCCGCCTGCAAGAATGCCGTCTGCAAGATTGCCGTCTGCAAATTTGCCTTCTGCAAGTTTGATGGGACCCGTTAAAACAACTTTAGGAGATAAAAAAAAGTCATGGCAACTCATGTTCACAATAAAATAGTAATATTTTTGTAATTACATTTATTAAAATGTTCTTTCGAATTTCTTTTTTATTAAATCTCTTGTTTTTATTGTCACGGCAAGGGCACCAGGAGGGTCATTTTTTATTGGGCCGTGCAATACGGCTATTTCTAATTTTACAGCTAAAATGTCATAGCTTCTTTGCGATTTTTGGAGAGATGCTCATGGACCTGGAACTAGGATTATGAAACAACTCAAAACCTGAGTAATACCCATAAAAACACGAGAAATGCACGCGACGCATGTAGCAATGCGTGCAACATGTTTCTGAAACAACAGGCCACGCAAATATGGATTTTTGTTACGATAGTGCCTAAAAGCTTTATCCGATTAAGTTGAAATTTTGCATGTAGGCTTGCCTGAAATCAATACTTCATCTTAAAAACAACAATTAAGACGAATATTGTGTTTCTCCGGAAAAGAGGGAGAGATCAGGTCGTTATAAGGGAAACTTTGAAGTGCCGAAACGTCTAACGTCTTTTGGACAACGTCATTACAGCTTTCTTGCTCCAAGAATGGTCAATATCATGAGTAAAGAGAACATATTGGATATTAGCAGCAACCAACAAAAATATCACCTTACATTATGGTTAATAAACCTTGGTAGGAGAGGAACGGAAAAAACATTCATTACAATTATTAAATAAATAAATATATTTATTTTATATATATTTTATATACCTGTTTTTACTAATTGTTTTATTAGTTATCATTTATAATAATAACTAATAAAATATATTATTAGTTATTATTATAAATGATTATTTATTATTGCTATTATATAATACTATTATTATTATACATTATTATTTAGTATTACTTGTTTATAGTTCTAATATTATTTTGGTGTAGTGAGAATTTCATTTTAACTTGATTTGATTCAAATGTTTTATTTTTATTTTGGAAGTTATGTAGTTTATAATCATTTGTATTGGTGTTCTCCTTAGAACAGGCTCTGCCTAGTTAGGAGCAACACAAGCTATGTTAAGTGCTAACGGTGTCATTTTTTTTGTGGACCAATAAATAAATAAATAAATTGATTTCAGTAAGATTGCCATCGAAAAATATTTAAAACTCTTCTTTTTAAACATACAAAAATACACTTTTCCCAAAAAAAAACCACAAATATTTCAACAGAAACTTTGGTGAATATTCTGAAATTTTCAGAATTATTTTTTTTTACTAAAAAAGTGGGGACTTCTACCTATACATAAAATTTATGAATAATTACAAGCTGTCAATATCTAATTGTTACCATGATTATGAGAAACGTACCTGTCTATAATCTTTCTCTCCGTGACGACAAAATATGTAATTACGAATAACAATTACCTTTTTATCACTTTAGCTTCTCAGTGGCTCGTGCCAACAAGGGCTTGACAGTACCCTCCAAACCCCCAATACAGTTGGTGCGGATTGGCTCTAAAGCCAAAAAATATTTCACTACAAAACCTTTCTCAATAATCAAGAAATCTTCAGATTGGATTCTGGAGGTCGATTTGGTCTCTAAGCAGTATAAATTTCCTGAAAGTCTCGGATGCACAGCCCTGCGTCCAGATATTACTGTTTACTATCTATCTCGGAAGATGGCCCTTATCGTAGAATTAATTGTTCCAAGGGAATAAAATATCCCAAACGACCACGAGTACAAATTAAATAAATACCATGATCTCGCAAATTCCGTCACCTGGAACGGCTTCACTGTTCACCTTCTTGCGGTGGAAGTTGGCGCTCGTGGCCTGCCAGTTAAATCTCTGTTTCACCTCTTTAAAGATGTTGGTCTCTCTAGGAAAATAATCAACTCCTTAGAAAAATTATCTAAAATCACGATTTACGCATCTCAAATTCTATAGCTTCGAAGGGGGAGTGAATGGGTGGTAAGGTGAACGCTCACATGTGGCAAGACAGCTGTCCTAAACCTACCACAGCCGCTCGTTGGTCCGGAATCCACTGCTCACCCCCCAGAAGCGTAATAACACTATATGATGGACCCGACTTCGGTCGGTGAATTCCATGGCAGCTCCGTTTGTATTTTATTTTATTTATTTTTATTTATAATGACTACTAACTTTGATAGCTTGTAACTATTCATTAACTTTGCCGTTATATGACCCCACTTCTTTGTAAAAAAAAACTAATATTTTCAGAAATATTAAATAAATTTATTTTATTGATTTCAGTAAGATCACCATCGAAAAATATTTGAAACTATTCGTTTTAAACAAACAAAAATACACTTTTCCCCAAAATAAACCACAAATATTTCAACAGAAATGTAATTCCGCTGAATATTCTGAAATTTTCTGAATATTTTTTTTTTACAGAAAAAGTGGGGACTTCTATACATAAAATTTATGAATAATTAGCTGTCAATATCTACTTGTTACCATGGTTATGAAAAACGTACCTTTCCATAATCTTTCTCTCCGTGACAACACAAATTGTAATTACGAATAAAAATTGACCTTTTCATTATTTTACGCGTTAAGTTCCAATTCTTATGATTGCGATGGCTAGAATAATTTGTTAAAAAATGTAGGTTAATAATAGCAATATATAATACTTCAAAAACTTAAAAATAACTGTTGAAAGAATAAAAATGTTGAAATATAGAAATTAGTGCCAAAATTCACAGTATCGGGAACTGTTCATAGTGCCCCTTTACTATTTTATTTTATAGAAAACCTACAGATAGTAAATATATGATACTAGATTCGAAATATAAATTCTAAGTGTCAACATATATTTTGAAATTTTCTTAACAATAAATAATAATTAAATAATAAATTTAGTTAATATAGTGTAATTCGGCGGTTAAGTAACCCGACCAGGTTGCCAGAAGCCTAGGAAATAGAAATATTTTCCTGAAAGTGTGGAGCTCGCCAAGACGTGTGGCCGACGTGGCGAGTATCGGGCTAAATACCTCCAATCATGATGAACAGTACAACCTTATGACATCAAGGAGACAGCTGGACCTGTCTGGATAAGGGGAAACGGACAACCGATCCGGATGGAGAGTGATTGGAGAGGCGTATGCCCAATGGTGGGTGAATGCGCGCTGATGAAGAAGTGTTTTAAAAACATTTCAAACAAAACAAATTTACTATCCTATGAATAGTTTGCAATGCTTGCATTACAAATTAACATAGAAACAACATAACCACGTTGAATGTAGAAAAAAATATAATAAAGTTAATAATAATATAAGGGTAAGAAAAGTAATAATTAAATAAGTTATTTTAAGGTTATTTTGATAGAGCAAAATAGATGTATGAGTAATTACTCAGTAGAGTATATCCAATTGGATAATAATATTTATTATACATAATATGATTGTTCGATATTGTTATGGATAAACTCGAATTCATTTTAATATTATACTTTGCATAATTCAATTATCGTTTGGTGAGAGCTGTCAACTCACAAAAACCTGACAGTTGGCAACATCGCCCGCTTTCGAACGGGCGGCGGGTCAGTCTGTCAATTCGAACGATAGCAACGATTTTCGGCCGCGGGACAAAAACCTCGTTTGTTGTCTCGGAATCGCGGACTCGGATTCGTTGTAAAGGCACAGCGATCCTACGGGAGTGTTACGACTGCACCCCACAGGAAACAGCGCGTCGCACGCGACATACACTTGGATCAGCGCACGCGTCGTGCCGGACACGCCGCACGAATCCCTCGATCGTGCCGTGCGCGCTACGCAGAAGCGGAATCAGCAGCGCGTATCCCACTGCTGCAGCTACATGACCGTCAAGGTACGTAAGTTTTGATTAGCGATCGCCATATCGATAATTCACCTTTCAATACTCATCATAAGTTTTCAAACGCTTCCACTGTCAACTAAACTTTGCACAAGCAACCAAATGATCCACCAGTAACCCACTTGATATCCCCGTCAGACGGCATAGTTACGAGGCGGGATATCGCACATTTTGGTAGCGAGAGTGCGGTTTTCATATTTATCTATTCTGTCAAACCGGACTGTTGGTAGAACTGACCCGATTCGTCCATACGACGTGACGTTCGTAACGAAGCCGTTTCGTCCGTGACGGACTGCCGTTGCCGCGTCATTTCAATCATTCCATTTTTCGAATTTAACACTTTGTGTTTTTCGCCACCATTAGCGTATGAATGTAGTGTGACATTTCGATCACATCAAATACGTTTTGACGTATTGTTTACGAATTTAATACCTTGCTGTGTTTCACGCCGCGAACATGGCTCTAAAACAAAAACATGCAGTTATAAAATATAAATTGCTCCTAAAACGCTTGGAATTTATATACAAAAGCTCTCACGAAATCGACGTATCAAAACAGCATTTATTTGAGTTTCGAGTTGGAGCCGAAACAATTGACTCATTAGAGAATGACTTATTAGAATATCATGTCTCGGTAGAAGCTGACGATGCAGACGGATTTGACCAGGAGGCGCATGATGCTTGCTTTCAGGAGTTTCAAGCTAAAATCCAAACAATTAAAGCAAAATACGCAATTTTAATCGAATCCCAACGCAACGCTGACAACCGAAATACGTCATTGTGCGCGACCAATTCAAACAGTGGGACAGTCCGATTGCCACCAGTCAAATTACCACATTTTTTCGGAGAAATGTCTTCACTTTCTGGAGAGCCATTACGAATAATAAACCATCTCGAACTTTCAGATGGTAATTATGAAGTATGCCTTAATTTGTTAAAATCGCGATATGAAAATAACCGGCTTATAGCAGATAAGTATCTTCATAATATGTTCAATTTACCTAATGTCCTACGAAAGGCAGAACAATTACGTAATTTTCTTACTACAATTAACGAGTCGGTTAAGGCCTTAACAGCCTAGGTTTTCCCATGGAGGAATGGTCTTTTTTGCTTCTACATCTTTTTCTTTAAAAGTTTGATTCGGATACACGTACTCGATTCGAAATCGAGTGCGTCGGTGAGGGAAAGGAAATCTCGACCTTTAATGAATTCCTTTCATTCCTGAATGCCCAGTCGTGCTCTGGAGTTAGTTAAGGGTGAACCTCAGATCAAGCAGGATCAAATGAAGGCTTCAGGCCCGAAACGCGTTTCATTTCACGTCGAGGGTGCGGCTAGCCCCCCTGAGACTTATTCGCGTGCTCGCTGCCCTCATTGCTCTGATCCTCAGCATTATATTTACAAGTGTCCAAGTTTCTCAAACTTGTCTCATGACAAAAAATTAAACTTTATTCGCGCAAAAAAACTATGCGTGAATTGTTTAAAGCCGCATCAGGTGAATCGATGCAACTCAACCTTTTGTTGCAAACTCTGCGGATCAGCCAAACACCATACTTTACTACATCGTGACGGTGGGGTTGGATCTTCCGCTCCGCAGTATATGAACTCCCCTGTCAATCGTTTCGGTGGGCAATCTTTTCCCAACACAAACGCAGCGCGGTCACGTGATCGTCCTTCGGACGAAGATCACGTGACTGTTACTAATGCCGCTCATGCTGATACTTGCGAGTTTCAATCCGGTGTCAAGACTAGGGTGCTGCTTGGGACCGCCATGGCCATGGTTATGGACTCGAGTGGATCGTATCAGAAGATACGCGTTCTCATTGATCCAGGCAGCCAAAGTTCCTTTATCATGTCACGTTGTGAGAAATCTTTAGGACTTCATAGGACTTCATTCTTTAGGACTCGTCGAATAAAAACATACGCGGCATCGCTGGGGGGCACGTATCTCACCCGGGTCGAATTGTCCAACTGTTTATAAAGCCAATTCACTACTCCAGCCCAGTCTTGTCCACGGAGGCACTGTTATTGGACAAAATATCCAATCTTCCATCTTCTGTCCGGTTTCAATCTCCCACTGGCTGACGACCACTGACCAGCTCCATAAGCCACGCGAGGTGGACATTCTTGTGGGGGCAGACTTATATCCAGACATTGTTACTGGCGAAGTAATTAAGTTTGGTCCTAATCTGCCTTCTGCCTTTTCATCAATTTTTGGATATTTCCTTATTGGCCGTGCCAATATCGCAAACACAAAAGACCGTAATGTCCTGCACATGTCGTCATTTCTCGACCAGACGCCTAGCTTGGAGAAAACTCTGGAGCTTTTCTGGAAAATAGAAGAACCTCCTCAGGCCGTGCCTGACCAATCCGACGTCCTGGTCGAAAAGTGTTTTGCCGACGCGCATATTCGACATGACGATGGAAGATTCGTCGTACGACCTCCGTTTATTAAGGACAGGCCCGCGCTCGGTGATTCGAGGTACCAAGCTCTCAAGCGTTTCATAGCGATTGAGAGGAAATTTGAAAGAGATCCACTCCTGAAGGAACTGTACGTTCAGTTCATGCAAGAATACCGTGAGCTCGGTGACATGACACTGGTCCCTCAGCCTCCTCCTGACAATCAGGAAAGGTATTATATACCGCACCACGGGATCATCAAATACAAGTACGGTAAACCCAAAATTCGTACCGTCTTCGATGCATCCATGCCAACTACTTCAGGCGCTTCGTTAAATCAGTGCCTTGCAGGACCAAAGTTGCAACAGGATATTCGTGATATCCTACTCCAATTCCGAACTCACCGGTATGTTTTCACCACTGACATCAAAATGATGTTCAGACGGATTCTGGTTCATCCTGAGGATCGTCGTTTCCAAATGATCCTCTGGCGTGATTCCCCTAATCTTCCGATTCAGGAATATTTCCTGAATACTGTTACCTATGGTGAGACCTGTTCGCCGTTCCTTGCTATGCGTTGCTTACATCAACTCGCGTACGAGAACGAAAAGCGATTCCCACAGGCGTCGCGCCTATTCTTCACGACATTTTCGTCGACGATATTTTAACCGGTTCTGACACCATCGAAGCTGCTCAGACACTGAAATCCGATATAATTTCGTTATTGTCCCTCGGTGGGTTCGATTTGAGGAAATGGTCCTCAAACTCTCCAGAGTTGCTGTATGACCTACCTTCTGATCACTGTGAAGTCCCTCTTGACTTCGATACTTCGGATGATCAGTTGTTTCTAAAATTTCTTGGCGTTCAATGGAGTCCCAAGGATGATACCTTTTCGTACGCATTTCAAAAGGTGATTTCAGGCCCTTGTACGAAGCGTTCCATTCTATCCAGTGGCGCGTATTTTCGACCCCTGTGGCTGGCTCTCTCCAGTCGTCTTTCGGGCTAAACTTCTACTGCAACAACTCTGGCTTCTAGGTGCTGAGTGGGATGAGCCTCCTCCAGACCATATTGTCCGTGAATGGGACTCATTCTTGCAAGGCTTACCCAGTTTGTGTTCGAACAAAATCAATCGCTTTATTTTAACTCAACACTCGGAAGGATACTCACTTCATGGATTCTGTGATGCATCCTCATCCGGATATGCTTGCGCCGTTTATCTCCGGGTGATTCATCGCGATGGGTTAGTTTCCATTCACCTTCTAATAGGGAAAACTAAGGTAGCCCCAATTAAAACTAAACTGACTATTCCCAAACTTGAATTGTGTGCGGCGTTGCTTCTAGCTCGAACCGCCTCTCACATTCGGGCTTCGCTGACCTCTCAAGTAGGTCATCTGGAACTAACTTGTTGGTCGGACTCTACGGTCGCTCTTTCTTGGCTAAAAACACCCCCGCACCTATTACAGGTATTCGAGTCAAATCGTGTTTCGCAAATCATTTCTCTGGTCGACCCAGAGGTATGGAGGTACGTTCCTACCAAGCTTAACCCGGTGGACTGTGCATCCAGGGGCATTTCGGCCGAAGAGCTCCCTGATCATGACTTGTGGTGGTCACCTTTATGGCTGTCAAAACCTGATGCCGACTGGCTGAAAAATATTGTTCCACTCTCATCTGACAAACTGGTAGGCATTCGTCGAATGTCCCTGACTGCGTGCACTTCCTCCACGGTCACCACACCGTGGATTGAAAATTATAGCTCTTTCGATAAGCTTATAAATGTGACTGCGTGGTGTCTTCGCTTCATTAGCAACCTACGATTTCCCTCTAAGCTTGCCGGACTGTTGTCCGTTTCAGAGCGTGCGTCAGCTCTAAACACTTGTATACGTTTTGTTCAACACTCCGAATTTGAAGTCGATTTCGAGCTATTAGCAAAAGGCAAGAATCCCTCAACCCGCGTTTTCAAACTATTTCCGTATGTGGACGCCTCTGGGCTCCTTAGAGTTGGAGGACGAATCCGATACTCAAACTTACCAGAGGAGAGGAAACATCCAATTCTGTTGCCTCGTTCTCACCATTTTACAAAGTTACTCATTCAGCATTGTCATATAATGCATCTTCATTGTGGGCCTTCTACCTTACAGGCCATTTCAGCGAGACGCTTCTGGATCTTGTCTGCTCGTCGCGCGATTAGACATCAGCTCTCCCTCTGTCGACGTTGCTTCCGACTAGGAGCTGCTCCTAAATCACCGCCGATGGGAGACTTACCACAGTGTCAGGTGGAACAAGTACGACCCTTTATAAGGGTATCAACAGATTTCGGAGGGCCATTCCTTCTTAAATCTGGCCCACACAGAAATGCCAAGTTATACAAGGCGTACCTGTGTGTTTTCGTCTGCCTCGCCACAAAGGCCGTTCATTTGGAAGTTGTTCCTAGCCTTACAACTGACGACTTTCTGTCGGCATTTTTTCGATTCAGCTCTCGAAGAGGGTTTTGTACCGACGTCTATTCTGACTGCGGTACAAATTACATTGGTGCTCGTCGATACCTAGACGACGTCACTAAATACTTCATGGATCCGAGTGTCCAACACAATATAAGTGACGCTTTGACTAGAAAAACCGTCACCTTTCATAACACGCCCCCTACAGGACCAAATTTCAACGGAGTGGCAGAGGCTGCGATCAAATCTGCCAAATCACTTCTCAAGAGAGTGGTCGGCGATGCGCATCTGACCTTTTCTGAAATATAAACGCTCTTCGCCGGCGTGGAGGCCGTTCTAAATTCACGACCTCTATGTGTTCTCTCCTCCTCCCCTGCCGAGACGGATGTCCTTACGCCGGGACATTTGCTCATTGGGGAGCCCTTCGTGGCGGTTCTCGAGAAACCACAGCCAGAGGTATCTTTGCATCTGCTGTCTCGATACCGGATGCTGCGTTCACTCATTGGTCAGTTTTGGCGCCGTTGACATGCTGAATACCTCATTACGCTACAACAAAGAGCAAAGTGGCTCAAATCAGTACCAACGCCTCAGTTGGACGACATAGCTTTAATAAAGGACGATAATGCTCCCCCACTACAATGGTCTTTAGGCCGTATCATCGAGCTTTGCCCGGGCAAAGACGGTATTGTCCGAGTTGTACGGCTTAGGACACAGCAAGGTATTCTAACTCGTCCGATGGTTACGGTCGGGGTCGTACCCCGATCTGACCCTTCGGTTTAACCACGCCTTCGCCCCACATTATTTAATTTAATTTTATCTATTCTCATTTCTTTCATTTCTTTTACTTACTTCTATTTTTTTTAATTCCCTTATTTACCCTTCTGTATCAATATCTCAGCGCCTTTTTGCGTCAATCAAGGGCTGGACCCTTTCTCTGCTGGGGGGGTATGTTCGATATTGTTATGGATAAACTCGAATTCATTTTAATATTATACTTTGCATAATTCAATTATCGATTGGTGAGAGCTGTCAACTCACAAAAACCTGACAGTTGGCAACATCGCCCGCTTTCGAAAAAGCGGCGGGTCAGTCTGTCAATTCGAACGGTAGCAACGATTTTCGGCCGCGGGACAAAAACCTCGTTTGTTGTCTCGGAATCGCGGACTCGGATTCGTTGTAAAGGCACAGCGATCCTACGGGAGTGTTACGACTGCACCCCACAGGAAACAGCGCGTCGCACGCGACATACGCTTGGATCAGCGCACGCGTCGTGCCGGACACGCCGCACGAATCCCTCGATCGTGCCGTGCGCGCTACGCAGAAGCGGAATCAGCAGCGCGCATCCCACTGCTGCAGCTACATGACCGTCAAGGTATGTGAGTTTTGATTAGCGATCGCCATATCGATAATTCACCTTTCAATACTCATCATAAGTTTTCAAACGCTTCCACTGTCAACTAAACTTTGCACAAGTAACCAAATGATCCACCAGTAACCCACTTGATATCCCCGTCAGACGGCATAGTTACGAAGCGGGATATCGCACAATGATATAATACAATAGTATGTTAAAATATAATAATCATATAATACAGTACATTAGGATGGCAGTTAGTGAAATCTTAAGAAGTAGGAGATAGGCTAGGTATGATCGAATCTTTTATTATATTAATGGAATCATAAAATACATCTAATCCTTTACACGATTTATCAAAAACGCGACACATTCTGGTAAGAGGTTTATTCGACCCGATGTTGTTATTGCAAGCGACAACCGAAAATGTTTAAGAGCTCATCGTTAGTCGCAGTGGCACACGAAATTGAACTTTTTCTAGACTAGCTGTCTAGTCGATTGTGCAAAAACTTATGGAGACACGTTATATCAGTTATAGTCCTATGTGTTTTTAAGTCTATTAGGTTGAAGTGAGAAAGCCGTTCTACATAACCTTTCAGAGTTTTTCTGAGGCCACATTTGTTCGACAGCATACGAGTGAATTTCTTTTGGACTCGTTCAATTCTATCGCTGTGAACACTGTTATATCCAATTACTGTTATTGTTAACCACTAATTAACTTTATTTATGTTCTAGCAAATATGATGAAGTAAAACAATTCTGGGAAGAGACCGAGAGAGAAGGAAAGACGGTCGAGGAATTTGATCCAGCGGACTTGTATAAGACTGGAGAATTGCCGAGTTTTTCAATTTTCGACACGAATCGTAAAAGTCAGTGATTTTGTCAAGAGTAGGGAATAGATGCCATACTTTTTTTACATTACTACAAATTCATTGTTAAATAAATATATTATGATATAAAACGTTTGTCTATTGAGTAAATCATACAAAATCAATACATATTTATAGATATATATACAAGGTGGTTACCGGGTACGTAGAGTGGGATTACCAATGTAGATTTCGCGTTTTTACTTTTACGGTCCACCAACCCATCAGAAGGGAAAGTATTGTGAACGGCCAAAATTTGTTGTCGAGATGAAGATGAAAATATCCCTTTTGAGCCTTTATGAAACGATTAGGACTATTTTCAGATTGAAGTCTGTCTATTAATGTGTGTGTGTGTGTCTGTGGTATATATTCCTCCACGATAGCGCCCAAACCCTTAATATGATAGAGCTGAAATTTAGCATGCAGATATCATTTACTCATGGCAAAGACAGTGGACCACAGTTTAAAAAATCATGTAATTATTCAAACGTTACATCAGTCATGCAAATATACATAAAAACTGACAGGATATTGTTCCAAATCTTCAACCAATTTCTGAAATTATTCTTAAGATTCATTCTTCTGATTGATAGGCTGAACTCGATAATTTCGCACCCCGCCCACATCGCCATATTACCGCCATCTGTTGGCGCTCGTCCCGAACTTACCCTTATCCGAAAAATGAACCGCGCTGCCTAATGCCCGCTCCACACGTTCGCCAGCGTTGGCCGCATCGCCTATGTCCCTCTCGCTCTTTCCCATACATTTTTCTGACGTCATAGTGGTGTCGACTCGCTTCCACCTTAGCAAGATTGGACAACATTCGCCAACGTGTGGAGCGGGCATAAGGCGTCGCAGTGGAACCCGACCAGGTTAGTCCGCCGGCCGAGAGAGGGCCACTCAGCGATTTTATTTATGAAATTAATTTCCAGATAAATTCAGTCCTTTTCTACTTGCCGGAAAGTCTTGGCATCGCACAAACGATTTTTTGTGTCTTTAAATGAGTAATTAGGTTTGATCGTTGCCCGAAGCCACGATTGCATTTCGGACATGAAAACTTCAATTTCAAATGAACAGCTTCAATATGCACGTTCAACGCCTGTTTCAAGTAAAATGAACGATCGCACTCTCCACACGTGTAAGTACTTCTTTATCTTTCTATGAGTGGCATCCACGTGTTGTTTCAATTTTCCTCTGTCTGTAAAAGCAAGATCGCATTCATCACATGGGAATTTCTTACACTTCTTGTGAACAACATTAATATGTCTCGTCAAATGGTTTTGCTTTGAAAATGCCCGCTCACATTCTTTACAGACAAATCCCTTTAATTTATTATGAACAGCGCCTATGTGATTTCGCAACTCTCCTTTATTTTTGAAACCACTATCGCATTCTCCACATGAGAACTTCTTCCGTTTCCTGTGAACTGTCTCTGAATGCACTTTTAAATTGCCTTTTCTTGCAAAAGCTTGACCACATTCGCCGCATACAAATTTCTTTAATTTCAAATGAATGGCAGAAATGTGTTGATTTAGATTACACTTAAGAGAAAACTCTTTATCACACTCCGGACAAGCATATGATTTGACACGTCCAACAATAGATCCACTATCAGCAATATTACTACTTCCAGATGGTCCATCGTCGATCGGTTCTGGCTTTATGGATCGAGTATCACTTTCGTGGAATTCAACCGCACTTACATCTGTCACTACGTCACTTAGAGGGATATTCGATTTTGAATTGTCAGAATCGACTTGCGTTTTAATGACGCTATTCTCTTCGATCTTCACCTTCACGTTGCTGTAATTGTCCACTTTTTCTTGACTCATATTATTCATTATGAATAAATAACGTTTGACTGAATAAATAATGAAATAATATGATGAGGAAAAACGACAGCATCAGGAGAGACACGGAGCACACAACATATACCATTTGACAGCTGTCACTTTGTCAGCTGATAGAAGTCGGTTAAATATACTACATCATTTTGGAAAATAGCCATTTCAATACTACACTTGACACTTGACACAATCGCTATCAGGGGAAGGTTGTTAGGGACAGGTGTGGGAGAGAGGGGGTTGATGGGAGGGAGTGTTGTGGGTAGTGAGGGGGTTTGAGGGGGTATTGGGGGAGTGGGATGGAGGGAGTGGTTTTGAGGGGGGATTGGGAGGAGTGGTTGTCGCCGGGAGGGAGGGTGTGGCTTGTCTGCTTGCCAGGAAAGTGTTGGGGTGACACCACCGATTTTTTTTCATCAGTGGAAAACAAGTAGTAATTTTTTTTTTACTTAGAGAGTGTACCAACAAGGGTTGTCGACTACAACGGGCGAGCCTGTCACCACAGGAAGTTTTAACGATTGTTCTTCTATCTCCCTGGAGTGAGCGTAGAAGACTTGAGGACAAAGACAGTCCACTATCTAGCTACGTCACAAGCCCGTAAGAGGCCAACGCCTTATCCGCGAGATAGCCAGGAATGTTACCTGGCGGGCTGACACTCACGCCCTTACTTCCAATTGTGACCAGATTACTCCGGTCTCTCGATTGGTTACGAGTTCGAGGTCGCTTGCGCGGTCCTCTCCCTTTCGAAGCGGTGAAACGGTGTATACTGAATCTATCGCGGATCACAGCGTCCTTTGCGCGGCTCTTCACCCAGGATCGGATGGCCGATGTCATTTCAAGAGTAGTCGCCGTAAGGTCCGCAACCACCTCCGCCCTATAGGAAACAGTACTGCTTTCAGACTCCCCCGACTGTTAGGATAGCTAATGGGCCCATGATGAGGTGGCCACGATGACCCATGTGTTCAGGGTCGGTCACACTCACGGGTCAACACCCATCCGACGGCCTCCACGCACGGGGTGCAAACCTGGGTAGGAAACTGGGTCAACCAGTCTCCCCTGGGAATCAAACCTCTGGCGCTCCTGGACGGTCTGCGCACCGAGCGGCGCAAGCCAATCGACTGTGCTCTCCGACTAACAATCGGGGGGGTCTGGGAACTGTATTGTTTCCTACAGAGCGGGGGTGGTTGTCTACCTTACGGAGACTGCTCTTGAAATGACTATTGGCCATCCGATCCCGATTCAGAGTCGGGCAAAGGACGCCTTGGTCCGCGATTAGATTCGGTTCACACCGTTTCACCGCTTCGTAAGGGAGAGGACCGCGCAAGCGACCTCGAACTCGGAACCAATCGAGAGACCGGAGAAATCTGGTCACAATTGGAAGCAAGGGCTCGAGAGTCGGCCCGCCAGGTAACTCCGGCTATCTCGCGGTAAGGCGTTGGCTTCTTGCGGGTTGTGACGTAGCTGGATGTTGGATTTGTTATGTCCAAAGTCTTCTACGTTCACTGCAGGGCGATAGAACGAGAAAATCGTTAAAACGTCCTGTGGTGACGGGCTCGCCCATTGTAGTTGACACCGCAAGTTGTTAGTCAGAGTGCACAGTCGATTGGCTTACACCGCACGGTGCGCAGACCGTCCAGGAGCGCCAGAAGTTTGATTCCTAGGGGAAACTGACCATAAGGCCAGAGTCCTACCCAGGCTCGCACTTCATGCGTGGAGGCCGTCGGATAGGTGCTGACCCGTGAGTGTGACCAACCCTGAATAAAATGGCTCTTCGTGGCCACCTCAGCAGGGACCCATTAACTCCCAACTTCTAGACGAATGCCCAACTAGACCGAACAGCCTGTATCTGGGCATACGGCCTTTGTTTTTGAGTAGTACTGACGTTTGAGTAGTACTAATAGACTACTTTCAATACTAACACTAAGATAATGGCATAAAATAGTACACATATTAAATAGACTTTTGTATGTAACAGACCGATGATTGACTCAGTAGACAACCTATTTTGCTGTTTTGTTTTCATGAGATTAATATGCGAGAATATGCGCTCAACATTGTTGGATGAATGGGATGAAGTGGTAAAATAGTAAAGATGAAAGAAGACAATAACAAGTGTCATCGCCAACATTTGAGTGTCATCGCCATACTTCAGTAAACTGATATTATCCCAAAAGAGGTCTATTTAACCAGGAAATGTTTTTATCTGTTGACAATTTCTCAAAACATGCGATTCTGTATCAATTTGCTGGAAATCATTGTTTTGAACAATATTGGGAAAGAGTCTAATAACAAGAATAATCGAAGCAGTTTTGCCACTTTTAATATTTGTTAGTTCAATTACGTCTAAATCTTTTATTGGATTATTTTTCAATTATTTTGCTTGCATGTTTCGATAGAAATCGTGAAAAAATCGATCCATTTCGGTATTTCGGTAGGACAGGCGCCATATCGGTAGAAATACCGAAAAATCGGTAGCTTCGAGACCACTGTCTGCAAATGACTGCTATTTTCCGAATACGAATTGACAGTTGTCAGTCTCTAGATTGCCATTTAATGACTATGATTATTGCCTATTTATTTTTGGAGGAGTTATTAACCCCTCGAGTAGCGGCATAATTTCATGGCAGACCGCGGCAATTTATTGGAATTTCTTGCAATATCGCTGCGCTCGACAAAAAGTACTAAAACTATGTAAATACTATGGTAATCTTAAAAATAATAACTGTGCAATGATCGCATTGAAATTTCGAATATAGAATATTGAAATCTCATTTTTATCAATCGAAAAGTTGTAAAAGTCAAAAAAGTGGAAAAAGTCGAAGAAGTCGTAAAAGTCAAAAAAGTCGAAAAAGTCTATGTGTAATTTACAATAAAAATATAAGGTCCTTAAAAAAACCATTTGAGATGCTAAAATACCTAAAGAGGTATAGATGAAAAATACAAATAGTCAAAATATAAAAACGAATAGTTAGTTATAAAATAGTCAAATCAGAAATATGTACCACAACTATAAGACTACAAATAGAAATGTCCCAATAGAAATAGTAAATACAAATTTTATTAATATAATCCATCTCTGCTTATCAAAATGATTGGATATGAAGTCGAGATTTTTTTTTCACATATATTGTACTATAATAAAAGTAATCATGAAAGATTAGGAAATTCAATACTGTCAAAGTCCCTAATAGAATAAATTGGGTTCTTGATAAGAATGTCCTGGACCTTTTTCTTAAAATGAACGTCTCCAAGACCCCCGACGCACAATGGAATCTTATTATAAAAAAGGTTGGACTGGTACAGGAAACTATTTCTAACTTTACTCAGTCGTACGCAACAGGACGCAGGTCTTGTTTATTCCGAGTGTTATGCGAATGAATATCCGAATTTTTTAGAGTAGTATTGATGTTTTTTCTTGCTTACATGATACCCTGGTATACATAAGCGGCATACATTGTCATGATACCAGATTCAATGAAATACGGGCCTGCAAGATGTTAGCGATGATATTGTAAATAAATGGCAAATTGCTCTTTTTCGAAGTCGAAACATTCTAACCTAATTTGATGTCATTCCCCAGAACATAAGACCATAAGTTATTAATGAATGGAAATAAGCATAGTATACAGACTTTGCGGCTTCAAACCCTTAGGCTTTGACCTTACACTCGCGCTCTAAGACGGTCTCGTGCCACCTCTTGCGTAGACCGGTAGTGGCATCGTGCCTTCACATCTCAGACTCATCGCGTTGAATGGTAGCGGCGGGCCCCGCGCTCCTGGAGACATCAGCCAGTCATCGCCGTCGCACAGCCAGTCATCGCGCCTCCACACCACATTACATCACACCGGGCACCGACTACATCCAGTAGCGCACCCAACGCATGTGAAGCCAATGCACTGGACACATCTGAAGCCCCAGTGAAATTATATACGCGTTTTAGTTAAATCCCCTGAGACGCACAGAGCTGCGTACATCAAGAGGGTAGATATCATACGCTGAAAGACGCTGTTGCCGACACCTTCTTCTTCTTCTTTTTTGATTTGATGGCTCCACCCAAAGTGGGTGATTTCTGCCAAGTGTGCCGTTGAAATAGGAAGAAATGTATTTGTGTTAGTAGACGTCATTGAAACAAGTCACTGATATACTTAAATGAAAACAGACGTCACTGAAATACTTAAATGAAAACAACTTGTTGTCAAAAAGTCAATTCGGGTTTAGGAATGGAATGGGCACTTTGGATGCCATTGCAAAGGTGACAAATTCTATTAGTGAAAGCCTGGACAGAGGCAATAAATGCTTGGCTATATTTTTAGATCTCGCGAAGGCTTTCGATACGGTTTCGCATGAAAAATTATTACAAAGACTAAGAGACATTGGATGTGTAGCACTAGCTTATGATTGGTTTAAGAGCTATCTGTCAAATAGAACCCAAATCACATCTATACATTATAACGTAAATTTAACAATCCAATCGCGTTATACTGAAAGAAACAAGAGCGCCATCGCGTTTATTTAAAACGCGAAAAAGAAAAAATACCATAGGTAAAGATGGGATTCCACCAGTGTGCAGAACTGTGCGGCACTGCAATGCACAGTGTGCGACACAAATGTTTATTCTGGTCGACTCACTAAAGCAAACAATAACAAATTGTGCGCGAACATTCTAGAAATGTTCGCGCACATCTGTATACTTTTGTGCGCGCACACATGCAGGCAGTGGACTCGCGTCGCGTCGACAAACCTGTTGTGCGCGAACTCAGTCTTGCTTCCGCTACCGGAGTGAAAACATTGATTTGTGCGCGTACATTGTTAATTAACCAAGCTAAATATTCGTCCAATCCATATGGATTGGACGAATGATAAAATTATTAATTTTATTCAAGCTATTGAAACTTATCCTGTTTTATGGGATTCTAGTCACAGTGATTATAAAAATAAAAACAAAAAACCGCCACTCAAGAGTTGGCGCAAAGTTTCAATTGTGACTCGACTGAGGTAATGAGAAAATGGAAGATTATTTTGGCTCAATACCGAAGAGAAAAGAAGAAAATCGCGGACTCAAACTCTTCAGGTTCTGGGATTTTAGATATATATAAGCCGAAATGGTTTGCTTATGCATATTTGAATTTCTTTCATGGAAGGGATGAGCCGAACGTCAGCTTGAACTCACACGACGAAATAAATGAACAGGTAGGTACGTTTTAAATGTTTATTTTCTTACCTCTAATATTATTACTTAGATACCTATACTATTTACGCCAGTGTTTCTTGCCATGGCACCATTCCGATGTCAGTTTGGAAATAATGTGCAAATTCTTCTCTTATGTTTTTCGCACCCAACATCGCGGTTTCTTCCTTCGTTTCTTTTTAAGGAGACTACATAGTAAAACACATGCTGCAGCACAAAGCACTACGTTTTCCTGCCCGTTCATATTAACTACTGAACTGTCTCGGCAGAAACTCTGCTCAGTGAACATGTTCGCGCACAAGTGTGCTGAACTGTGCGCTTACAAAAGTTACGCACAGCCTTACCAGTGGAGACGGAAGCCAAATGCGACACCAGCTTAGTACCTGCACTGTTGGAGTTTTGCACAAAATGTGTGCAAGCAAATGTGCTGCACACTATTTTGGTGGAATCGCACCTTTAGGTTATGACCGAAAATAAAAAAAACAACCCCAGGGTCGGGGAAAGAATTTACTTTGTCACTAAATTTGGCAAGACAGAGAATAAACCTTCGCAATTTTAAAATAAAACTACAATGTAAAGTTATAAAAACAAGATCCTTTTATTTTGCAGGTAGTTCCTCCTATCTCCTCTCCATACATGTGGTAGACTTCAGAAATGTGAATTGATAAGTTTTTCCGTTCAAACGGACATCCAGGCGAGAAAAATATCAAGGCGCGGTGGGCCGATTTATTGTAGAAATTTAATTGGAAAGTAAAAAAGGCGGCACAGCCAAAAACCCGCTGTGACGAAAAGAGAAACACACCATTACTACAAAACTCGTTTATCTAATTGAATCCCGAAAAGAATTAAACGCTTACCGAAAATTGAGAACTTGTTCACATAACTTTAAAAACGCCGCACTCCTGGTGCACACAACTCGCGGATCACCCGGCTTTTAACGGGTTTTTTGTCGCCCGGCGCGAGTTAGAAGTACTCTTCCTCGCGCCATCTTGAAAAAAATGATGCCCTCAATGAAGTGTGACTAGATTGGACAGACTGGACTGCCTGCAGTTATACCAACTTTAGGAGATTTAAAAAAAAACTCATAGCTACTCATGTTCACTAAAATAGTAATATTTTAGGTAATATTTATTATATTTATTAAAATTGTTTTTGAACTCGATTGTTTAAGTAAATCCCTTGTTTTTTTTGTCATGGCAAGAACACCAGAAGGGTCATTTTTTATTGGGCTGTGCAATACGGCTATCATTATTATGACAGATCCAACTGTCAAAGCTTTTAGCAATTTTATATGGTTTTGGAAATTGTTTTGAGGTTGTGACCCATGATTCCGAAACAACTCGAAAACTGAGTAAGACCAATATGACAAGACACGAGAAATACAAGCGAAACATGTTGCAATGCGTGCAACATGTTTTTTGAAACAGAACATGTCACGCAAATTTGGATTTTTGTTACAGCCTCTCCCCCAAAAAAAAATCGGCAGGACACTAACGATTTCCTCGAGTCGTCCCGATTCGCACGTGACTAATAGAGCACTAACAAAAATCTCAACTGATAACAAAAAAAAACACGTGAACTATCTAATACTCATCAAATGGTAAACCATAAAAAAATAAAAGAAAATAAAGAACAAAATACTCCTACTTCTCCTCGTTAACTAAAGAAAAAACCTCCATTCGGCAGGGTACTGCAGAGGTCAACTGCTAATATAAATCACTCTACATAAACGTAGAGAGTTACAACAAACACCAAACAACTCCAAATAACTTACTAACCCCAAAGGGCTACCAGGTCAGCCTGATAAACATAAAAAAAAACGGACAAAAGTCCTAGTGGCCTTATAACAGGACCGCACAACTTGTCGAAGGAAAACCTGACGACCTCCAAACCATAAAGCAAAACTAAGTAAACTTATGGTGGACACCAAAAAAAAAAAAAAAACAAACAAATTAGCAAAATTGTTGTGACTCGACAGTAGCCAATGCCTAGTAGGAAAATGTTGAATGTCAAGTATTACCTTTCATACCGAGCTCTAGCATACTTCCCTTTCATGCGACATTCAAACCCCGGTAATGCTAGACAGGTTTGCTAGCACGACGGACACAGACAAAATGATATCAGTAATGGTAACCACCCGGTACCACACCTTTATACATGACAATTATTAAGAGAGTGAAATCGAAGACGTTCGACTAAGATGAAACATTTTTTTATACGTATGTTAACGAGGAAACAACCAAGAAAAAACAACATCAAACGGAGTCCTTGGGATTTGGTTTAAAATCCTTTATATGCCATGTGCCTATATTCTTGCCTTCTGCATTAAGCAGTTCATACACCAAAGGAGAGTGTTTCTTCACTATCTGACATTTTTCATACCGCGGGGCAAACTTTGAAATGAAATAATTTCCCGCATTGCTCAGAAAATAAGTCTTTTTATAAACCGTATCCCCAACGGAAAATTCAGCCGGGAGGTGTTTGCGGTCATAATATACCTTATTGTGAGCATGCGATTGAAGTAATTTCTTCCGCACGGTATGGAAAACGCCAGGAAGTTCACTCAAATCCTGAGCGTAGGACATTCTGCTACCGAATATGACTTCGGCTTGGGATTCCGGGGATTGCGTATAAAAAGAACCATCTAAAATCGGTTCTCGACCATGGACAAGGAAAAAAGGGCTGAAACCCGTGGCTTCCGAAACAGCCGAATTGATCGCCATCTGAATGGCAGAAAGGTGGAGGTCCCAAGAGCGATGGTCGTCCTTAACTGACAACGCCAACGCCGTGACAACCCCACGATTCTGCCTCTCAGTTGGATTGACCTGAGGGCAATATTTCGGATTCAAGTATACCTTGGGAATTCGGTACTTGGTCATTAGACCCGAGAACTCCTTACCAATAAATTGTTTCCCATTGTCCGAAATGACATACTGCGGAACACCAAATTGCAGAAAGACCTTATGCTCCATAATGTGGCTAACGATTTTACTAGTAGCACGTTTTAAAGGGAATAATAAGCAATATTTGCTAAAACAACACGTGACTACTAGAATATGTATATTTCGATCTCTCGTCATCGGGTAGGGACCCAAAAGATCGACGGAGATCATCTGAAAAGGAAAGGCACACGACTTTGGATTACCCAAATGACCCAACGGAGACACGTTCGGATGTTTGTATTGCTGACACGTATCGCACTTAGAGACGAATTTAACCACGTCTCCATGTAAATTTGGCCAAAAATAGCGCAAACAAAGACGACGATGGGTTTTAAAGACCCCAAAATGAATTGCCAAATCAGAAGCATGGTTTTCTTGTATTAGCTTTTCTCGGAGATGTAACGGCACAACTAACTTCCAGTCGTAACAACTGGTAAGTTGGTACTTGCTCCTCGAGTAACGATACAACTAACTGCCTTTGATCTGGTAATTGGGATACGCGGCAGGATTGCCGGATACCGCATTAACCAAATCGTTGTACCAGGGATCGGCGACAACCGAACAGCCGCTACAGGAAGTAGGCGAGATAACGCGTCGGGGACGACATTTTCGACACCCTTCTTGTGGATGATCTCAAAATCAAAAGCCGATAAACGGATTCCCCACCTAGCCAAGCGTCCCGTTGGGTTTTTAAGCGATAAAAACCAACGCAAACTGGCATGATCAGTGTAGATTTTGACCTTGGGACCGCCCTCAAAGTAGCCTCGAAAATGCTCGACAGCATGGATCACGCTTAGGGCTTCACGTTCAGTAGCAGAGTAACGAGTCTCAGCAGGTAGGAGAGTCCTACTCGTGAAAGCGATTGGATGTTCTACGCCATCCACTGTCTGGGTAAGTACACCACCTAAACCGTACAACGATGCGTCACAATGTAAAGCAAATGGCTTTGAATAGTCAGGACAAGCTAAGATCGGACTTGAAATTAAGGCGGATTTCAATTTTTGAAAGGCCTCTTCCGCCTTCGGTGTCCATGTAAACGCGGGAGCACCTTTGCGGGTACTAGTCAACCGGGAAAGAGGTGCAGCAATACTGGAAAAATTACGAATGAAACGCCGGTACCAACCGGCCATTCCAAGGAAACTCTTAACCATTTTAGGTGAATTAGGAGTGGGAAAGTCTAAGATACATTTTACCTTTTCGGGATCTGTATGTAGGCCATGGGAATCTACAACATACCCCAGGTACTTTAATTCTTGCCGGAAAAACTGGCATTTTTTAAAATTTATGGAGAGATTCGCATAAATGAGACGATCTAGGACTCTGTTTAAGAGAGAAATATGTTCCTCAAAGGTCGACGAGACAATTACAATGTCGTCTAAGTAGCAAAACACCTTATTATCAAACGAAGGGTCAAACAATTGGTCAGCCAAGCGCTGCATGCACGACGGCGAGTTGCGAACCCCGAACGGACAGACTTGCATCGCAAAGAAACCACGTCCAGGAACCGTAAAACTACATTTCTCTTGTGATTCAGGATCCAAGGGAATTTGCCAAAAGGCAGCCGATAAGTCGATGGAAGATAAATAGTTAGCGTCTCGCAAACTGGCCAGGATGGTAGTTATTCTCGGGAGAGGATACGCATCCGGCTTCGTAATAGAATTGAGCTTCCTACTATCAAGACAGAACCGCAAAGTCCCATCCGACTTGGGAACAAAAATAGTTGGATTATTCCAAGCCCCCTTGCTAGGTTTCACAACGCCTAACTCGAGCATACGATCCACTTCTTCGTTTAACAGTTGTAGACGAGCGGGAGACAAAGGGTAATACCGCTGTTTCACTGGTGGATGATCACCAGTGTCGATAACCTGAGTTGTTAAATTTGTCCGACCTAGACCTTTGACTTCCGTAGAAATTTTCTCAAAACTTTTAATCATCTTGTTAGCTAACGACTGTTGATTCTCCGTCAGGGAAGCGAAAGGATGCAAGGCCCTCACTTCGTTGACGGAGTGCCAACTGACATCACTAGACTCCAAACGAACATATTTTAGAATTTCAGGTACCAAATCAAATTCTCGGACAAAATCCATGCCTAAAATCAGAGAAGTTCCTATATCCGGAGCTACCACAGCTCGGATCACCTGACAGCGATTATTGAATTTAAAGGGCAAAGAAATATAGCCAATCGTCCGCACTGTACTTGAATTAGCTGTGCTGAGCGTCAAAGAAGGCGCTTTATGAAGAGTATAACCGATATCAATTAAATACTTATGTGAATCGGCACCCAAAATTGTCAAGCTCGAACCCGTGTCGAGTAGACCACACACAGCTATGTCGCCTAACGAAACATCTAGAAACGGACGACGGTTATCCTTCTCGTTTTTAAATAACAACGAGACCGAATCAACGAATGCCCTTATTCGGTCTCGTTGGACAAGTTTTTTGAAACATTCTGTTTAGGTTGAACTGGCTTTCTCTCCTTTGAACAATCCGGGCAAGTAGACACAGTAAAATTAAACTTCCCACAACGGTAACAATATTTGGAGTGCCCGTGGTGAGTACCACCACGAGCACCACGCGAAGCTCCAGGGCCTCCGCGAGGACCGCCGACGTCAGTCGTGTTGCCTCGGGAGAAACCACTTCTATTTGAACCACCCCGAGGGTGACTTACATCCCGGGGTTGGTTATTGGAATTATTAAAATCTACCGCAGAAACCGCGCAATTTTGGAACTGCTGAACAAATGAAGAATCCCTATCAACAATGTCAACGGTCGCGTGATCGATAGCGTGTACCGTCTTGGACGACGACGCTTTGGATTTATTAAAAACCTGTAGGTTTTGATTATACTCGTCGATCGACAACTGAGCGTTTTCCAAACGCTTACCTAGGTGGAGAAGCTCATCAATTAAATTAATTCAAAATACTTATAAAGAAGTACCTGCTTGAAAGGGGTCCAATGTATGCGGAGTCTCAATTGCTCTCGCTAATAATTTAAGTTGTTTTATTAAATTATATATTACTAACTAATATCAAATCTCGTGTATTATTTGCTATGTATATATATGTGTAGGTATGTATATATATATATATATATATATATATATATATATATATATATATATATATATATATATATATATATATATATATATATATATATATATATATATATATATATATATATATTTATGTATGTGTGTATGTATGCGTATGTATATATGTATATATTCTTATGTATCATGCAATACAACTTAAGTTCAGAATATCAAAAGAGTCACCTCGTCGATACAATTAAACAAAAATCAGCATCCCTAGATACGGGTCTCTGACCTAGTTAGGAATGCGGATAAACATTTTCACCATAGGATGTGCTCAATCTCTCCCAACTCAACCATATTATGTAAATGGTGTTTATATGACATATTATATGAAGTTATTGTAAATTAATAAATAAATAAATAAATAAAATAATGGAGTGGATGGTCACTAACGCGAACTGTTGTTGCAGGTACGGCCTCAAATTAGAGCAAATTATCTCCAGCTGTTCGGCCTCTGGACGTGGCCGAGACAATTTCTGGAAATAGCTCAACACTGTGGTAACAAAAATGTGGAGCGGCTCATCCGGCCTCTGAAACCTGGAACGCACCTGCCTCAACAAGTCGCGGTCGTAGTTCGCACTACCAAAATTATTCCGCAATTCACATGCGAGCTGAGACCAGCTCTCAATATGTGAAACCCGGGTGTGATACCATACGAGCGCATGATTTGTGAAAAGCTCACAGGCGGATTTTAATAAACGCGCGTCAGAAATGTTTCGCGCCAACCTATTTTCTTCAAGTCGTTCCAAAAATTCAACAACACAAGTCTTCCCGTCGTACACGAAACCTAAGCACAAAGGCTTCAAAACTCGCTCAAACGACACGTCGAAATCTCTGCTAACCGGAACCGTTTTCCTAACAAATTGCTCTTTTTTTGGATAAGGATCAAAAGTAACCGCAGGAGAAGGTACATCAACCAACACTGAATCAGGTCGGGATCGAGGGAACTCGTTGCTAGAAGTCGAAGGAACCGGCAAAACTACTGGCTCAACCACCGGAACAAACAAATGACTGACGGAGGGCCCTTGCGTACCTAAGGAACTCTCTGGGACCGTATTTTCCCTTGACTCTGCCCTAGGTCTCAGTAAACAAGGACTGGGGCCCCGTACAATCTCCGAACATTCTTCCAAAATCTTAATCACCTCCGCGATTTCCCCTTTCAACGACTCCAGCGGATTCCGACGTTCCGTCTGTGCGTAGACAATCCTGGACACTCTATAAAACAAATGAGTGGCTTTTGTACAAACTCGTTTGTACAAAAGCCTGGTCTTATCCTCCAAAAATGGTCTTATCCTTCCGTGTTGCCCAGAAGTCTCAAGCATGTTTTTATGTATCTTCCATGTTTTCTCGGCGTCTCCATTGGACTTAAGCATAAAAAACCGCATTTTCCAAGCTCCCAGTCCAAGATTGTCATTTTCGCGATGTTTGACAGCTGTCAACTTCTGTTCAGGTTGGTTTACAGGCAATGTTGCCATTCTTGCGCCCGGTGAAGCAGATCGTTGCCCGCGGTTAAAATAACACGCAAATATTAAAAGCAATGTTAAGAAATGTGGTAAATATGCTAACAATCCTTGTTGTATATTTATTAATATTAAAACTTTTTTTTAACTTGAGTTGGTAACAGTTGTTTTGCTGAAATGTTGGCGGTCTGAGCTTCCTAAAGTCACGTCACACTTCCGCCCTGCTCACTTGATACCAAAATGGCAAAAAGGGTGAGATTGCTCTTGTATCAAGGATGTGAAAAAGTTCCTTAATCGGCGGTGACAAAAGTGCACCTGTCAGTGGAGTGGTGCAAAAAAATATGATGTAGTTTGGTTCGTGTTTTTCTGGGGTGAGTCAACCATTTTACTCGAAGCTAGGTTATACGCCATGATGCCTGAGATAACCAGAGATTTTCCTGTTTAACCACAGGAGTGGTACTTTATTTAACCCAGTCACCGTCACCAGCGTCATTACCGCGGAGATTCTGAGAATATTCAACATCATGCTGACCTAAAGAAGGCAGCCACTTTTTACCTGCTGTCACAACTTCACTGAACGAAGAAGAATAAACGAACTCTACTCATCAATGTGAAAACTGTCTTTTTATTGCTTTTTTATTTCCAGGCATTCCGACGCATAAGCCTCATTCAGTGCAAGAACCACCCACCCCTCGAGATGTGATTTTTCTTTTTGATAACCTCACTTTAGTTTTTTTTTACGGTAGTAATTTTTTTTTAGTTTCGTGGTTTTCCTCTAAAACCATGTGGCGCTCAAAATTTTTTTATCTCATTCGGCATGACGTATTTTTTTTTAATGGTAAAATTCTGTTGCTTTTGATACTTTTTTACGCAAACCGCGTGTTTAAAATTGTTTTAAAATTGTTAAAATTGTTGTAACTAATTAGATACTAGCGATAAGATGGCCAAGGTACTATAATTTTCATTATATTATTGTGATTGAAGTTTCCATTCTTCGTCCATTCTTCAATATTATAAACAGAAAGTTTATGCAGTTTAACATTTGGGCGGAGTTTTTGTCCATAGACGAGCAGATGGTGGCCTATTTCGGCCGCCATAGTTGCAAAATGTTTATTCTAGGAAAACCGATTCGTTTTGGATATAAACTTTGGTGCCTCTGTTCGTCAACCGGATATTTGTTCTTTTTCATCCCTTATTGTGGAAAATCCGATGAATACAACACAGAGGTTGGTCTTGGAGCTGATGTCGTTCTCCGTTTACTTAGTAATGTCGAGGCCCCCATGCGTCACGTGGTATTTTTCGACAACTTCTTCACTTCCTATCATCTTATTTGCTTGCTATCAGAAAAGGGATTTTGTGCCACTGGAACTGTTCTCTGTAATCGTGTATCTGGCGGTGCTACTAATATGAAAACCGGAAAAGATTTGCCTCGCGGCGAACATGATTATATGTACGACTCTAACAACCAGATCACTCTTTGTCGCTGGCAAGATAATAAGGAGGTAACAATTGCTACAAATTATGATCAGATTCTGCCACTCCACTCTGTTCGGCGTTGGAAAAAAGCAACTAAGGCTTCTAAGAAAGGGCCAAGAGAAGAAGGTAAATTTGTCAACGTGGATCAGCCAGCTGTGCTTCGCCACTATAACAAAGGGATGGGCGGCGTTGATCTTCACGACAACGCCATTCAAAATTATCGAGTCAACATCCGTGGAAAGAAATGGTACTGGCCACTTTGGATAAACACCCTGAATTCTTCTGTTGTGAATGCTTGGAAACTGCATTATATGGTCGCGAAATATAAAAACGAGAAACCAATGAGCCAGAAACAATTCAAGCTGTCCGTCACTGAGTCTCTTTTGTTGACCGATGATAAAGAAGGAATGGAAGTGGATGATGACCTGGAGTTCCAAAGACCGCGAAACTTACCAAAGGTGGTTGGTGAACACCTCATCGTCCGTCAGCCGGAAGGGAAACATCGTCGATGCCAGTTGAAAGGCTGTGGCAAACCAACAATTTGGATGTGCGAGAAATGTGGCGAGCATATGCACACGCATTGTTTCAAAGTTTTCCATGAAAAATATTTTCTTTTATTTTCCTAAAAACTCTTTACTATTCTGTAAATCATCTAACATTCCAAAAAATCAATAAACAATTGTTTTTTACTGACACAATCTTGTCTATTCACTTATACTATAACGATATGTTTCATTTGTATGGAATTTTATGGTATGGGATAAGCACCAACGTTCGATTAATCGAACACTAACTTTGACTCATACCTGTGCCATCCAGGTATTGCCAGGTGTTGATTTTTTGATTGAAAAAGATAGCTTTGTCCTTTGGCCATAAGATATTATTATTATTATTATTATTTTAAATTATATATTTTTAATATAATTTACAAGAAAGGTCTATCGGCAAGGTATTTTTCAACCTCCCCCAAAATTACGGAGGTGGGTGGAGGGGGCGGTGATGGATATTATTTTCGAATAGCCAAAAGATCATAGTAATATATGATACTAACTATATTGCCGATATTATTTACTTTCATAGTTAAAAAAAATATTGAAAATGGACAAATTTCATGTTCGATTAATCGAACACAGGTCGAAAATGGGTTAAAGAAGAGATGGTCCAGAGTGCAAAACGTATGACCGCAGTCGCACTGAGGAGAAGGGAGGACATGTACTCGGTTGAGGTGGGCGGGAGTGCAGCAATGACCGATGCGCATCCTGCAGAGTGTGGAGATTTCCTTACGGGTGAAAGGTAGGTGGTGGAACCAGGGTTTGGTCCTTATTTCTGTTTGGATGCCGACACCTGACAATGCGACCACGCAGACTTTCGAGTCGATTGTAGTCTGAGTTACCTTCTTCAATAATAAAATAGCTAACTTTAATTGAAATTCGCAGGAAAATTGAAATGCTTGAAAATAATTCTAAAACGCAGGAAAGAAGTAAACGGCCTTACATTAAATTTGTTATTCCAATCATATATGTAAGAGTTTAAAGCGACTCTCTGTATTTTTTTTTAATAAAAAAAATAAATAAATTAACGACTTATTGAAAATCTTTAGAATCTTTAAAAACGTAGCGTACCTCTTTTGTCGAATTTATTCCCTCGATATATGGGGATCTTTACAGTACTGGATGGACGCAGCAGGATTTGACCTATGTGGGTGTGAAGTGAGCACGCACCACGCGAGAAGGCTTTCGTACGAAGCTCGGGATTTGAGAACCAAAACTAAAATTAATCGCCAGTGCTACCAGATTCGTATTTTACCCCCCAAATTTGTGGCGAGAATCTTGCGAATAGTATATTTTAAAATGTATGAATTGAGGTTTTCCTGGGATTTCTAAAAAAAATATTTTTCGATTTTTATTAGTATTGTGACGTTGCCCTAGCTTCATACGAATGCTCGATGCTGACCGCGCGGTGCATCTCTTACTTCACACCGCCATGGTTCGATCGCCGCTAGCGAAACCTACGAAAAGCTTCGCGCACACATCTTATTAAATGGTCATGACCACGACATTATACTACTGAACTGCGTAATAACTGAAAAGAGGTCTCTGAATATGCCTTTGCAAATAAGACAATACTAAAGTTAATAACTATACCATAAGTTTAAAAAAATGACACTGGTAACAATCAAACTGATCAAATGGCAACCTGGTGACAGCTGTCAATTCGTATTCCTTCGCAATCTTTGGACTCTTGGCTCAGGGACTCTGGCCTTGAAATATCTCCCTCAAAGAGTTCAGCAGTTACATTCTCCAGGCGTAGGATCCCTCCAAACACGTCGATAGCATATAAGGACATATCAATCCCAATCAAGTCTCAGTCGACGTTCTTAGGAGTCATTCTCGACAGCAAGCTCCTCTGGACCCCATATATCGATAGGATCGTATCTCGCGGGGAAAAGCATCTCAATATAATCAAAGTTACTTGTGGTGTGTGGTGGGGATTCCATCCTTCCACACTTAAACTGCTATATAACGGGTTAGTCAGATCCCAAATTGATTATGCTGCATTTGTTATATTCCCCCAAGCTAGACCGCCTTCAGTACAAGGGACTCCGTCTAGTACTTGGAGCAATGAAGAGTTCACCTACGAATATTCTGCAGGTTGAGGCAACAGAGCCTCCAGTTGACCTAAGGTGTCAGTGGCTCGCCGACCGCTTCTACTTGAAACGATTAGCAATCATATCCCACCCACTTATCCCTAAACTCACCATATTGTCGACCATGCTGCAGAGTGCATATACCCCTTCCTCAAAGCTGCCCTTCCTTTGTAAAAGTCATCGGTGGCTCAACCAACTATCGCCCTCTATATGCCGCTTCTGTGTACCAACTAATTTCTCAATGTCCGTGGAAGGGAGGCTCAGAATACCGGCGATTTTTAATCAGACTGTCCTGCGAAAAAGCATAGAAGATGACCCCCAGCCGTATAACAATATAGCATTTAAGCAGTTGGTTACCGGGCTGGTACTGGCCGGGCTGGAACTATGTATTTACCGACGGCTCCAAGGCTGGTGAAGGTTGCTATGTAGGAGCCGCGGTTTACCACGCCAACACCGATAACTACAACCTGTTCCGCCTGCCCAGTGCTACCTCCATTTACACAGCGGAAAGCGTTGCCATGCGGCACTCCATTACATCGATTTCTCCCACCTTGTCAACTTAGTGGTATTCACCGATTCAATGAGCGTCCTGCAGAAGCTCAGCTTCCCTTCTCTCAATAACTCGCCAACGCTCATTGAAAATGAAATTCGCCGCAAATACGATGCCTTGGTGGCAGACAATTTCCGGGTGATATTATGCTGGATCCCTAGTCATTCGGGGATTAGGGGAAAAAAGACGGTGGACGACCTGGCGAATTCGGCTACCACTTTCGGCTCCGAAGTCGATTACCGTCTGCCTGTCTCCGACTTCTTCCCCTCGATAGATAACAAAATTTTCAAAAATTGGACTCAGCGATGGCGCACTTCCTCTAACACAAAGGGCAAGAGGTTCTCACTTATCCAGGGCCAAATCTCTTCGAAGCCCTGGTACCACCACCAGCCATTTAGTCGGAAAGAGATTTCGATAATCTGCCGCATGAGGATCGGACACTGTTCCACCCCATTGCACCTCCACCGTATTAATGTTCTCGCGTCCGCAATGCGATTGTGGACACGGGGATTGCACGCTGGACCATCTATTCTCCGGTAGGCACTTAACATCCCTTTCGGGATATGTATGGCGGCCGCCTAACTTCCGAAACATCCCATACGGGATATCGCGCTCGCCGCTGCGAAAAATGCAATTTACGAATCGAAACGTCGTACTTTATGCTTTCTGACGGCTGAACGACATGGCGAAATAATCTTTAATCCGGCGGCCACCGGCCAATAAATCGAACGGCACTTTAACCCCTCAAATGTGAGGCGTCCCTTAATGGATGCCTTGGCAAAATGTATACAAAATGTATATAAATTTATATAAATGTAAATATAAATGTAAATGTGCGCCGCATTATAGTAATCCGCTCTATAGTAATGCTATAGCTCTATAGTAAACCCCGCTCTATGTAAATGTAAATGTAAATGTAAATATAAATTTATATACATTTTGCCGTAGGCAACCCGAGCTAATCGCCATTCATTTGAGGGGTTAAAAAGTTAGCATAGACGTCAAACGCCTAGTCTCCCGTCGGCATTCGCACGACCGCGAACGGCTCCGCGGAATTTGTGATAAAAAGTGTGTGTGTGCAGTTTTTGAGTGTTATTTACTGGAGAACAGTGAGTAATATGCATTTTAAGTAGTTTCGGAATAAGTATTAATCATTTGAAATACTCCATTTGCTGTTTTTCACGAATTTTTAAAGAAAACACTTCGCGACAACAAACGGCTCGCGAAAAAATGGTTGTTATTATTTTGTAATGTTTATGAAATATCCCGATATATTGCGAAATAAGTATTGTTTCATTTACATCCTAAGTTATCACATAATTAGGCGTATTTTGAAAATTATATCTTGTTTTGTAAAATGGTTCGCGCAAAGAAACTTGTTTTGATAATTACTATGAGAGAATAAAGTGCGATTTTCCATAGTTTTTCGAGGAAATGTGACTCTTCGGAGTATATTAATTAGTTATTAGACATATAATAAGTCTATGGTAAGACAATATAATTGAAAAAATCTAACGAATTTTATATTATGACCATTCAAAGTTTATTATTAAGTTCGGACGCGGATACTCTCAAAACTTTAGATTTTTCTATAATATCAGACAAAGCTCAAAGTTATGGTGTGATTTCTAAGAAGTGTGATGTAGTAATAAAGTTATTTTGAAAGAATTTCATATAAAAAAGTACCATAAGTAGTCACAAATTAAAAATTAAAAAATTTTTTTTTTACGAGAATACATAAAATTTTTCTTGGCTGAATAAATAAATATTTTTGTATGCAAATAAGTAAAAAAAAATATCGTTTTGGTAAAGCATTTAATAAAGAACATAACTGTATTTACAATTTTTGCATATTTTACGTATTTTGTGACAAAAAAATCGAAATGATTTTATAGGCGAGTTTTTTTAGTTTGCCAATTTTGTAATATTTATTCATTATTATCTTAATTGTTTTACGAGATAAGGTTAGAATGTTTTATATGTCAAATTTCAATGCGATCATTTTTCTCTTCATCTTTTTTAAATCCGTTTAGTGGTTTAAAAGTTATGATCATTTTTCTCAAGGCCGTTGACTCGCGTCGATTTTTTGCGCGAATATGTCGCGCGCAAAAGTGATAGGTGAGTTTTTACCTCGCAACGTGAGGGGTTAACTGTCCCATCCTCAATAATTATCCGAGTTTTATCCCAGACCTTATTATATAGTAATATAAGTATAACATCCAACTCCCTCTATGTGTTTCCACTCTCCCCCTCGACTCTCCCAAAATATATAAAGTAATATTTTTTCCCTTAATAATATTTCTGTATAGTGTAATAGTATATTTCAAACCGAGTAATAAACCGAGTAAAAACTAACCAAACTGAATAATATTTCAGTATTGGGAATAACTGCAGTATAAGAACCTCTCACCAAAAAAAAAAAATATTATTGACTAATAGATTGTAGCATTTTAATGCTAAATCTGGAAGAAAATTGTGTCGGTCGCTATAAATAAGCGAGATATAGGCATTCAAAGTTTAAATTTTATATGTAAACAAATAGGCCAAAATAAAATTCACCACGCTGATTCCGAATCTTCTATAATTTTTATTCGATCTCAATAAATAAGCGAGATATAGGCGTTCAAATTTTTCATCCCAATGTCAACAAAGCTGCGGCCATTTTGTTTGTACATACCGTGTTGGACTCTTTCGGGTATTCGTAATATCGATAACAATTAGCGATATTACAGAAATTATGACAATTTGGAGAGTTTTTAGATTAATCGAAATATTTTGAAAAAAAAAACGATTGGAAAAAAGGGCACTATTTTCGATGTCTTTTCAATGACTTAGCATATTGATGACATAAGATATCCTGAAATGTCGTTTGTTTTAGGTTATTTTTAGTCATCAATACACCAAGTCATTTCGTAAAATCTACGAAAATTGTCCAATTGTTTTGGATGATCGCTAACACATGGTGTTAATTTGATATTGAAGAAATTTAGTTTGTTTCAGGTTACCTTTTATCATCATCACCAAAGTAGATTTCTAAAAACCTCGAAAAAAATCCGAATTATCGCTAACACATTGTCATGTTATAACATCAATAGCGCCGCAGGCAAAAAGTTTTTTTCGAATTTTGCCGCGAAATTCGAAAAAAAAATTTTGCCTGCGGTGTTAATTTGATATTGAAGACATTTCGTTTGTTTAACCCTTGGAGTAAATGGGTATTTTCATGGAATCATCTGTCACTTTTGCAGGATTTTCGGCGACATCGACGGCGCTCGACTTCAAGGACTATAACTACGAAACTACTACACCAATCATAAAAAGAACAACTGCACAATGATGGCATTGAAATTTCGAATATAGAATATTGAAATATCATTTTGTAAAACAATTGGATAATTATGAATAAATATGAGAACTTCAAAGAAGTGAAAAAAACTCGCCATTTCTGCCGTATAATTGTGTTACGAGAAAATACGGAAGTCTATTTAGAAATTGTAAATACTTACGTCATCTGTATTATATTCTTTATCAAAACTATTATTTCGTTTTACTTATTAGCATACAAAAATATTTAGATATTAGCTCATGAAAACCACGAAAATTTTTGATGAATCATCGAGTATTTTTTTTTATGTATGTTTTATTTATGAATGATTAGAGGCTCTTTTTATTTGAAATTGTGTTGAAATCAGTCGACTACTATATCATACTATGCTATAAATAGAACAAAAACCTCCAGTTTGTTTTATAGATATAGAAAACTAAATATGTTTCAAATCTGTCCTCAAAAAAGCAGTACTATTTTTGAACCGACATAATTCCGAAGTCTTTAATAGTTTTTGAAATTTATTGAATATTAGCGCTTGTTATATGTCCAATAAGTAATTATTATACTCTAAACAGTCACGTTTCATAGTAAAAATAATAATAAATAATACTGGAAGTTTGCAATAATTCCCATACAAAAAGCTGAAAGCCGGTAGTGATGGGCGAACACATTTGATAATATCGATAAAATTTGCAGTGGTTGTAATAACATAATATGTTACGCAATCTTTGCAGAATATAAATTCTTTCATTATTTTACGTATAAACTTTATAAAAAAAAAAAATTGTTACAAAAATACAAAAAAAAAATATTTACCAAAAAATCATACGAAGAAATAAAACACGATTTTCCCACAAATCAAACATTTTCTTTTTTTGTTATGACTTACAACTGATTCGAAAATGGCCACTCTGAGAAGAATCAGTAAGCAAATCAAGAGGAAACCTATTTTTAATGTTAGGTATACAAAACAATTACATAATATACCTACCAAAGATAATACAGTACAATTTTAGCCAACAGACTTTTTACAACCACTATCATTTTTTCATCGTTAGGTATAAAAATATATATGTGTGAAACTAAAATAAGGTAATGATAGATTCATTAATTCATTCATTCATAATCGGTCTTAGATTCATTCATTCATTCATTCATAATCGGTCTTAGATTCAGCTGCTTTATCTTCGGTAGTTAGTTTTAGTGCGGAAAAGTGACAACCGTTCATTTTACATTCGACGCGCAGAAAGTCGTCCGTGTGAAATGTATCACATGTATCACTGAAACAAATGTATCACAAAATATATGTGTGAAACTAAAATAAGATAATCATTGAACATAATAATTTAGACAATTACCACATTAGTTCTACTTCGCTAACAAATTTTGTAAGTTGTACATATAAAGTAGATCGAAGCTAACATAGCTCGTAAGTTGTACATATAATCTAGATCGTAAGAACATAGTAAAATCAAACTAACACGCGAATAACCTGCGGGACTACAATAGTTCTGCGGGACTACAATAGTACAGGACTTTAGTTTACGAAGAAACGCAATCAATCGAGCCATTATAAAGATAATACATTGCATTTTAGAAAATAAAAGGTAGAGGTGGAGGTACTCGATGGGATGGTCCTGGCTGTGGCGAGCGAGATGTCGACCGCGGAGATGACGTCTAAAAGATACAAGAATTCCGTGAATCTCCAAAATCAATTTGCCAAACTATATTTATTATATATACAAACCGTTCTAAGCTGCGACGACAACAGACGGGACAGTCCAGGCGACCATGGCGGAGACGTCTAGAAGATACAAGAATTCCGTTAGTTGTATGTAATAAAATCTTCAAATCAATTTCTTTATAATACTTTGATACCTCTCTAACGACAGCAGCGAGTAAGGGATCGGGCGGCGGCGGTGAGTGGTGGAGATCTGGGCGGGCATCCGACAGGTTGCTGAAATTTAGAAAAAAAACACAAAAGAGCAGAATATGAAATGAACGATCGACGATTCTGTCGAACTTATAGCCGTCGGAATAAGGTTGAACGCATTTCAAGCGGTCTTAGATTCAGCTGCTTTATCTTCGGTAGTTAGTTTTAGTGCGGAAAAGTGACAACCGTTCATTTTACATTCGACGCGCAGAAAGTCGTCCGTGTGAAATGTATCACAAAATGTATCACATGTATCACTGAAACAAATGTATCACAAAATATATGTGTGAAACTAAAATAAGATAATCATTGAACATAATAATTTAGACAATTACCACATTAGTTCTACTTCGCTAACAAATTTTGTAAGTTGTACATATAAAGTAGATCGAAGCTAACATAGCTCGTAAGTTGTACATATAATCTAGATCGTAAGAACATAGTAAAATCAAACTAACACGCGAATAACCTGCGGGACTACAATAGTTCTGCGGGACTACAATAGTACAGGACTTTAGTTTACGAAGAAACGCAATCAATCGAGCCATTATAAAGATAATACATTGCATTTTAGAAAATAAAAGGTAGAGGTAGAGGTACTCGATGGGACGGTCCTGGCTGTGGCGAGCGAGATCTCGACCGCGGAGATGACGTCTAAAAGATACAAGAATTCCGTGAATCTCCAAAATCAATTTGCCAAACTATATTTATTATATATACAAACCGTTCTAAGCTGCGACGACAACAGACGGGACAGTCCAGGCGACCATGGCGGAGACGTCTAGAAGATACAAGAAGTCCGTTAGTTGTATGTAATAAAATCTTCAAATCAATTTCTTTATAATACTTTGATACCTCTCTAACGACAGCAGCGAGTAAGGGATCGGGCGGCGGCGGTGAGTGGTGGAGATCTGGGTGGGCATCCGACAGGTTGCTGAAATTTAGAAAAAAAAACAAAAAATTAATAATAAATCTATGATAATAAAATCATACAGAAGTCTGAAGAGTAGTTGACAACGGAAAAGCCCTCGTTTCAGTCAAGACATCTTGCGACATTTCCCCTAGGAATCAACCTTCTGGCGCTCCTGGACGACCTGCGCTCCGTGCGGCGTAAGCTAATCGATTGTGCACTCTGACTAACATCTTGCGGTGTCATCTACAACGGGCGAGCCCGTCACCACAGGACGTTTTAACGATTAGTCGTTCTGTCGCCCTGCAGTGAGCGTAGAAGACTTTGGACATTTACAAAATCCAACGTCTAGCTACGCCACAACCCGTTAGAAGCCAACGCCTTACCGCGAGTAGCCAGGTATGTTACCTGGCGGGCGGCACTCGCGCCCTAACTACCAATTGTGACCAGATTTCTCCGGTCTCTCGATTGGTTCCGAGTTCGAGGTCGCTTGCGCGGTCCTCTCCCTTATGAAGCGGTGAAACGGAGTACACCGAATCTATAGCGGACCAAGGCGTCCTTTGCCCGGCTCTGAACCGGGATCGGATGGCCAATGGTCAATTCAAGAGCAGTCGCCATAAGGTACACAACCACCCCCGCTCTATAGGAAATAATACAGTTTCCAGACTCCCCCGATTGTTAGTCGGAGAGCACAATCGATTGGCTTGCGCCGCTCGGTGCGCAGACCGTCCAGGAGCGCCAGAGGTTTGATTCCCGGGGGAGACTGGTTGACCCAGTGTCCTACCCAGGTTCGCACCCCATGCGAGGAGGCCATCGGATGGGTGTTGACTAGTGATGGGTGTGATCACGAATAGCAATAACAATAACCTGTGATATTTGCAATCACGAAGAACGCGTTACGAGAATTCGAAAGAACATGCTATTTGAATCACGGCTACGAACAGCACCGCGTTGCCATCACTCGGCGCGCGCCGCTACGACGCGACCGATCACTGATCACATCGATTGGCCGTTCTCACTGATCGCCGTTGAACGACCGCGCGGCGCGCCACTGAACGATGATCGGTGAGCGCCTAATTGAACCGTTCACTTGGTTTCGTTCATTCGAATTCAATCACTAGTGATCGGCGATCAGTGGATCAGTGATATGATCAGTGGATCAGTGATCCGCCGTTCGTTCTGACGAACGCCCGCGCCGGCTGGACGATAACTGATGAGTGGCGCGTTCATTTCGTACGTAACGTGAATTTGGACACTGTTATCGCATGGATTTAGACACTGTTATGGCATGAATTTGGACACTCTTATCGCTCGCGTCGTAATCGTTCATGTAAATGAGTTTGCTCATGATTTGTTAGCAATAAAATAACTTTTGGCGACAAGTGGCTTACATTATTTCAGAAAGACGAACTCGGCTTAGCACCAAAAGAGCGAGAGAGTTAATCTTTCTGAACGCTAATTCTTCTAATTACTAATAAAGCAAATATAATGCGCGTTTCTGTTATCAGTTATCACATTGACGAAACTTCGTTACTTAACGTTTCACAGTACATTTCAGTACAATCACGAAAATCACGAGTAGCAGTTATTATCACGCGTGATAAAATACCAGTAACGTGATCGTTGCGTGATTGAAAATTGAGAATCACGCCCATCACTAGTGTTGACCCGTGAGTGTGACCGACCCTGAAGACATGGGTCATCGTGGCCACCTCATCATGGGCACGTTAGCCCCCGGCCGTTTAATCGGCCGTTATGTTAAGTTGTTTATGATAAAATTGTAATTCACTTCTAGTTATACTTACATCTGCCTTTGGTGCCTGATGGACTCAACCAGTACATCTCATAAAGCGGCGACATATAGCCAAAGCCAATGTACTGGTCCCAAGTCGTCTCCGCTCCGTCATCCGCTCCTTCATCGGTCTCCATCCCAAGTTCTTCCGCCGGGCCCATGCTGCTCCCATCGCTGCTCTCATCGTCAGAAGACTGCTCCACCACCAGGTCTAGGATTCTGTCCCGTCGCTATGATGCCATCTAATTGATGAAAGGATAACGAAATTTTTTGTAAAATAACAAAATTGAATTCGAAAACTTTCTAACTGTTTTTTTTCACTAAATATGCAGTTATGTCAAAAAAGTTATATATACTTTTCTACTTTATTTTATATATTCTATAATTCCCGATATAAAGAAATCCAACTTTTATGAAATTACGAAATTTTATCGAAAAAAATTGAGGTTATGTTTTTATCGTATAAAATATCGATTTTTTTTTCGAATTCCCTATTAGCCTCCCGCAAAAAAATGATGAAAAACACGAATTTTAGTATTTTTAGCGCGAATCTTTGAATACTAAAACATAAGCGTTTTGAGAAATCAACCATTATCAAAAAAAACATTAGTTATTGCATAAGTTATATAACGGGAAAACATAATCACATATATTTCAGAGCTATATATCCATAAATTTCTGAGATATCACGAGAAATTATGCAAGAATCGCAAGAAAACATTTTTGCGATTATCAATGGCGGACATTGGCATTTGCGACGCGGACATTGAAAGACCCGAAATACTTTATATACACGATAAATGGTACATCTAATCAGTTTAGGGGGACTATATGATGTTGTAGAAATGGTTTTACTTACGATTCGTTCAAAAACACACCGAAATCTACACGAAAACCGTTTCTGAAATGCCGACATAAGCAATGGCGGATTTGACGTTTCTAGAAAGTATGCGTTCGACTTCGCGCGTTCCGTAATAATACTTCACATGGACTGCGCAGTTACTGCGGCGCATGATAACAGAGAGAATTTAATACTGTACCCGATCTGCCATACGCATGAAAGAGACAAAATGCTTTCGATGGTAAACAAAGCGTTCGAAAGCGCGCGCGCCGAGTGGAACCAAATTTGGTCGTATCAGATGCAACGGATAAAAGTGTCAGAACCAAATTTGGTCGTATCATACTCAAAGGGGGTTACCTTTTGTTATCATCACCAAAGTCATTTAGTAAAAACCTTGAAAAAAAACGAAATATCGCTAACACATTGTCATGTGAACATAAATAGCGCCGCAGGCAAACAATTTTTTCGAATTTCGCGCGAAATTCGAAAAACAATTTTTACTTGCGGCGATATTCGAATATTTAGGAATTTTCTATTGTTTCAGGATACCTATTGTTATCAAAACGCAAAGTCATTGAAAAAACCCTCGAAAATAGTCTTTTTTTTTAATATCGCACATGTTTTTTCACGGCCATGCCATCATTTTTGTAATATCACGAATTGTTATCGATATTAGAGAACTCGCGATATATCGACTATATTCCGACACTACTTCTGAAGCAATATGGCCATCTTTTTGACGTTTAGTATGCAAACTTTAAATGCCTATATATCGCTTATTTATTGAGAGCGACAAAAGATTATTGCAGATTCGGAATCTGCGTGGCGAATATAGTCCGGTGACGTTTAAAAATCAAAAATCCAGGAGAGGTTCCTATACTGCAGTTATACCCAGTATTGTGCCGTCTTATATACCTATATACAGTGGCGGCGCTAGGCGTCGGCACCGTCGGCGACCGCCGACGGCCTCGCACCTGAGGGGACCTCGCAAAAGTTTTACAAATTATTTAAAATTGATTTATTTATTCTTATTTATTTTCATACACTTGCGTGAGTGAAGTGAGTAAGTAGTACTTTAGGGGTATTATCCAGAGTCCTCTGGCAACACTATTAAAGTCCGCGCGAGTCTCGGGACTGGGAATCCCCGTGTCGTATAATTATTTGTATTTCATTCTTCTGTGAGCGTAACGTAAACAATCATTCATTCTGTGAATAGAACTAGACTCCCATCCACAAAGTTTCTGTTTATTGAAGAGCTACAGCTTTTAAAAGCGAATTCACCTGACTCTGTCAACGACGAAACAACTCATTCAGTACATTTTAGAAAATAATTTGGAAGAAATATATCCAAATGTTTATACATAACAATTAGAATCATGCTCACAGTTCCCGTCAGTACAGCTTCCGCTGAGAGAAGCTTCTCAAAGTTAAAATTGATTAGGACCTACTTGAGAAGCACGATGACCCAAGGAGTCTATCTGCGTTATCAATTCTATCAATTGAAGCTAATGTAGCGGCTAGTATTAGCTATGACATAATCCTGAAAAAGTTCAGTGAGGCCAAAAGCCGAAACGTACGTCTATTTTAATTTCTATTTGTGTAATTTTTAACATCATTTGATTAGCAATAAAACTCGTTTACACATACATTAGTTTCACTATAATTCGGATTATGTAATCTAACGTTTTCTTTTTGACTGGGGAATAAAAAAGGCCTCGCGAACCTAATTTCGCCGACGTCCAAGTGTGGTCTAGCGCCGCCACTGCCTATATATAACAACTAACTTAGATGCCCTCCGAAAACGACTTGGCAGAAAAGCACCGACTATCGGTGATTGCCATAAAGTAACAAAAAGAAGAAGTATTCCTTCGCGAGCAGGTACGTTTCACTGCATATGCAATCGTTTAACTTACTTTATAAAACGAGTCAAACGCATTTTCTAAGTAAACCCATTCTTTAATTCAATAGAAGATGAGTGATAATATTGTCAACGATTACAGTAACGTCATTGTTAAGATGGAAGAAGATGTCGTTATTAAAAGGGAGATCGATTCTGGCGATACAGTGCCGAGTATTCTTCTAACCAATTTCATACCAGATGAACGAGGGAATGTACTTGAATTCGACGAAGGAGAGACTCAAGTTATTAAGACAGAACCAATCGAAGGTGGACCTGGAACATCTGGAAGTAGTAATATTGGTAACAGTGGGTCGCGGCGCAGACGTGTCAAATCAGAAGTTTGTCTAAAGTGCGACAGGGCGTTTTCGGATAAGAGTCAGTTGAAACGTCACGTAAACAGGGTTCATTTGAAATTAAAGGAATGTTTATGTGGTGAATGTGACCGCGCTTTCTGTTGGGATACTAGTTTAAAGAGACATCTGGACTCAGTTCACAGGAAAGCGACGAGATACGCGTGTAGAGAATGCGATGGTACTTTTTCACAGCGAGGATCTTTGAAAGTTCATGTTGACGCAGTTCACAGGCACTTAAAGAAACACTCATGTGGTGTATGCGATCACACTTTTTCAGGTAAACAAGATTTAAAGAAGCATGTAGACGCAATACACAGGAAATTGAAGAAATACTCATGTGGAGAATGCAATTGTGCTTTTACACAGAAAGGAAGTTTAAAGAGACACGTAGACGCAGTTCACAGGATTTTGAAGAAATTTACATGTGGAGAATGCTATCGTGGTTTTACCGGGAAAGGAGATTTAAAGAGACATTTAGAAGCCGTTCATATGAAATTGAAGAAATACTCATGTGTAGAATGTGATCGCGCTTTCAATGTACAGGGAGACTTGAATAGTCATTTGAATTTCGTTCATAAGAAAAAGTATTCATGTAGTGACTGTGCTCGTTCATTTCCCTCTAAGCGACGCTTGAAACTGCATGTTCATAAGAAATTGAAGAATTAAATATGTGCGGAATGCAATCGTAGCTTCGGGCGACGATCACACTTGATAAGACATTTAAAGTAAATGTATGTACCCTATATAATAATTGCAAACAAAACATGCGTTTTGTAATCGAAAGTTGTGTTTATTATTTGAATTCACAGTAATGATGCCGCAGTCTCCATAAAAGGGTTCAGTTACTATAACTATTCATTAAAATTTTTTGAATTTTTCGAGGTAGATTATTATCAATTTTTTTTTCTTTTCCTTTTAAGCTCAAACCTCGTTTAAATGTCGATGTTACATGGTAGAATCAATGAAAGAGCAGAAACACTAGTCTGAGTGCAATACGTCTCTTGGGAGACAGTACTGAGACATGTCCCTAGATTATTTAGTCTTACTAGTCTCACATTACTGTGTTGCTATATGAATAAATTTCCCAAAACGTAGGGTCTACTTTTTTTGCCAGACTACAAATATCGAGGGTATGCCACACGGAGCGCTCCGGCGTCGCACCGAACCCATAGGCGAAATCGTTGCGGTGCGGCGCCGCACCGCATCGTGTGGCCGACCCAAACGCTTCGTCCGGTTGAGATGAAGTTTGGCAAGCAGGTATCATTTGGCCATGGCAAGAGTTGGAAAGATTGTGGTTGAAATCGGTCCACCAGGGGGCGCGCTAATCATACTTCAATGTCGAAATATTGGACTTAGAGACTTAACATTTGATACACAGATACGTCGTAGAGTCAAAACCAAATTGTTAAATTTTGGATTTAATATCTCCTATACAAGTGACATAAAAAAAACCAACATACATTTTAACAAGGGTCAATCTATTTCAAATCACCCAGGCAATGTTGCTCAACATTTTTTATTTTCCTATAATATTTTATATGTGTATCCTATAGATAGACAGTGACAAAACACTCGTCGTTTTTTTTTTAAAAACCATCGTTTTTTGGCAGCTATTTAAAAATGGTGGTTGGGCAAGTTTTAATGAAAAACTCTTGGTTTGCGAAAATTTTAATTGCTAATCTTTTTATAAAGATATCGAAATTATTACAAAGGCAATGTGTTTAGCATGAAATAAACCTTAAGGTGCCTTTACAAGGGCAACTAAAATTGCTCATTTCTAGGCAATATTGGTCAATTATGACGTCACGCAACATTTAGCAATTTACTGCAATACCAATATGTAGCAATTATTTATTTATTTATTTATTTAGTACTTTATTCTTTTTTTTTATACATATAGCCACATTATTACCAATGCTATAAAGTAACTCGGAAAAATTTAACACGCAAATGTAGCAAATGGTCAGTGCCCACCTAACTAGGACTGTAGTGTCCTGTATCTAGGCGGGTCAGAGTGAACAATTAAAATTAGCGATTTAATTTATAAAGAACTAGATTGACTAGCGTTTTATTTTTAGAAATAGTAAATGTACCTAATTAAATTTTAATATATAATATAATATAATATAATAATCTGTATAAATATTACAATGTATATACCCAATTATATTTATGTAATAATATGGTAAGTACATAGATACCTAAATTCGATTATAATAAATAATAAATATATTATGGTATAAATATATTTATATTAGAATGCAATTACATAAATACGATTTTAAAAATATTGTGAAAAATAAGAAATACCATACGATAAATTAATATTATATGCATAATACTTTATGTATATGTATACGATATTAGCTTTCAATCATTATATGTTACTATAATATACGCTATACAAGACAAGTTTTCGGATTTAGACCTCCCTAATTCAAATAACCATTTATTTATATTATATTTAAACTGTTGAATGTTCTTTAGTTGTTTCCATTTCTCTTCTATGTCATTATATAACCTGGGCCCAAGGAAGACAGCTTGTCTTTGTGCAAATGTTGTTTGCACTCGAGGAATAAGGAAATGTTGTTTCCGTGAACTCCGAGTATTGCAGTTTTGTTGACTTTGATCATGCCTATCTTTATATTTATGAAAAAATATTATCACATATTTTAGAAAAAATTGCTTGACGTCCAGGACTTTAGATTCTTTGAAAAGTCGCTCTGACTGGTAGTCATTAGGATAGAGACGCTCTGACTGGTAGTCATTAGGCTAATTATTGCTAGAGTTTCTGTCACACCAAGTTGAGCGATATGGGGCATCTTTGAGCGATATGGAGCAACTCGGCAATTCATTGATACACTAGCAATTCAGTTGAGCAACTGCTGGCCGTGGACGAGGGTGTCATTGCGGCGGCGCATTGCCTTCTCTATCTCAGATAAAGTCAGATACAGGAGGCTATGCAATGGGCAGCTTGTAGTGCTTTTACTATCATGAGTAGGTAACCTGTTCCACCTGCCCATTACCGCTTCCATATACACAGCGGAAAGCGTAGCCATGTTTGAGGCACTCCATTATATTGACTCCTCCCATCTTGTCAACGTAGTGGTATTTAAAAATTCGAAATTTAAATTCTAAGTGTCAACATATTTGAAAATTTTCTCACCTCTAAATAATAATTAAATAATAAATTTAGTGAATATCGTGCACAGTCTGGATTCACTCGCGGTTAACACGGGATGCGTCCCGAAGGATCTTATCGGTCTGAGCTGTTCACTTTAAATATTCGACCAGCGTGTCTATGGACAAAGTCGACCATCGAAAACAAGCAAGCTGTCGTTACTGGCTGGGAGCAGATCGACTTTACTGAAGATACATCGGACGACTTACTGAAGGTGGTGGTGGATTTTATTGACCAGCCGACCTGTCGAAGACTATATGCAAAGACTCTCAGAAGGAGGTTACCGCAGGATATAACGGACGATCAATTGTGCGCTGGCAGCTTAGAAGGAGGACGGGACTCGTGGAGGCGATAGTGGTGGACCTCTGCAAGTGACGATAGCTGACAACCAATGCCTCTTCAACATAATCGCCATTACCAGTATTGGAAAGAGCCCTTGCGGAAGTGCCAATGGACCTGGCATATACAATGCCGTGAAGAGTCATGTGAAATAAATGGCGTTTTAGGAGTATGTCTACCGCCGGAAAATTGTCCAAAAACTGACGGGGATTTGCCAAAAGGGAAACTATCACAATTTTGTATAATGTCGGAACAAGAGACTGTATGCTGTATTCAACACAGCCCCATGAGCAACAACACGAAATCATCAGAAAACCAGGATAAATCCAATAATGCATCTTCTACATCACCGCCTACTACAACAACTACCAATAAGTCACCGGTCATCTCTACAATAGCTCCAGAAAAACCTCAAACATCACCACAAGCCATAACTACCAATTTCATAAATGACAGTGTGGAAAAACGAACTAAATCCGAAAAAAATAGCTCTGCAATATTGAGTACAAATTTAACAATGACAGCCATTGCTGTGTTGGCGATTAATTAATTTATTTTATTTTATTTGCATCCAAACTTTTCTCTGGTCGTAACGGTCTCCGTTCCATCGGGTTCAGAAGAGGGAGGAAGAGAGAGTGCACCCGTGGGCGCGCGCCTACCTGTGCACTATAATATAGCCTGCGCACTTGACTGCTTCCGAACAATGGACTCTGAGAAGATTAAAGAAGTCACTAGAATCTACAATGCAGTCGCTATGGCCGAACACGGCTAGAAGGATATATTTACCGGCTCACTAAGCCCTTTGCAGAAGCTCAGCTTCCCCTCCCTCAATAACGCACCAACGCACATCGAAAATGAAATTCGATGCAAATACTATTCGGTGGCGGCCGTCTTCCAGGTGATATTTTAGTGAATCACTAGCCATTCGGGGACTAATTGAAATGAGGAGGTAAACAAGCTGGCGAATTCAGCTGGCACTTTCGGTGGGAGTTAATGGGCCCTTGCTGAGTTGGCCACGAAGACCCATTCTGTTCAGGGTTGGTCACACTCACGGGTCAACACCTATCCGACGGCCTCCACGCATGAAGTGCGAGCCTGGGTAGGACTCTGGCCTTATGGTCAGTTTCCCCTAGGAATCAAACTTCTGGCGCTCCTGGAACGGTCTGCGCACCGTGCGGCGTAAGCCAATCGACTGTGCACTCTGACTAACAACTTGGGTTGTCGACTACAACGGGCGAGCCCGTCACCACAGGAAGTTTTAACGATTAGTCGTTCTATCTCCCTGCAGTAAGCGTAGAAGACTTGGGACAAGACAGTCCACCATCTAGCTACGCCACAACCCGTAAGAGACCAACGCCTTAACCGCGAGATAGCCAGTAATGTACCTGGCGGGCCGACACTCGCGCCCTTACTTACGATTGTGACCAGATTTTTCCGGTCTCTCGATTGGTTCCGAGTTCGAGGTCGCTTGCACGGTCCTCTCTCTTACGAAGCGGTGAAACGGTGTATACCGAATCTATCGCGGACCACGGCGTCCTTTGCCCGGCTCTTCACCCAGTATCGGATGGCCGATGGTCATTTCAAGAGCAGTCCGCAAGGTCCGCAACCACCCCCGCTCTATAGGAAACAGTACAGCTTCCAGACTCCCCCGACTGTTAGTCAGAATTTGGGAGCTAACGGGCCCATGATGAGTTGGCCACGATGACCCATGTGTTCAGGGTCGGTCACACTCACGGGTCAACACCCATCCGACGGCCTCCACGCACGGGGTGCAAACCTGGGTAGGAAACTGGGTCAACCAGTCTCCCCTGGGAATCAAACTTCTGGCGCTCCTGGACGGTCTGCGCACCGAGCGGCGCAAGCCAATAGATTGTGCTCTCCGACTAACAGTCGGGGAAGTCTGGGAACTGTATTGTTTCCTATAGAGCGGGGGTGGTTGTATACCTTATGGCGACTGCTCTTGAATTGACCATTGGCCATCCGATCCTGGGTAAACAGCCGGGCAAAGGACGCTTTGGTCCGCGATAGATTCGGTGTACTCCGTTTCACCGCTTCGTAAGGGAGAGGACCTCGCAAGCGACCTCGAACTCGGAACCAATCGAGAGACCGGAGAAATCTGGTCACAATTGGTAGTTAGGGCGCGAGGGCCGCCTGCCAGGTAACATACCTGGCTACTCGCGGTAAAGCGTTGGCTTCTAAAGGGTTGTGGCGTAGCTAGACGTCGGATTTGTTATGTCCAAAGTCTTCTACGCTCACTGCACGGTCGATAGAACGATGAATCGTTAAAACGTCCTGCGGTGACGGGTTCGCCCGTTGTGGTTGACATCTCAATATGTTAGTCAGAGTGCACAATCGATTGGCTTACGCCGCACGGTGCGCAGACCGTCCAGTAGCGCCAGAGGTTTGATTCCCAGGGGAACTGACCAAGGCCAGAGTCCTACCCAGGTTCGCACCTCATGTGTGGAGGCCGTCGGATGGGTGTTGACCCGTGAGTGTGACCGACCCTGAACAAAATAGGTCTTCGTGGCCAACCCAGAATGGGCCCATTAGCTCCCGACTAACAGTCGGGGGAGCCTGGAAGCAGTACTGTTTCCTATAGAGCGAGGGTGGTTGCGGACCTTACGGCGACTACTCTTGAAATGACCATCGGCCATCCGATCCTGGGTGAACAGCCGGGCAAAGGACGCTGTGGTCCGCGATAGATTCGGTATACACCGTTTCACCGCTTCGTAAGGGAGAGGACCGCGCAAGCGACCTCGAACTCGTAACCAATCGAGAGACCGGAGTAATCTGATCACAATTGGAAGTAAGGGCGTGAGTGTAAGCCCGCCGGTTAACACTCCTGGCTATCTCGCGGTTAAGGCGTTGGCCTCTTACGGGTTTGTGGCGGAGCTAGACGGTGGACTGTTTTGTCCAAGTCTTCTGCGCTCACTCCAGGGAGATAGAACGACTAATCGTTAAAACTTCCTGAGATGACGGGCTCGCCCGCTGTAGTCGACAACCCAAGTTGGCACTTTCGGTTTCGACCCTTTCCCCTCGATTGAAAATATACTGCTTAAAATGATCTCAGAGATGGCGCACTTCTTCTATCACAAAGGACAAGAGTTTCTCACCTATCTAAGGCGAAATCTCTACGAAACCGTGGTATTTAGCCGGAAAGAGATATTGATCTAGCCGGAAAGAAATATCGATAATTTGCCACCTGATAATCGGACGCTGTTTTACCTCTTCGCACCTCCATTGTATCAATGTCCTCGCGTTTCCGCAGTTCGATTCCACACACGGGGATTGCGCGCTGGACCACCTATTTTTTAACCGCCCCATCTTATATATAAAAATGAATCGCCGTGCGTTAGTCTCGCAGGATCTCGGAAATGACTAGACCGATTTAAATTATTTTTCTTTTATTTTGTTTGTCTTGATTCAGGGGTGGTTTACAAAAAAATATATTTAGGAAAAACTCAAAGAAACAACTGAAAATCGAAAAAATCGAAATTGGTCATTTTGGGACCATTGGCCACTTTCTAGATGGCTATCGCGGCGATTGTATTGTTTGACAGTTGCGCCATCCATAACTGTTATTCATTCCGTACAATGTGCAAAATTTCAAAAAGTCGAAAAGTCAAAAAATGCGAAAGTCAAAAAGTCAAAAAAGTCGGAAAAGTCGCAAAAGTCAAGAAAGTCAAAAAAGTCGAAAAAGTCGAAAAAAACGAAAAAAAGTCGTAAATTCGGAAGTCAGTAAAGTCAAAAAGGTCGAAAAAGTCGAAAAAGTCAAAAAAGCAGATAAAGTCAAAAAAGTCGAACAAGGCAAAAAATTCAAAAGTCAAAAAAGTTAAAGAAGTCGAAAAAGTAAAAAAAAGGCGAAAATGTCGATAGTCAAAAAGTCAGTAGTTGAAAAAGTCAAAAAATTCGAATAGGTCGAAAAAGTCGGAAAAGTCGAAAAAGTCGAAAAGGTAAAAAAAGTCAAAAAGGTCAAAAAAGGCAAAAAAGTAAAAAAAAAAATTAAAAAAGTAAAAAAAAAAACAAAAAAGTCGAAAAAGTCAAACAAGTCGCAAAAGTCTAAAAAGTAGAAAAAGCCAAAAAAGTCGTAAAAGTTAAAAAAAAAGTCAAAAAAGTAAAAAAAGTCGAAAAAGAAAAAAAAGGGAAAACAGTAAAAAAGGTCGAAAAGGTCAAAAAAGTCGAAAATGTCGAAAATGACGGAAAAGTAGAAAAAGTCGAAAAAGTCAAAAAAGTCGAAAAATTAAAAAAGTCGAAAAGTCGAAGTCGAAGTCAAAGCCGATTTCGATTTCGATTTTCGAGTTTTAATGGGTGTCGCTAGGTTGGGGGTGGGGGGAGGGGGGGGGGGTGGGGGTTGTTGCTGTATTAATATTCAGATGAATTAAATTCCTGGCTACTTGACAGGAAAGTCTTGGGGTGACACAACCGTTTTTTTAATGACATTACCACGAATTGGACTTAGTTTGGGGATTTCAATACTGTGAAGACCTAAAGGAAATTTCGATCGAATTGAGTGAGCGCGAAAACAATTCCGTGTCGTTTTACAGTGTCCATTACAATGTCGAGAAGAAGAGATAACATAGGTCGACGAAGTCAGTCAAATGTGCGGCAAGCTATTTCAAGTGCAAACCGCACTGATGTGAGATGATTCCATCATCTCGGCCGAAATACAAGATGAATCTGTTAATCCGAAATTGCTTGCAGTGGTGCCTAAGAATATGATCTATGAACTTCGCTAAGTTTATAACAACATCTCGCTCTGTATGCTCGATAGTAACTGTTCCAGGCGTTACCCGAGAGGGCTGATTGCTAACACCATCACAGGCAATGACAGATACCCATTGTATCCTCGCCGATCAGTTGCGGACAATGGGCGATCTGGCGAATTTATTTCAATCACAAACGACTTTCATTTATTTAATCACCAAACGAAACTCAAACCGTACATGTTTCGGCCGTATTATAGATTTCAATGAATTAGATTTGGAAGGTTCATTAGGATTAATAAACGCTTATGAAGAGTTACAATCAAATAAATTTTAGGTGGTACGAAGTTCACCGGGTCATCTAGTCCTCAATAATTATCCAAGTTTCATCCTAGACCTTATAAACTGTAAAATCTTACTCCCCCTTGTGTGCTTCAATTGTTATCCCTCAATTTTCCTCATTTATATACAGTTATATGTAAATTTGTTACCCTTAATAATGTCTCTTTATGATGTATTATTATAAATCATATTCTGCCTCCGATTGTATCGTCCCTCATAACCATGTTTCATGTTTTATGTCAACATACCCATAATTTTATAATTATATCAATTCCTGTATTTCGTTGTTTCAGTTTTGTGCCGCCTTATATTAATAATGTAGATGCCCTCTGAAAACGAGCTGGCAAAAAAGTATTGTCTATCGGTGATTGCCATAAAAACAAAAAGAAGAAGATCTGTAAGACATGAGTGCATACGACTCCACACAAATTCTTCACCAGGCACACAGAAATAACCCCCTACTCGTCGCCAAACTGTTATGTACGTTGCCAAACCCATCATCTTATGGCCCAGCATACGATCCTAGAAGCATGCAATACGATGCTGTTGCCGACATAAGGCAACGGCACCTGTTATGACTTATTTTTCCGAGACACAGCTGCACAACCGAAATACGTCTTCGACCGTCGAGATCGACGCACGCTCTTGCTGATACAGGACAACGCGGACTTCGATTCGACTGCTCACGGGTTTGACGAGACAAACTGAAATGATTGTGTACTCATCGCTAAACTGTTATGTACGTTGCCAAACTTATTATTCAACGGCCCAACGCCATTAAAAGACAGAATACACTTACTCTTATAAGATTTATTTAGAAACAGCATCACATGACTTACGCGCCAGGACGACCTATTTCCCGCTCTTTACCAGTAGAGTTGCCAACTGGCAAACATCTCACACAGATTGTATACATTTTTAAGTGCTGCTTTGGGAACTTCAAATTAGCAACAATTAATTGCATATTTACAAATTCATTAGAATAGTCGCACGTTATTATTTTTAAATTTTGTAGCATTGTAAGCATACATAATATCTCTGTTTGTTGAATCCTATAGTATATAAATAAAAATATTTACAATTAAAGATCATGTTATCTAGTTTAATCTACTATTTAACCCTTGGAGTAAATGGGTATTTTCATGGATGCATCTGTCTCTTTTGCAGGATTTTCGGCGACATCGACTTAAAGTACTATAACTACGAAACTACTACACCAATCATAAAAAGAACAACTGCACAACGATTGCATTGAAATTTCGAATATAGAATATTAAAATATCATTTTGTAAAACAATTAGATAATTATGAATAAATATGAGAACGTCAAAGAAGTGAAAAAAACGCGGAACCAGATCTGGTCGTATCATACTCAACGGATAATTGTTTCAGAACCAGATTTGGTCGTATCATACTCAACGGGTTAAGGCAGTCCAGCTGCATTGGCCTATATCTGTAAAGTCGGTTTTGTGCTCGTTAAAAATAAATAAAAATCGATGCATCCTGCAAAACAACTCTCGCCATCCATTGTTTTTCAAGTTCGTGACCGCACTTCACGCGATTATCGATCACGACATCGGCTATGCCGCGTCTCCAGCTTCTTCAGCAGCAGCTTCGTCCCGCGCCCTGAAGCGTGACTTGCGCATAGGATTAAATAACAAGGTATGTGAACCATACCTCTTGAAAAGTTATTTTTATTACAGGCTAAGCCAGTGCCTATAAGCCATTGCCGGTTGTAGAAATTAATTAGTTTAAAGATTAAACCAATTTTGGAAGCGAGAATCGCGTTACTTGGTATAGGTACCCGCGTAGACATTTCAAATTGCAACTATGACTGCCGCGGATACAACCACGAAATAGGTTGTCATTCCTACCGGCGAATTAAAATGGCTTTTCCAAAATTGTATGTCATGTTCATTATTCAAGACTAATTATTCACAACTTAGTAGTACAATTAGTAGGTAACGCCGCTTGTGAGCGCGCTTTTCCGTAAACCTACTTCCAAGCAAATTATTTTATTTTATATATTTATTTTATTTATTTGTTACGTCTTGGTAGAGAGTTAACAGTGAGATCGTACAAATATAATGTGTAACTATTTATATAAGCAATAAGAAAATGAACACAACCCATACGATCATTCTAGACGAATGCCCAACTAGATCGAACAGCCTGTATCTGGGCATACGAAATATATAGCCTTTGTTTTTGAGTAGTACTGACTAATAGACTACTTTCAATACGTACACTAAGATAATGGCATAAAATAGTACACATAATTATACAAATATATATGATATAGGGTTAGTTACATACATATATACACATATACACATACAAACATACTTACATACATATATAATAACACACACACACACACACACATACATCTACATACACAAATATTTTAAATTATTGTATGAAGCAATTCTTTTTCAGTCTTTGTACGACCTACTTCATAAAGGAGCCATTTTTTTACTTTTATCTTAAATTTGTGTACATTTTGAACATTTTTTACTGACTCTTCTAAAGTATTAAAAAATTTTAGGGCGATGAAATACAACTGTATTTGGGCAAAGGTTGTATGTATGTGAGGGTTGTATGTACGTGAAATTCAAATTTCAAATTCAAAATCTTTATTTTACAACAATCATAATATCAGTTACAAATGAATTAAACCTAACCTAACTGGATCGCACGAGACGTCCGCACTAACGTAGGCTCAGATTCGTATAATTAAGTACTGCCTAATGCTAAATAAAAAAATACGTTGAAGAATGCCGTGAAAAATAAAATCAAGAAAGTAACATTTTAGTAAAAAATAAAATTTCAAATAATCAGAAAAGGTATGTAATAATAATAATATAAAGAACAGAAAGCATGCCTATATGGTAGGTAAATAATAATGTGTTAGGAATGGTAAGTTAGATAGGAATAAAGCAAATTAGTTTTTCGGTTTCTTTCCTTCCCTGGGTGATCAACCAGTGGGTTAGTCTTTTTTGTTTATATTTTTTTAAATATTAATACCTTGAGTATAAATGCCGGGTATATTCTTAGTTTTATTGAACAACGACGGTGCCAAGTATAGAAAATGTCTCTGTGCATGGGTACTATTCAGTTTGGGCACTATGTGGTTACTATTAGTTATCGCTCGTGTTATAATTTTATGGGTTGTTTGCTGGTGCAATTCTTTATGTTTGTGATAATAGAGTATTATCGTTTTAGCAAATGTTTGCCGTACGTCGAGAACAGAGAACTCACGAAAAAGTTGCTCAACGGTTTTTTGTTGAAAACTCTTAACAGCACCTTCTGAGCTTTAACAAGTGGATCGAGGTGTGATAGTGCTGCACCACCCCAACCAAGAATCCCATAAGATATAATGCTGTGAGCAAGTGAGTAATAGACAACTTTTAGTAATGGTTTCGACATTACGTTACGTAGAAGTTTAAATGGATGAATGAGTTTGGAAATTTTAGCCGCTTTGTTGTAGATATGGTAAGACCAGGTCAATCTATTGTCCAAATTCAAGCCTAGGTATTTAATCGTGCTCACCTTGTCTAGCCCGCTCGGCACTTAACATCCCTTGCGGGATATGTATGGCGGCCGGCTGAAATCCAAACTATCCCATACGGGATATCGCGCTCGCCGCTCAAGAAAATGTCGTTTAAATTTCGAAATGCGATTGTATATTCTATCGAATGATGCCATAATATAGCCAAATATGCAACACTATGAAATTGCTCGATTGCCGCATGCGATGTTAGAAATATGAATTACTACATCCCTTACAAAATCGGTGACCTCATTTCTGACGACAGTCGCGAACTGCCCACCGCTGGCGGCGTATAATTCCGCGACGTGTTTGTGTTGTGAATTGTTTTGTGTATATAAGTGAAGTGTATACCGGATAAAAGTAAGTAATTTCCATTTTTAAGTAGTTTAGGCCTTAGGATTAAACAATTTACACAGCCCATTTGCTGTTTTTCACGAATTTTCGAAGAAAACACTTTGGCGAAACCAAACGGCTCTCGAAAAATGGCCGTCTTTATTTTGTAATGTTTGTGAAATATCCCGTTATATCGCGAAACATGACGTAATGTCGCTTTAATTTACTAATAAAATAGGTATTGCTTCATTTACATCCTAAGTTATCACATAATTATGCGTATTTTGAACATTATATGTTGTTTTCTAATATGGCTCGCGAAAATGAAACTTGTTTTGATAATTACTATGAGAGAAAAAAGTGCGATTTTCCATAGTTTTTCGATGAAATGTGACTCTTTGGAGTATAGTAATTAGTTATTAGACATATAATAAGTCTATGATAAGACAATATAATTGAAAAAATCTAACGAATTTTATATTATGGGCATTCAAAGTTTATTATTAGGTTCGGAAGTCGGAAACTCTCAAAACTTTAGATTTTTCTATAATATCAGACAAAGCTCAAAGTTCTGGTGTGATTTCTAAGAAGAAGTGATGTAGTAATAAAGTTATTTTGAAAGAATTTCATATAAAAAAATACCATAAGTAGTCACAAATTAAAAATTAAAAAAATTTTTTTTTACGAGAATACATACAATTTTTCTTGGCTGAATAAATACATATTTTTTCCGTATTTTTGTATGCAAATAAGTAAAAGAAAAATATCGTTTTGGTAAAGCATTTAATAAAGAACATAACTGTATTTACAATTTTTGATATTTACAAAAACTGTATTTACAAAAAAATCGAAATGATTTTATAGGCGAGTTTTTTCAGTTTGCCAATTTTGTAATATTTATTCATTATTATCTTAATTGTTTTACGAGATAAGGTTATAATGTTTTATATGTCAAATTTCAATGCGATCATTTTTCTATTTATATTTTTTTAATCCGATTAGTGGTTTATAAGTTATGATCGTTTTTCTCATGGCCGTTGACTCGCGTCGATTTTTTGCGCGAATATGTCGCGCGCAAAAGTGATGTTTTTGGGCGCGGTGAGTTTTTACCTCGCAACGTGAGGGGCTAGATTAGAACAAGCACAGATAGTTGATGGACTGTCCTTACATGTGTGTACTATGAGGGATAGTCCAGCTGTTTGTTGCATTACCTTGCTTGTTTTGGAAAACGTCATATATTTGGTTTTCTTTACATTTAGAGATAAAAGGTTACAGTCAAGCCATTCTTTTACCCGTTTAAGACCCATTTGACAGTTTTCAAACACTCCCTGCCAGGATCTGTCTGAAAATTAGGGCAGTGTCATCTGCAAACAAGATGGCTTTCCCCTTACACAGAGGAATCGATGATAGTCCATTTATGTAAATAAGGAATAGAATTGGACCTAGCACGCTACCTTGAAGTACTCCAAATTTGATTCCTGATCTCGAACTAGACGTATCCCTTAGTTAAGTGACTTGAGATCTACCACAGAGGTAATCCTCAAACCATCGCAAAGACGTACCGTGAATGCCTATTAATTGAAGTTTTGTAAGCCACAGACGATGGGAGACAGTATCAAATGCTTTAGCCAGATCTAAGAATACTGTTACACATTTTTCTCCATCGTCTAATGCCTTAACTATTTCTCCAGTGACGGCTGCAATCGCGTCTTGGGTGCCTCTAGCTGATCGGAATCCAAACTGCATAGGCGTAAGGACGTCGTTGTCCTCAAGGAATGCTAACAGACGTTGCTTGACTACGTTTTCAAAGATTTTAGATAGGCAATTTAGAAGACTAATAGAACGATAGCAACCACAATAGTCCCTGGCACCACCTTTGAATATTGGGCAGATAACAGCTTGTTTCAAATGTGAAGGAAAACATCCAGTTGAGAGGCTTAGGTTAACTAAGTGACAGATTGGTATAACTAAAACTCTCTTGTTGGGCTTTATAATCTGGGAGGTAATACAGTCGGTACCTCTAGATTTAGTGGATTTCATGTTCATTATTATTTTAGTAATTTCATCTACAGTAGCGATTGATAGGGATAACTGTCGTGTTAAAGTTGTATTTGTGTTTATCAATAAATCTGATAGGTCCGATTCACTGACCTTATTGTCAGTTAGTATTCTATTTGCCAAAGTTTCACCTATTCCCGAAAAATAATCATCAAAATAATCAGCTAAAGTCCGTCTGTGAGATCGTTGGCGGTTATTGTGAGTCCATGGACCTTTAATTGTCTTATATCCGTGGAGTTCATATTTTTGCCGTAAGCAATGTCCTTAACAATCTGCCAAGTCTTCCTCGCGTCAGATGATACTTCCTTTAGTTTAACTCGATAGTACGTATTTTTTGTTCTATTAATGATTATTTTCAATACATTTTTGTACCGGATGTACTCATGTTGCAAGAGAGTATTTTCAGGATCAGATTTAAACTTTCGATGTAGTTTGTCTCTCTTTCTAATGCTTATAAGTAAGCCATTGGTAATCCATGGTTTTAATTTCTTTTTATTATGGGAGATGCTTATCGTTTTAGTGTTTTTCTTAATTAATGCCTCAAGAGTTTGAACAAAAAGGTCAGTAGCCACATTCACATCATTCATTGTGTTAACACCAGTTTAATATTTTTTTTTTAATTTTTTTTTTTTTATATTAATTAATTATACTGCAACATTGGCAACATTTTACCTATCCGGTCCGATCCTAGCACGCATTTAATATCGCAAAGAATGGCATACCGTCAATTACCTACGTTTTGGATGGCGCTGGCAAATGTCATGACCGATGGACGCGCGGTAAAATCGAGCCAGAAAATCGTATATCCGCGTTAAAAATTAATGTGAACAATTAATGTTTTAAGGCGCTAGGGTAGGCCAAACTGCAAAATAGACCTCTCTTTGAACGCGAATTTCTCCTAAATGGATGGCCCAAATACATGAAAAAAAATATATATGGTATGTGTAATATAATCAAAAATAAATTTGTTGACTCGTTTGTTTATTATTACTGTTAGTTTTGACAGAAAAATCGTACTTCTCCTATTATTTTACGAAAGAATGTTAAAAATTTTTTTAAACGCCTGAAGCGATTTCGATGATTCTTCCACCAAATTATAGAAAATTTAATGATTTTTAAAATTGTTGTTTCAAAATTTTCATCAATATTTATATACGTAGTATATCAATAATATTACTTAAATACGCGGTCAGTAGCGGCCGCCAGCCAGTTTTGTCCTAGCATTTGCACCGGGAGGTCGCGTCGTTTGTTATCTCCGAGATCGCAGAAAAAATTGTGGCACAGATTAGCTTGAAGTGAAGTGCTGCACAAGATGGGACGCAGAAATCAGACAACTTTGCATTACTTGAATAAGGCTTTGCATATGAACAAACTACGGTAAGTACACAATTACTTATAAAATTATTTGTACTCAGAATAAAATATAACAGTACCTCTTTTGATCTGCGTATGTATGTATAGGTACAAAAACGATTACTTCACTTTTAGTTTCCCGAAAGGAAAGTATTGTGATCGCGTTAAAAAAATCGAGATGAAGACGGAAATATACATTTTGAGCCCCCCTGAGACGATTAAGACCATTTCCAGACCGATCTCTGTCTGTATATCTGCGTGTATGTGTGTGTCTGTCTGTGTGTGTGTGTGTGTGTGTGTATTCTTCCACGATAGCTAAAATTTCCTTCGCCAATCGATAGTTATGGTCTGCAGTACCTAGATTTATTCGACTGTCGCTCACAAATGTTATTTTAGACTTTGGACCGTATACAAGCAAGGGATTTTTTAAATTTACATCTTATAAGATTGATTATTCACATTGTATTTATTTTATTCATTTATTTATTTATTATTTACTAGTTACATATACATTCAAATTCAAAATCACAAAAGAAAATAGAGGTAATAATACAGAAAAATATACAGGTATACATATATATGCCTAAGCCCCAGGTCAAATAGAGCGTAAATTATGTATGGTTTTCAGATGTGCACAGTAACCGAGCCCGCCTTGCTAGGAGGGTCTGGTTACCTGGTCGCCTATATTTTTATGAAAATCTGTGATAATACTTTTTATATAAAGCTGACTATTATGACTATATAATATTATAATGCTTAAAATAGGGTTAGCTCCTCCTACTACTAGTGTTTTGTTTTTCAGGGGATCCAGCATAAGGCAGGCAGAGCATGCGGTGGAAAATAAAGAAGACGAAACTGGGTAAGACGTGTACAATTTGCTTTCCTTATAACCTCAGGCATGTAAATGTAAATAAATTTAAAGTAACTTCCGCAAAGCAATTAGTGAGCCTGAAACCACATTAGCATTTCGAAATAAAGTCGCGACCGTCATTAGGACCGAACACTTAATGAAGTTTGTTGCGAAATAGGGCATCAAAATTGCTGTAATATCAGATGAAACGGTAGAATTATTACAAATACAAGGATATAAATTCAAATCGCGTATTGTTGGGTACTCATTTTATTAGTAGTTGGAGAAAATAAATTATGTTACAAGAAATTAAATTCTATTACCTTTCGAATACTAGAAATTTGAAAGATAAATGAGAAAATAACTTAATAGATAGTCAGAATTATAATTCTCAGAAATGGTGAGTATAATCAATCACATAAAAATAATGAATTACAAAAAAGAAAATAGTGCACTTCTAATGCACTCACTTTAATTAAAATATATAGACAAACTAATATATAGCCTAGCACTTTGCAATATGTTTTTATCAAGGTGGAAAAATAGCTTTTGCACCCCTTCTCTACCCAGGTTAGGAAGCCAAGTATGATATTTTTTTATGTTGTTTTTTAAAGATTTATTACATTTTTCCATTTTATTGTATGTTTGAAGAGCCATGAAAAGATAATGCCGCTGAGCAAATACAGTTCTCGTTTTAGGGACAAGGAATTATTCAACAATTGTGATAGGAGTGTGAACAATTGTGATGTGACCTGGTGTTGTGATAGGAGAGTTTGGTTACCTGGTTGCCGATATTTTTAGGAAAATGTGTGATAATACTTTTTATATACATACCTCAGGCATGTAAATGAATATATTCAAAGTAACTTCCAATCCACAAAGCAATTAGTGAGCCTGAAACCACATTAGCCTTTCGAAATAAACTCGCGACCGTCATTAGGACCAAACGCTGAAGTTTGTTGCGAAATAGGGCATCAAAATTGCGGTAATATCAGATGAAACGGTAAAATTATTGCAAATACAAGGATAAAAATTCAAATCGCATATTGTTGAGTAAACACTCGAGCCAACGGGTTCAGGTAAAAAAGTCAACAAAAAACAAAGTTCATACAATAAATATAGGATACCTACTGTGGTACTAAAACTGCTTTAGTTAATTTCCGTCCGTGTCGGTGTATTTAGCAGCTATGCCTATTGTTATAGAACAAGAAACCTGGTAATGTTGCTTGATGGGTAATATTTAGTTTTATGTTTGTTACAGAGTCTGTTTTTATGAGATATTGGTGTCACTGTGACACCAATATCTCATAAAAACAGAAACAATGACAAGAGCAATGATGAAATTCAGGTAACTATTTATTTACTTATTTTTTATATTTATTGTTACAATTTTATTGACACGAAACTAAATAATAAATAGGTTATGTTTAGATCTTATAGTGTAGGTGCATGGTTTAGACAGATCAGATTGACACAACATATTTGTCAAGTTATGTACCTACCTGAAACATTGAATACTTTATTTTTCAGATAGAGACAACAGAGGAAAACAGACAATTCAAAATTGAAGGCCGACGAATCGTAGAAATTAGCCATTTCTACGCAAAACTGCAAGAGGTTGCTAACCATGGAAATATGGAATGTGGTTTAGGTTGCGTTTAAATCGTAGGCAAAAAAAGAACGGGATTACATTCGTTGTTTACCTTAAGGTGCAAGATGTGTGATGAAAAATTTTACATAGAAAATGACGCTCCTGGAGACCAACTCACTGTTAACCACTGTGCTGTTGCTGGAACAATCGCAGTTGGCAATGGACACTCTCAGCTACATTAGTTTTCTGCAGCACTAAATTTACCAATTATGACACCAACGATATACAAAACCTGTCACTGTAAAATTCAAAAGCACTGGGAAAAAGTTTCAGTCGAGTGTATGAATCAAGCATCAGCAAAAGAAAGAGAACTAGCTTTAGCTGAAAGTCGCGTCGACAAAAAAGGTATACCAATCATAGACGTAGTAGTCGATGGGTGTTGGTGTAAGCGGACTTATAAAAGAAATTACTCGGCCTTATCTGGTGCTGCCATCATTATTGGGAGAAAAACAGGAGAAATACTGTTTTTAGGTGTTAAAAATAAATACTGTTCAATTTGTGCTCAAGCTGAAAATAAAAAACAACAACCGAAAACACACAAGTGTTACGAAAATTATAGTGGACCATCCACGGCAATGGAATCTGAAATGTATTACCTATTTTAATTGCGTAATTTTATTGTTGTATTTTTTTAATATTTGTAATATTTTTAATTTGACTATTCTATCATTCGATCATTCTATCATTCGACATTCGATCATTCGTTTGTATATTTTATATCTGTATATTTCATTTATACCTATTCAGGTATTTTAGCAGCCTTAGTTATTTCTTAAATATTTTATATTTTTTAATATAAATTCTATTAATTATTGTTTTCAAATTTTAAAAATAGTCAATTTGTACGCAAATGAACCTAACAATGAATTATTCTATCCATTTGTCTATACCAAGAGTAGGGTTTTCTACCAATTAATTGGCTTATTTTATTAAAATTAAAATTAAAACTTTTAATTGTATATAAATTGTTTTCTATTCGGCATGAAACCTGAAATAAACATGTTTTATTGATATTATTTTTTTTCATCTGTCTCGAAGAATATTAAAAGGGTGTCTTCATTTCGTTCTTGAAAGGATAGTGATTTTCTATACTACGTTATCTCAACGTTGAATAAGTAAAGAATTATAGAATCAGTCAAGTCAGAACGGCAGAATGCAGAATGCAGTACGCATCTGAACGATCTATGCAAACTTGTATTAAACTGTGGTTGTTCGGTGAGCCAGCCCCTTTTTCGGTGAGCCAGCGGAGCTCGCCTCAAATCGTCAAGGTCGTTCGGCTATACTATCGCCTTAAGTGTGTGATTCGGACAATAGAACAACCTCAAGATCTGCAACCAGGCCTGAAGAATAGTCGCTGACACGCCGGCACAGTATCCAAGTAAGTGCGTGTTTCCTTGGTTTTCCTTCCCTTCAGACCAGTTGTAGATATATCCTATGAAAACAGTCCACTTTCAAAAATTCATAATATTATAATTATATTCTGCTTAATGTCTTTTCCGCTTTATAACAAATACCCGCGCCGCACCATTTGGTCCGTACGAACCTGGATTTTGTATCTATGTACCTACATTTATATTTCATTTTAAATATATTGTTTTAATCACACATACTTAACATTAAAATTCACAAAATTAAAATCTCTCGTCCCATAAAACATAACCTACATACATATATACTTCTAGTAATTTATAATTCATATAATATATATTACATTTATTTTCCGCACCGCAAACTAGGTATATATTTCACCGCTCATATTCTAATAAAATATAAAATACAAAAAATAAAATAAAAAACTTATAATTAATTATACATATACTGCCACGGAATAGCGTTGCCACATATATATTATTAGTTCAATGGTATTTACGCATTAGTATTTACATTCAAATCCGATACAATTCCGCATACATATTTATTTTATATATATATTTATAAACCGCATAAATACATTTAAATAAACCGCATACATAAAGTTTTATAAACCTCATATAGAAATATTTATATATATAATTACTTAGCTGCACAATATATTTTGCGTACTTTGCTTTTTGCCTGCTCACTGCGTCGTCGAGTGGTTATTTTGGTTTCCTCCGTTTTTTTTTTGTCTAATGATTTTTTTTTTGGGTTTAACCTTTCGATATGCCTAAAAAACCGGAAATAGACCGCGGTGAAGACATTCCTGATGTAAACGATGAGAAAGTCATGTTATTAAATATAGCATTAGCTAAACGGAATGCTATATTTTCACGCTTACAAACAATTTATGACAGTTCAAAAAATATACGGAACGAGAACGATAATGACATTCTACTCGACGCTTCAATATGCATTGATAATTTGCGCAATGAGTTTGAGAAAGCATTAAACGAGTATAATTTATTATATATGAAAATAAATATGGGATCAGAGGTTGATTATCAGGCATGGACTTCATTTGAAGATATGTATTGGCACATAAAATCTGTGTTATCTCGAATTAAATCTAATATCAATAATGATGTACCAAAACCCGCATTGCTATATAGAAGCAGACCGACGTTGCCACCAATAGAATTAATGGCATTCGATGGTGACGTTCGGACATGGCCAAGATTTTATGATAGTTTTAAGTCCATCGTGCATGACAATCCAACTCTGTCTGATGCGGATAGGTTATACTATTTACTTGGAAAAATATCAAGTAAAGCGCAATCAGCCTTTTCCGGGATTACTCCTTGTTCAGATAATTATGAAATTATTATAAAATCGCTTAAAGACAAATATGATGATAAACGCTTGCTAGCGAGTACTTACCTAAACCAAATATTAGATGGAAAATCATATTCTACGGCATAAGCGCAGAATTTAGAAATATTTCTAGATAATTACGCCACCGCCATAAATGCGTTAAAGAATTTAAAAATTCCGGATTTAACCGATTTTATATTCTTACATATTTCATTAAATAAGTTGGATCCAGAAACAGTGCGCGCATTTGAATTGCATTCGCGGCAGGAAAATATTCCTTCCTTAATAGGTTTAATTGAATTTGTAAAACAACAAGCGAACATTTTAAATCGGCAATCGAGTTCGACCTTATGTGCAAAATTAAATGGTAATAACAATAATAATACGAAGCGATCGAACAATCATAATAAAGGAAGTGTCAAAATCCCACAACCGCAGACATATGTCGCTGTATCCGATGCATATAAGTGTTTATGTAAGGATATTGTACATGACAACTTTTATAAGTGCCCAGAAATTAATATTATGACTCCAAGCAATCGGTTTAAATTAATAAAGGAGCGTAATGGCTGTGTTAACTGCCTAAGTGGCAAGCACAGAGCAGGGAAGTGCAATTCAAGTTCTAAGTGTAGGACTTGTAATGGCAAACATCACAGCTTATTACATTTTAATTTAAAAAATAATTCTAATACGGTGACGTCATCTACAAAAGCAAATCCGTGCGCGACCCCATCAGACCAGCAGCAGCCATCAGCATCCGTCACCTATACCTCAAACGCTGTACATAACTCTGCACTCGCGCTATGTTCAACGTCTACTGTCGATTCGCCCCACACTGACGCAAGCGTATCTAATAATGATCGCGTGCTTACCACGCAATGTAATATTCATACTACGGTGTTACTTGCTACGGCAGTCGTAATTGTTTATGATGCTTGTGGCATAGAACACAATATACGATGTTTATTAGATTCTGCTTCTCAGAGCAATTTTGTGACTTCAGATTGTTGTAATAAGCTTAATTTAAATATAAGTCCGAATAATATAGCGGTAAGAGGTATCGGTGGTTCTGAAAAATATACGAAGGGATTTGTTAATTTTCAATTTGCTTCAAAGTACAACAAAGACGTAAAATATAATATTTCATCGCTTATGGTAGAAAAAATAACAGATAACTTGCCTTCTATACCCGTAGACGTCACTGATTTACCTTTCCTTCATGGACTTCCGCTCGCAGACGAGGATTTCTACGCTCCAGCACAGATCGATGTTTTAATCGGTGCTTCTTTATTTTCACAACTTCTGTTACCAGATGTGGTAAGAAGTCATTCTGCTGCAGTTCCACGAGCTATACAAACCATGCTTGGCTATGTTATCATGGGAACTGCTCCTGCTTTATCCAACCGCGAGAAACTAACCGTAGCCTGCTGTAGCACATTACGGGATGAGACTGAATCAGAAATAAATACATTAATTAAACGCTTTTGGCATATTGATGAAATGCCTATCGCTATACTGCCAACTGAGTCTCCGGAAGAGATTGAGTGTGAACACTTCTTTCGCGATACTACTGAACGAAATACCGACGGAAGATACACAGTTGCGTTACCTTTCCGCTCGGACGTTTTCTCTCTCGGAGATTCTTTTGAAACCGCCAAGAAGCGTTTCTTGAGCTTAGAAAGAAAACTCGAAGGATCTACCGCGCTTCGCTCTGCATATGATGCAGTGATTAATGAATATCTAAAGAAAGGATACTTATCCCCCGCACCCGCTGATGATGACAATATTTATCCCGCTTATATTATACCTCACCACGGCGTAGTACGTGAAGATAAGTCTACGACCAAACTCCGCAAGGTTCTCGACGCGAGCTGTAAGACCAGTTCTGGAATATCACTAAATGATGTCCTTCACTGTGGCCCGAATTTACAGGGCGATCTGTTTACTATTCTTTTAAATTTTCGGCTATTCCATATAGCACTTTCCGCGGATTGTAAACAGATGTTTTTGCAGATCGCAATGAAAGCTCGAGATCGTCGTTTTCAACGAATTATTTACCGCTTTAATCCACAGGATCCGCTTACTATTTATCAGTATAATACGGTTTGTTTTGGACTTAAGTCCAGTCCATTCCATGCGCTTCGTGTCATACGGCAACTAGTCGATGATGAGGGCGACTCGTTTCCTCTCGCAAAAGAAATAACTAAGGATTCTATTTATATGGATGATGTAGTATTTAGCATAATGACAGAAGAACAAGGAATATCGGCGTCTAATCAGCTGATAGAGCTGTTCAAATGCGGGCAGTTTGATTTAGTTAAGTGGATTAGCAACTGTGAAAAGGTTTTACATCGCATCCCCGCAACGCATCGAGCTAACGAACCTATAGAGTTTAATAAAACAGCACAACAAAAGATTTTGGGCTTAAGTTGGTCACAGATTAATGATAATTTTGAATTTAAAATTACCGCTCCTAACAGAAAATGCTCTAAACGCGTTATATTAGCTACTGTGGCAAGAATATGGGACGTAATGGGTTTCGTAGCGCCTGTCGTTCTATTCGCGAAACTATTAATAAAGGAATTATGGTTATTAAAGCTAGATTGGGATGACGAACCTCCCGGTCATATCATAAAAACGTGGGATAAGTTCTGCTCAGAGCTCTCACAACTTAACGAAATAAAAATACCTCGCCATCTAGGCGTATTTGAAGGTAGCATTCTCCGTCTAGTAGGCTTTTCAGACGCGTCAGAGGGCGCTTACGGGGCAGTTGTGTACTCACATACTAGTAACACTAACCAGCCAGTAAGCATTCAGCTTGTTTGTGCTAAATCGAAAGTTGCTCCAGTCAAGTCATTATCTATTGCGCGGCTTGAACTCTGTGCTGTTGGGGGGCGCCAGTTTTGCATGCGGCAATTTTGCACAAATGTCACTTTTGACAGTTCCAAATTTGTTGAGGGCAGATTTGCAGGAGGCAACCTTGCAGGCGGCAACCTTGCAGGCGGCAACCTTCAGTACAGTTTTTGAGTTTTTCTGTTAGGTTAGGTTAGGTTAGGTTTTTCTTTCCCTAAAATCGAAGTGACATTAATTACCGGCATCCTTGTAGTGGATGACTTTTATACATCAAACTAAACATTAAAAAAAATGTTTTAAGTTTTTCTGTTAGGTTAGGTTAGGTCATTTTGACATTTGCAAAACTGCCTTCTGCAAGATTGCCTTCTGCAAAACTGCCGCCTGCAAGAATGCCGTCTGCAAGATTGCCGTCTGCAAATTTGCCTTCTGCAAGTTTGATGGGACCCGTGCTGTTGAACTGCTAGCCAAACTACTAAGACGAGTATATGACACCTATAATCGCCGCTATTCTATTTTTGAAGTATATGCGTTTACGGATTCTAAAGTGACTTTATGCTGGCTCAATTCCTCACCGCACCGCTGGCAAACATTTGTTGCCAATCGCGTCATTAAGACGCTCGATAATTTTCCCGCTAAACATTTTTTTCATGTCGCCGGAATTGACAATCCAGCAGACTGCTTATCACGTGGTCTATCACCGGGAAAGCTACTTCACCATCCGCTCTGGTCTCAGGGTCCACCTTGGTTTGCACTAGATCCTTCGCTGTGCCTGTAAATAAAATTAATAGCATTGAAGTAGAACACTTACCTGAAGAGAAGATAATCGCTTATCCAGTAACGTCAAATCCTGAAGTAAAATCAGTTGTTCAGGACCTCGCGTCCCGCATCTCCTCTTGGAGTAAGCTTCTGCGTGTAGTAGTGTATGTAGGCAGATTCATTAAGAAGTTACCGCGCACAGAGTCACTGTCAATTACTGCAACTGATCTCGAGTCAGCTGAGAAAATTATAATCCGCGACATACAAAATAGACATTTCTTGAAAGAAATTAAACTTTTACAAGCTAATAAAATTAGCTCTCCCGCATTTTTGAAACTTAAAGCGTTTTTAAGTGATGGCATCATTCGCGTAGGTGGTCGTTTATGTAACTCAGCCGAGAAGTACGAACATAAACACCCCATTATTCTTCCGCGCCACGATGCAATTGTCGAAACATTAATAGATTATCACCATAAAAAACACTTGCATGCTGGGCCTGAGCTTCTTATGTCAATATTAAGGCAGAAGTTCTGGATATTAGCCGCTAGACGTATTATTCGCGCAAGAATAAACAGATGCAATACCTACATGTTTTAAGGCAAAACCGCGTTCGCAGTTCCCGGTTATGTCGGATCTTCCGGTGCAACGTGTAACTCAATCCGAAAAGGTTTTTATTCACACAGGTTGCGACTACGCAGGACCCATAAGCTACACGCCCATACGCGCTCGTGGTATCAAGAGTCGAAAGGCCTATATGTGTATATTTACTTGCCTAACTACGCGCGCTCTTCACATAGAAATCGCTACTGATCTTAGCACTGTAAGCTTTCTCTCCGCTTTAAAACGTTTTCTATCACGTCGCGGCCCAGTAAAATATATATATTCCGACAATGCAACGAACTTTTTAGGTACACGTAATTATTTACGGGAATTATATGACTTTCTTTCAAAGGAATACCGCACTTCTTTCGAGAAAGAACTCACTGATAATTACATAGAGTTCAAATTTATACCTCCTGCGGCTCCGAATTTTGGCGGCTGTTGGGAGAGTGCTGTCAAATCAGTTAAAAATCACCTGTTTAAGGTTATTGGACAACAAATCCTCTGTTATGAGGAGTTAACAACAGTTTTGGCACAGGTAGAGTGCCTGTTAAACTCGCGTCCTCTTACTGTACTAAGCTCTGACCCTTCCGAGCCTTCAGCCTTAACTCCAGCTCATTTTCTAAATACTTTACCGCTCTGCTCTCTGCCCGCACTTTATGTAGAAACAACCGCAGACCATCTGCTACAAAGACACGATTTTTTAGATAAGTTAGTTCAATCCTTTTGGCGGCGCTGGAGGGCTGAATATTTACATCAGTTGCAGGTGAGGCAAAAATGGAATAAACCTTCTGTTCCAATTGAGGTCGGAACAGTCGTTATAATAAATAGTGATAATTCTCCAACACTTTCATGGCCTTTAGGTATAATCGAAAGAGTTCATCCTTCAAAGGACGATGTTGTACGGGTTGTCACTTTAAAAACCGCAAAAGGCACACTCGTTCGACCAGTGACACGCTTGTGCCCCTTACCAACACAGTAATTAAATCTAGATTGCACATATATAGTAATTTATGTATTTTTAAGTAATCATATTTAGTAATTTATGCTATCTACGTATATTATATATAAAACTTACTTTAATTTATCTTGCATAACATTATATGTCCCGCATTCTGTATAGTGTTTTATACTTAAAGGTGATCCTTTAAGGGGTGGAGTGTTAACGCCAGTTTAATAAATTTTTTTTTAATTTTTTTTTTTTATATATTAATTAATTATACTGCAACATTGGCAACATTTTACCTATCCGGTCCGATCCTAGCACGCATTTAATATCGCAAAGAATGGCATACCGTCAATTACGTTTTGGATGGCGCTGGCAAATGTCATGACCGATGGACGCGCGGTAAAATCGAGCCAGAAAATCGTATATCCGCGTTAAAAATTAATGTGAACAATTAATGTTTTAAGTGTGTGATTCGGACAATAGAACAACCTCAAGATCTGCAACCAGGCCTGAAGAATAGTCGCTGACACGCCGGCACAGTATCCAAGTAAGTGCGTGTTTCCTTGGTTTTCCTTCCCTTCAGACCAGTTGTAGATATATCCTATGAAAACAGTCCACTTTCAAAAATTCATAATATTATAATTATATTCTGCTTAATTTCTTTTCCGCTTTATAACAAATACCCGCGCCGTATCACATTGCGTACATGTCCTTCCAATCAATCTGATCAATATCAGTCGACAGACTCTTGTTATCTACGGAGGTTATGGTTTTAAGTGGAATTGGTTTATGTAAGTGACTGCTTAAACTGGCAGATAAGATTGTTGGGTAGTGATCTGTTAATTGACTATCGCAGACGATCCCTATGACATTTTTATGAATTGATGTAAAAATATGGTCTAAACAAGAGTTACATCTGGTGACCTTATTGATGGCCGATTCCAAATTGTATTCAGCTAGATGGCATATACTCATTCACTTGACTGTCGGTATTATCAAGAATATTAATATTCAGATCACCTCCCATTATGTACCTATAGTCCTGATTCTTGTATTTATCCAGTAGTTCGATGAGGGAAGTAAGGAATGGCTTGATATTTCGGCTTGAAGGCGACCTATATATTCCTAAGATTGCTATGCTGTTGTTTATAATAACTTGAAGACAGTTGGCATCTATTAACCTAGGTTCAATAGAAGTGTAGGATAACGACTGCTTAATAAATATTGAAACACCGTCATTTTGCTTCCTGTTATTACAAGTATAAATGACATCATAACCATTTATTGTATGATGGGGTTCATTGTCCTTCAGCCAGCATTCGCCAAGTATTATCAAATCAAACTCAACTTCTACCGTAGAGAGTAAAATTAGCAGGTTATCAAAGTTTTTGTTGAGACTCCTAATGTTAAAGCTAAACATGTTCAGGCTTATTCAATCCACCATACATTATAGACTTACATTTCGATGCCGGAAGTTGTAACGTCGTAATGGTTTGGAAGGTTAGTAAATCATCTACATTAGCCGCGCCTGTTAACAAAAAACATCTGTAGTGAGAAGCATACATGACTCAATCTGGATTTAGAAATAGTTTTCCGATAACTCAAATAGGTATGATATCCAAATAAAGATCTGATGTTAAGCTTACGTCCTATAGCTTTTGCTGTAATATTTTTTTTTGCAGGTACAATAATAACTTTAAAGACAATATAGTCATAGTATATCATAAAGATAAAAAGTAAGTTAGTACCTAAACCAAAAAATATGGTTATGAAAAAATATATAATTGGCAGTTATTATACTGATCATAATTCCCATAAATAATCCATAATAAAAATTCAAATGCAAAAATAAATTGTTACAGTATAGACTACGATTTGTAATAATTGCAATAATCAGAACTACGGTTATACAATTAAAATATATATTGAATTGTAGGGTTAGAATGTTATAATAAAAAACAAAAAAAGTAACAATATTAACTTCTAACGTATAAATACTATATAAATCCGAAAGCAGAAATATGATGTAACGATAGCGAAGAAAATTATTAATTAGAACAATAACCATACGTCCAGGCATAAATCTGCGATATAGATCGAAAATCAAGGTTGGTATATCAGAATAGCCAATAAAAATAGCAATAAAACTAGCTCTACTCATTAAAATACAAAGTAAATTAGAAATCAGGAATAAATTGTCACAATACTGATCCAATATGGCAATTAATGTAAAAAATACAATTTCGATAGTAAGACTGTAATATAAATTAAAAATAACAGTCAGATTTCCATAATAGCGAATAACAGAAGCCATAAAAATAAAAAATAATGAAATAGAAATAATCACAATAAAACGAACCTTCATACTTATATTTTTTGTTTTATTACTCCTCGCTAGATGAAATTCATATCTAGCGTATTGAGATATATAAACTGACATTAGATCGCAGTGCTGAACTGGAGAACTACTTTTTAAAGACCGAGGACGTATTACCATGCCCTGAAAAGAGCTGCCGTTTGAGTACACCTCTAGCCCCAACAGCGACGCAGTTGCTGCAAAGAGACAGAACTCATTTGCCACTAGGGTTCCTTGATAGTCAAGAAGCGCCGTGAGTGCCTCCTGGACGCGGCTGTTGATTGTCGACTAGGACATTAACTAATTGCATGTTTTATTACGTAATATTTAAATATATATATATATATATATATATATATATATATATATATATATATATATATATATATATATATATATATATATATATATATATATATATATATATATATATATATATATATATATATATATATATATATATATATATATATATATATATATATATATATATATATATATATATATATATATATATATATATATATATATATATATATATATATATATAATAGTCGCATCCGAGACGCGACCTGATGCCAGTTTGAATTGTCTGTATTTGTAATTATAAATGCATAGTACTGTAGCTTAATATATGGGTAATTAGCACTCAGGGACCCTGAACCTTTACACCCAAAACACGCCTTACAAGGGGTCGTTGTGTTTTCAAATAACATAGGTATAAGTAGAAATTTTATTCATAAATAAATGTTATTTTAAAATAACTCTGGTAACTATGTTCGTGTGTATTTAATATTTTCATTATTATTATATTTTACTAACGAAGTGTTTAAAGAAGAGTCAAATCCCTTATATGGCAGTATTTTAGGTAATTTTTTAAACGATTAATAAGCACCTATTTCGTGGTAGGTTAAGTTAGTTTTTAAAAAAAATGGAGGAATTAGATAAAATTAATAAATTCTCATAATTTTAATATATTTTCATATTGATGACTAAAATAAATTATCTACCTTATCAGGTGAGAGACTATAACAGGTGAGAGACTAGTTAGGTCTTGACTTATGAATTGTAACTATTGCAAATTTGAAAAACTAATAAATTAAATTATAAATTATGAAATGATTATTTCATAATTATATAATTTATACTCTTTATTGTGAAATTTCATGATGGGCGGGTATATTGTTATGCGACAATATCTTCCAACCAACCCAATGTCACTCACGAAACAGATTAGACCTGTTCCGAGAGAATTTACCGGCTCGAGTCGGTCAGTCGGTGTACAATTATTATTTCACCGTATCTCTTGTTGACATTTTGGGTCCCTTTCAACAACAAATTTCTGTTCTTCAGTAATATCGTCGATCTCATGGAAAATCATCAAATACATTTTTGGCGAAATTGTAGGAATCTTATGAAATCGAGTAGTTGAAAAACCCCCCAATAAAAAATCCTCTATCTTAACATTTTAAGGGTGTTTTTGAAAACCAACAAAAAAAAAACAAACTACCAAATTTTTTTAAGGAAAAAGTCACCTATAATCTTAAAGTCGCCTATCACTGATAAAATTAACTTAAATTAAGTGATTATGCATACGCAGACAATTGATGGTCGTCCGAAACTACGATTGCACAAAATTAATTTCTCATTTACCAAAAGGTCACTAAATGCAATTTGAACCACCGTTTTGACGAAAATATGAACAAGCACATTCCTCACAGGTGTACTATATTTTCTGAAGTACGGCATCCAAATTACTTTACAGATTTTCATGACGATTAAAAGCACGGTTGCACTATGCAATTCAGATTTTCCTTTATTTCTTGTGAACTGCGTCTACATGTCTCTTTAAATTTTGTTTCTCCGTAAAAGCGCGATCGCAATCTACGCATGAGAATTTCTTCAATTTCCTGTGAACTCCGTCTATATGATTCTTTAAATTTAGTTTTTGTGTAAAAGCACTCTCGCATTCTTCACATGAGTATTTCTTCAACTTCCTGTGTACTGCGTCGACATGCTTCCTTAAATTTTGTTTCTCTGTAAAAGCGCGATCGCAATCTCCACATATAAATGTCTTTAGTTTTCTGTGTACTGCGTCTAAATGCTTCTTTAACGTTTCTTTCTGTGTAAAAGCGCGATCGCATTCTCCACATGAATATTTCTTCATATTTATGTGCATTGCGTCAATATGTCTTTTCAAGTGCCCTTGCTGTGAAAAAGAACGTTCGCATTGGCCACATGAATATTTATTCCGCTTCCTATGAACTGAGTCCATATGTATCTTTAAACTACTTTTCCAATTGAACGCGCGGTCACATTCACCACATAGAAATTTCTTTAAATTTAAATGAAAACCGTTTACGTGGATACTTAATTGACTTTTATACAAAAACGCCTTGTCGCACTCTTGACAAACATGTGATTTGACACGTCCACCGCTCGACCCACTATCACCGACATTACTACTTCCTGATGGACCACATTCGATTGGTTCTGGCTTCGTGACTTTAGTCTCTCCTTCGTCGAATTCAAGCACATTCCCTCGTTCGTCTGGTATTAAATCGCTTAGAGGAATACTCGCATCTGTATCCGCAGAATCGATCTCCGTTTTAAAAACGACATCTTCTATCTTTACAACCACGTTATTGTAATCATCGACTAATTTCTGACTCATCTTTGTATTAATTAAATGATTGTTTTACTGAAACAATGCGTTTGACTTCTTTTATTAACTAAAGTTAAGTGATTGCATATGTGGGAAACGTACCTACTCGAGAAGCAATACGAATAATAATTGACAGTTGTCATAATCGTCTGTATCGCCATAATCGATCTCCGTTTTAATAACGACATTTTCTTCCATCTTTACAGTCACGTTACTGTACCTACTTAATAGTCGACAAATTTCTCACTTATTTTTAGTATGAATAAATGACTTTAATTGAGAAAATGCGTTTAACTCGTTAGTGAAACGTACTCGCGAAGGAATACGAATTCTTCTTCTTTTTTCTTTTTGGCAATCCACCCAATGAGGGTGATTTCTGCCAGGTGGTAAGTTATTTTCTTAATTTGAGAACTTTATTGTTAGTAGGACAGCACTGAAACAAACAGACACAAAACTTACACTAAAGGAAAGAGTAGAAACTGGTACCTATATTATGGAATGGAATATTGTTACTAAAGGGAAATGTGGTTGAGGGAGATAAATTTATAGAGGATTTTGAAGACTTTTGGAGAGTTAAGGGAGAGGAGATGGTCCACATAATATAGTGGGAGCTGAATTTTGAGGGCTGTAATGTCCGAGACAAAATTAGGATAATTATTGTTAAAAAGAGAATTTAAAAAGAGGTTTATAATAATGAAATTTTTAGCATTTAATTTTGTGTCGCATCCAAGTGTAGGAATGCCTATCTACTGGAGTAGTTGATTGTATTGTATTGTATTGGTGATTAGCAGTGCAGACTGCATGACCGCAATCGCATTGGGGGACGGGAGCAGCTGTGGCCAATACGCAATCTGCAAATGACTGCTGTTTCCCGAATACGAATTGACAGTTGTTAGTCTCTAGATTGCCATTTGATGACTTTGATTATTGCCAGTTCCTATTTATTTATTTTTGGAGGAGTTATTAACTATAATATTTTATAATAAATCCACTTTTTGGCAAATTCTTTATTATTATACTTTTTCATTATATTGCCTAAATCTTCTATTGTCATTATTTTGACCCTAGAGTAGCCTGTAAGAAAAATAAATGATTTTACGGGGGGCGCCAGTTTTGCATGCGGCAAACTTGCACAAATGTCACTTTTGACAGCTCCAAATTTGTTGAGGGCAGATTTGCAGGAGGCAACCTTGCAGGCGGCAACCTTGCAGGCGGCATTTTTGCAGACGGCATTCTTGCAGAAAGCAAACTTGCATACAAACCCGAAGTTAGCAACGTTTGAGAATGGCGCATTAGGACATGATTACACGAATAAAATAATTTTATATTATTTTACAAACCAAAAATAAAGCAGTAAAGCGGTCATATGTTATTAATTTTAAATTTAGAAAAAGAAGTAGCAAATTATCATGTCAGGGTAAATTAAAGTGGTGAATATTTTTACCTCTCCACAATGTTATCGTATTAATTATTTTTTGACTGTCAACATTACCTTTTGCGACACCACTTACGATTATCTAATATTATCGATACATTAAATCGACTTTATATTAGATGTCATTACATTGTTTACAGGATAGTCCTTTAATTACCGGCATCCTTGTAGTGGATGATTCAGTACGTCAAACTAAACATTAAAAAAAATGTTTTAAGTTTTTCTGTTAGGTTAGGTTAGGTTAGGTTTTTCTTTCCCTAAAATCGAAAGTTGATTGCTGAGATCCGCGATGGAGAGGACACTCAAAGAAGTGGACTGGTTTCCCTACCCTGACATATGAAAACGCGGCTTTTGTCGATTTCTACTCTGGAACACTAAATTTTAAATACGATGTTTTGCTTCTAACTTCATTTTCTGCAAAAATGCCGACCCTCGAAACGTCAGTTTGACATTTGCAAAACTGCCTTCTGCAAGATTGCCTTCTGCAAAACTGCCGCCTGCAAGAATGCCGTCTGCAAGATTGCCGTCTGCAAATCTGGCTTCTGCAAGTTTAATGGGACCCGATTTTACCACACATGTCCAATATAACAAATTTGTAATGCATTACGTCTTTGCGTTCGGCGTTCGACGGCGGGAGCATTTTAAGAAGAGGGTTCCACGTAGAAGAGAGTTTGTAACCGTCGCCGCGTCGTCTCTATTGACGTTCGGGGTTCTTCTTATTTCAATGGCTTCCCGGATCATCCGAGGAAAGTAGAATTGTTCCTTGGTTAGCACAATGACATTTTGAAACTGCATCCAGTGGTTACTTCCGCTATCCAATATATGTTCGCAGATCGCCGATTTTTCTCGCTGAACGTTTTTAACAGCTTTGATGTGTTCTGTCAGTCGCTTGGCTATGGGCCGTTGAGCGGTAAATTCGTTTTCTATTCTATTTATAATGTCAAACCACCGCGATAGTCTTCGATTTTATATAAAGTTGTACTGTTTTAAAATGTAGATGAGGAGGGTGAACCAGGACTGTCCTGCTCCCACCTCCAGGCCGTTCCATCCGCCCGACATAGTCCGAGTCATCAGGACCTGGAACACGGCCAGTCCCATCGTTAGTCGGAGGAGGGGTCGTTTGGTGACCAGTCGCAAGCCGGACCATACGATCAGCGGTCTGCCAACCTACCAAGCTACGTGCCCATACATCGCGGGAGCATCGCAAAAGGAACGGTAAAGAAACTTAAAACCTTGGACTAACCCACCCCCATCTCTACTGTTGGATCGCTTGGTTTTGGTAGCGAATGGTTTAGTGCAGCTTGGGCCATAAGATTCAATGTGATATCAGGTCGGCCCAACTCACGATTCAGCTCCTATTCAGTAGCCTCCTCGAGTGAGGGACTGCCCCGGGAAGGACTCACGCGTCCCAGGCCTCACGGCTGGTCAGTGAGTTAATGGGCCCTTGCTGAGGTGGCCACGAAGACCCATTCTGTTCAGGGTTGGTCACACTCACGGGTCAACACCTATCCGACGGCTTCCACGCATGAAGTGCGAGCCCGGGTAGGACTCCATGGCCTTATGGTCAGTTTCCCTTAGAAATCAAACTTCTGGCGCTCCTGGACGGTCTGCGCACCGTGCAGCGTAAGCCAATCGACTGTGCACTCTGACTAACATATTGAGATGCCAACCACAACGGGCGAACCCGTCACCGCAGGACGTTTTAACGATTCATCGTTCTATCGACCGTGCAGTGAGCGTAGAAGACTTTGGACATAACAAATCCGACGTCTAGCTACGCCACAACCCGTTAGAAGACGCCAGGCCCCATCCCCCATTGAAAACAATTGGCAATATTGTGAATTACAGACATAACCCAAAATTTAAAAAAAAACAATAATAAGGTTGGTAATCCTGAGATCAATTTCTCGCATCTAGTGTGTAAGAGAACAGTAATACCGAGGCGGAAAGAAATTCAGACAATATTGAGTTTGAGTTTGAGAAATATGTCGACGTCGGCTTGTGGCCAGTATTGCTAAATAATGACTTTATTCATGCCATCCTTCACATCAAATAACTGACTTTCAAAATAAAGATCCGAAAAATACCTATTCAGCTTCAACAAAGAAATACAAAGAACAAAATAGATCATTTTCAAATAGGTATTTCGTTAAGAAAATTAAAAATGACCAATTACTGGAAAGATCTTGGTTATGTCTGGACATCGATACAGACAACCGGAGGTAAAAATGAACACGACATATGGACAATGACATTATACTTTTCTAGCTCCGAGACTATACAATAAACTGAGAATGGACGTACCGACGACCGACTTACCATACCCTACTTTTCGAAGAGTGGTTATAAATTGGCTGCTAAATACATAAATCTAGGAAAGATTGCGAGGCATTATTAAAATCTCTTGAATGAACATATTTCTATTTATTTCTATTTATATATATTAAGCAAATTTACGGCTACATTGTTTACGGCAAAATTACGGCCATATTTACGGCTATATCGTATTGTAGTATATTCTTAATTTACTTCTATATTATATAAAAAATGGCATTGCAAATTGTCATTTTCTTTGATATACTCGTATTATCATAATAATATATTTTAATTTTTTAATTATCATATTATATGTATATACTTATTTATAATAATTTTTATTTTTATATACTTTTAACATAAATTCATGTAAAGTTTATTTATTTATTTATTTATTTTTAGGAAAACCAACAACTAATTATAATTTAACAAACAGACGAAGTAGTATAACAGAGAGCCAATTAAAGGTTTTCACGTTTAAGTAGCGTTGTAGAAACATATGTGACCTTTCAATTAAAGCTATCGGTTAAAAATACATCAAAAAATATTCAAAAATTAGTGCTAAAGAATTCACTGTTCAGCCGTTGCCTAGCTGAGTTAATAGTCGTACAGAATAGATCAAAGTCAAATCGTTTAATCAAATCATTGAAATTGTCACTTGCTCGCCACAGAAATGAATTTTGCCTATAGTTGGTACCAGCATAAGGAACATGAAGAGCAGTGTTAAATCTGAGTTTGAAAGGAACACGGAGATTAATTTTATTTAGTAAGTCGGAACAGTTAATATTATTGGAGGTGATTTTTAGCAAAAAGGTCAAGTCCGCGGTTTCACGTCGCTTAATCAAGGGGAGGATATGAAATTTCTTGCATAGATTGAAATAGTTAGATGAGCTGTATGGGATTTTCAGACGGAAGCAGAGATATTTCACGAACTTCATTTGAATGCGCTCGATTCTATTTATATATTTGTCATAACAAGGGTTCCATACCTGAGATGCATAATCCAAGATGCTTCTGACAAGTGCAGTAAAGGATCTTGAAAGTTTTAGCACGGTGAAAGCAAGCTGCACTCCTCATGACAAAACCTAAAGCTTTGGAAGCTTTAGAAACAATAGATTGAACGTGATTATCGAACAGTAGATGAGAATCATGAATGACACCAGGGCCGTGCCCAGGGGGGGGGGTGGTCCGAGGGGTCCGGACCCCCCCCCGAAATGAAATGGATTTACACTAGATAGAATCGACTTTCCAAAATGAAATAGGTTTACACTAGATAAAATCGACTTTTTGGTGCAAAAAATACATTCTTAAATACAATATTCCGCTAAGCTATGCCGTCCCAACATTTATATGTTTTTGAACATCTTGTCGACTCTGCCAGTAACCACTTGCACTCCGGAAAGGTCATTTTCCACACGTAGACGCCTAAAAACCTACCTACGGAATTCTTGTGGGCAAGAGAGTCTAAACGGATTCACAGAGACGTCATCATCCCAACTGATGATGTTATAACCGAATTTGCCCGTAAAAAGTCTAGAAGGCTTAATTTTGTGTTGTGAATTCACCTTATTGGAAACATGCGGTTTTTAGGTTTAAAAATGAAAATGTTAGTTAGTAGTTAGTACCTACAGTATTTTCGGTGGCGGGCTTCTCCTGTTTTAATGTAAGGGTAATAAAAATGAATTTGAATTAGCCTGTCTTTTTTTTTGGACCCCCCCCCCGAAAAAAATTTCTGGGCACGGCGTTGAATGACACCAAGATCTTTAACCACGCTGCATCTCTGCAAGGTCTGAAACTTTAATGAGTATGAGGAGTATGAGGATTAATGAGTATGTTTATGCGATTATCGTATCTATGTATCTATTATATTAGTATGTAAGAATATTTATTTATGAATATTTTAACTAAAATACCTTCCGTTTAATTTGGTCTCTTCACAATTTTAAAATTTTAGAATAAAGTAACTATCTCCATTCTTGTAATTATTAAATGTAAATATTATTGTAATATAAAGTTAAAAATAAAAATAATAAAATAAAAACCTAAGAGCGGATATATCATGCCCTTTCGGCAAGCAATATACAATTTCTGTTGGTACCACCTCGATACAGGTTATTCCTAGTGAGATGGTAAACCACAAACTATCATTTCTGAATCTCTTTCCGAGTTAGGCAGTAAATTGGAAAACTGTTTAATTAATTATGAAATATTAAGCTAAGAGAATGTTTTTTAATTAAATGTATTTTTATGGATAAATATAATAAAATAAAATAAATAAATAAATAAAATAAAATAAAATAAATGTTATTCAACTAGTTTCTGCGTAATAACATGTAGATTTCTTTTGAAATACCTTTTTAAAAATTTTGTTTCTTAATCTGCTCTTGAAACGACCATTCGGCCACCCTATCTAGGGTGAATAAGCCAGGCAAAGGACGCAGTGGCCCGCGATAGATTCGATAGACACCGTATCACCGCTTCATAAGAATAGGACCACGCAAGCGATCTCTATCCTGTAACCAGTCAAGAGGTAGGACGGTATCGTGAAGGTTAATTCCAGACGGTTAATGCCTCTGATGGGCATGTGCCGTAGCTAGATTGTGGATTGTTTTTCGTCATAATTCTTCTGCGCTCATCTCACGGTAGACAGAACGATCAATATCGTTCAAACTTCCTGAGGTGACGGGTTTGCCCGTTGTAGTTGACAGCTCTAGTTACTCTTTGTAACAGTGATAGATATTTGAGTTCAATTTCGTCAAAAACAAACTTTATTTATCAGTTGGCAACACCTAATGTTTGCCTCGTATCTAACTTCATTCCATAAACTGACAGTTCGCTTAGAAAATTCGGCGAGAAAAGGTGGACCAATTTCTTGCTCCAGAAAATTTCAACTTTACGAAGTTTGTTTTCATATAAACAAGGTTAGTGCATATTTATATTGTTTTACAATATTACTTGAGTCAATAACAGCCTATTTATATCTATTAAACATGATATACTTAAAATTTCGCTGAGCAAAGATACCTGTTTATTTTCTGACATTACATCGGCATCTTTTCCCACCTAAAAACGATAGCGAGGGTTGTAAGCTGCAAAGGGTTGTAAACCCAAGTCGAGAAATCCGACAATTATACCTAAATACTTTATTCTTCTTCATAAAGTGCCATCTCCTATCGGAGGTAGGCGGGGTTCTTTTTCGGCCAGGTCTTCGGCGGCCTTTTATCTTTCCTTGCAGGATTAATTGGAGAAGGTGGTATTTATTACCACGCCTTATGTAGCCCATATATATATATATATATATATATATATATATATATATATATATATATATATATATATATATATATATATATATATATATATATATATATATATATATATATATATATATATATATATATATATATATATATATATATATATATATATATATATATATATATATATATATATATATATATATATATATTATAATTTCCTTCTGTTTATGGTCTTCAGTAATTCTAATCCTTTGTGCATTCTTTTGCAGCACCGTCTCATTTGTGACTATCCGTCCAAGATATTTTCAGTATTCTCCTGTAAATCTACATTTCGAAAGTTTCCAACCTTTTGCAGAAAGTCTGGGTAAAGTCCACGCTTTTACTTTTACATCCAAATAAGGGCCGGGCCACACGATGCGGTGCGGCTGCGACGCGGCTACATGCAAATATCCATGGTATGTCATGAACATTGGCAGCTGTATGTAGTTCTGATGACAAAACAATAATATGGTACTGTCGAACTGATCTGATGATGGAGTCGGAAGATATGAACTGACTTCATGACGGAACATCGTATCATAGCTGTGTTTGGACTTGTTAGAAAAGTCTTGAAATGAACTTTGACCACGATTAGATTTCAAGGTTTGATGATGAAGCCAGAAGATAGGCACTGGTATTCCATGATGGAATATCGTATCGTAGCCGTGTTTGGACTTGTTAGAAAGGTCTTGTAACAACGATAGATACGTGTACAATCTTTTCATAGTTTATTATGGTTTTGCAGATACGTTTACAGATAAGATGTCGTTGTTCTGATACAATAGTCGTTTTTTTGGTTTTTACTTGCATTTATGAAAGCGTGTTTTTAGTGTTTTTTTTTAACTATTAATTTATTTTATTGTATAAAGAGGTACTTTCAATTTTTTGTATGTCGTCATCAAGACGGTTGAATATGTTGGGTGCGATAAAGTTTAATTGTCTTTGGGAAAATTCTGAATTAACTCAAGCCTGCAGATGCTCTTGTAGTTCTGTGTTGCTGGCTTCGTGGTCGTTTATCTAGGGTTCGATGGAAAAACATGAGTGACTGTTTCACAAGCAGCTGGCGAATATCTAACACCTTACTTAACAACATAACACTATATCTAACAATTACTAATACAATTTTGATTTTCTTTTTAATTGACTATCAATTTTTAATCCTACATTAGTGACAACCCTTATATGTTATAATGTTCATATTATTATGAATTAGTTCGAAAAGTGTCGGTAAGATTACCCACGCAAATTATAGAGACTGGTCATGTTTATAGCTGATGATTTTTTGACACAATATTTCTTTGTGTTGGTATATTTGTCCTGTTTTAATTAAATATACCTTAAGGCGACATCAGACCTCAGAAAAATATCCGAAATAGGCGGACACGCGAAGAAATAAGCGGGGTCCGGAGGTTGGAACCAATAAAAATCCAGCTTTGACGAAGCGTCAGGCACAGATTTTACTTCCGCTCTCGTCGGCGACCGGGCGCATACTAAACTTTCTATCGCAGCGCTTACAATATATATTTATACCATGTATCATGAATTTTTTTAGTAAATCATCAAATCGTGAAAAAAGTGGGCAAAGTTGGCTGATATAACGGTACCTATGTATATACCTATACATGCATTTTATTTTTTCCAGGCCGCCGCTCAGAACACATCGCCGAGAATACAGCCTGAGGGAGAGCCCGAGGGAGATAGTTCTTCTACTGACGAGAGTCTTTAAAAAAATACAAATGTGCAAAAAGAATTGTTGTATTAATTATAAATGTATACAGTAATAAATTTAAGTTATAACATTCGTTTATAGGATGATGCTTTGATGTAGAAATAAAAATAATAAAAGTCACTCACGTAGCTGGAAGGTTTTCCCGGATAGGATTGGGAAAAGCTTATTCTTAAATGAGATGTTTCTTTAGATGAGCACCACTTTCGACAGTGCAATGTAGGTTTAATGGGATCTCTTTATCGCTAGCGAGCCATCGCCCTTCATCCACATTTCAAAAACAAAGCTTATCCTTTTGCTTATGTATGTATGTGTCTTCCTACCTGCCCGCCTGCCCGCCTGCCCGCCTGCCCGCCTGCCCGCCTGCCCGCCTGCCCGCCTGCCCGCCTGCCCGCCTGCCCGCCTGCCCGCCTGCCCGCCTGCCCGCCTGCCCGCCTGCCCGCCTGCCCGCCTGCCCGCCTGCCCGCCTGCCCGCCTGCCCGCCTGCCCGCCTGCCCGCCTGCCCGCCTGCCCGCCTGCCCGCCTGCCCGCCTGCCCGCCTGCCCGCCTGCCCGCCTGCCCGCCTGCCCGCCTGCCCGCCTGCCCGCCTGCCCGCCTGCCCGCCTGCCCGCCTGCCCGCCTGCCCGCCTGCCCGCCTGCCCGCCTGCCCGCCTGCCCGCCTGCCCGCCTGCCCGCCTGCCCGCCTGCCCGCCTGCCCGCCTGCCCGCCTGCCCGCCTGCCCGCCTGCCCGCCTGCCCGCCTGCCCGCCTGCCCGCCTGCCCGCCTGCCCGCCTGCCCGCCTGCCCGCCTGCCCGCCTGCCCGCCTGCCCGCCTGCCCGCCTGCCCGCCTGCCCGCCTGCCCGCCTGCCCGCCTGCCCGCCTGCCCGCCTGCCTGCCTGCCTGCCTGTCTGTCTGTCTGTCTGTCTGTCTGTCTGTATGCATGTTAAACCATGAGTTGGACCAGCAACAAAATAATATGTATTTACGGCTCCTCAATGAATCTTTTTAGCCAAATAAACAATAATAACATCAATCTACAGGCAATAGTTATACATGATTATTGCTATTGATAAAGAAGACGAAAGTGCTCCAGTTCGGAGCGTCAATTGCTAAAATTTGAGGAATTTCATATAGCGCGCCATTTAAAGGCCAGCCTGTATATTATGCGACTGCAGTGTAGATAATATGATTGTCCATTAAAAAATATATTATTCTGGCGTCTATTAATTTACCTCCATTATTGTTATGCATTCGTTTTGATGCGGCTATGTAACCATATAATTTGTTATTCTAAATTACAGGGGAAGAATACTGAAATATTTTCCTTTATTTAACGATGTACGTATTTCATTCAGAACACTTTGTATCCAATTCTTTTCGATACGTTTGCATTGCGACTTGGAAGCTTCCAGGTGAAGTACCTGGCACTCGGGAGGGTGAGCGAAAATTTCATTATTACGGACATACGGATATCAATATAAAATGTTTACTTTTGGGGAAGTTTTTGGTCCGATCGTTAATATAATTGACATGATGCCCCCTAGGCAACATTGTATTCATAATATGGCGCCTTGGAAAATTGCACTTTACCGCGTCGTAGCAATCGTCCTCTTCTTGATTGCATTTCCTATATTGGAAACAATTCATTTTTTAATGGTAAGTAATTTTGACATTCACTTAATAACAGAACATAATAGTAATTACCTTTATTTCTTTTTCGTAGAATCCAGATACAGAGGAGAATATATTCAAGTCAATGTCATTCATAACCGGTTTTTATTTGATAACTTTGAGAGCGTTGCCGATTAATCTAAATACCAGAGCAATAATAAAATTAATCAAGAAATACGAAAACTTGTATAATGACTTGGAATACAGCGGCCAGAAACAAAATACAACCAAAGTGTTGTACTACTTTACCCGTGGCCTCGCAATCGCAACAGTGTTTTCTGCGATTGGTATTTTGGGTTCTCCCATATTTATTGATCCACCGTTTTCTTCTTTACCATTACCAGAGATATTAAACATTAACACATCTATATCTCCGAAGTAAGTTTTCTTTTGATGTTTATAGGCCTATATTGGTATTTTATAACATAGATAACGATAACTTAACATTTTATTTGACACTGAAAATACTTACGTAAGTACACATTGGGCCCGATTGCGTTTCTTTGTAAACTAAAACTGGAGGCCTATACTTGAAAAATTTAGCATGCTAAATTTGTCTTATGGCCCATTTAAATCAAATGGACCATAGACAAAAATGGCATGCTAAATTTTTCAAGAATAATTGCCCCCCTGAAATTAGTTCAAGCGAACGAGATGGAGTATTATATGAGACGAACGATCATCGATAAAAAACTACCTGTCGAACTTACACTAGTCCGAATAAATTTGAACACATTTCGTGCAGTGTTAAATTCAGATGATTTATCTTTGGTGGGTAGTTTTAATGCGAAAAAGTGACAACCTTTCATTTCACATTCCGCTCTAGCGTATTTCACTGTCTCGTTCACTAATTTCCGATTTTAGATCACGAAGAAACGCAATCGCAGTCACGAAGAAACGAAATCAGTTCGTGTGAACAAGACGGGGCAATACACTAGAGCGGAATGTGAAATGGACGGTTGTAACTTTTCGCATTAAAACTATCCACCGCAGATAAAGTAACACTGCACGAAATGTGTTCAAACTTATTTGGGCGTTTATAAGTTCGAAAGGTAGTTTTGTTGCGAGAAAATCGACGATAGTTGATTTCATATTACGTTCAAACATATCGCTCTGTCTCGTTCGGACTAATTTCTTATTTTGGTTCACGAAGAAACGCAATCGGGCCCCGTCTACAAAAAAATACCGCATATACATAGGTCATGGCTTTAGTTTGAATTATTGTAGTTAATTAAACCTTTTTGATAGTAAGAAACAAATTACAGGGAATATTATACTAACTAATCTTTGCTGCGAGGACCAAAAGCCTGAACTTATACTGAAACCGAGGTGCGGGCCTTCAAAGAATGTGTATTATAACTTTATATACCTTGCTTTCTCAGTTTCGAAATGGTTTACATATACCAAATAATCACGGTAATACTTCGAGGATTATTATTTTTGATATCGACATGCGTTGTGATCGGATTAATGTTTGCCACGATCGGATTATTTCATGAATTAAACAACAGCTTGAAAAACAAAACACTTGTGGAATGCATAAGATTTCACCAGGAATTACTCAGGTATTTATAAAGTACGACCAGTATTATCCGCAAAAGTAGAGAAAAGGGAGTTGTTTTATCATCGTACAAGAAGCCTCTTTTTTGTTTATTTTTTTCAAAAAATATATGTGCGTCATCCGCGGTCCTGTGATAATTAGACTAAAGCAGCGGTGAGCAGAGTACGGCCCGCGGGCCAACTCTTGCCCGCAACGGGCTTTAATCTGGCCCGCCAGCAGTGACTCTTTTAAAAAAAAGTATGTAATATTTAATGGTGTTCGGCATCAAATTTTTTGACAGCATGATCCTACTAGGGTCACATGTCCAACAGTTAGCCAGTCGTACACAATTAGCCATGCCCATATCTAATATTTATTTTATTTATTTATTTATTTAGGTACATAGGATTAGGTATACAGTTCATTCATAGGTCATGTAATCTTATAATAATTATATAAATTATTTAATAATTAATATAGGGAGGTTTAACACATCTTACATGACCTTTACTGCCAATAGCACATCTAACTAGGCGATAATTTGGACCGTCTCTAGATGTGCATATTTTTATGCAATTTTAAGAGAAATGAAGTGTTTTAAAGCTATTGCATAGCTTTTATCGCGGGCCAGGCCAGCGCGGCGACCGAATGAAGAAATTTCTTAACGAAAATTAATGATTTTAAACTCATAAGAACGTCTAAACGAGTACTGCTTACGATTCGAAAAAAATATATGTTAAACAAGAACATTTTCCTAATATTCTTAGCTTTGAATATTTTAGATTTTGTTTATATTACATAGTGTAATTAATTTGTGAAATTAGGTCTAACCGAACACAAAAACGACTACTACGCAAATACTATCTGGCGTATTATTATGAAACCTTCACCATTTAAAGATAATTGAATTATCTATCTTTTTATCTACGATTTTTTTCGAATAATCCGGTTTTTTTGCTTTATCGAATAAAAAATTCGTGCGCGGCGCTCTATCGGAAGACGTTTAAATTATTATTCCGAATCATTTGCTAACGCAGCCGCAAATGATTCGGAATAATTTCAACGGTTTTCGATAGAGCGCAGTTACCTGATATCAGAAAAAATTAAATAAATAAAATAGATAAATAATTATAATTGCATAAGTTGTTAAAAATGCTATGCAATAGCTTTACCGCGGCAGTCCCCGATTGCCACACGTATTTTTTTTTAAATAAATTATTTCGACCCACCACCTGTATATACACATAAATATACCAATTTTATAAAAAATATAGCTATGTAATAAATATATACATTTATAGTTGTAATTTAATAAAATTTTATTAAGAAAAATAGATAAGTGATACTAAATAAATTGTCGTGCGTTGCAAAGAAGTTGATCAGATTTTACATATCCCTTGTTAAGTAGCCATCCTTATTTATTTATAATATTTTTATGTTAGGATAATTTTTCATGTCTTCACTAAGGGAATTATATAATTTTGGGGCTATGTAGAATATATGTCTCTGGGCAAATGTTGTCCTGACTGACGGAATTATATAATTGATACTCGCGGACATTCTTGTGTTCAGATTGTTTTGAGTTCGGGCGTGATCATCTCTAGATTTGTAGAATGTAAGAAGCGCTTGCTTAATGAATAACTGTTTAGGGTGGTTCTCCAAATATTGGGAAAAACACGGTTCCGGCATGAATAACTATGTTCCCGATGTCCCATAGTATTCTAATATTTTTTTACATGTAGAACTAAAGTACCTCTAACTTTGGAATATTTAACATGTGGCTTAATCATAATTGAAGGTCCTGAAAAAAAATGTGAAACCATGAAACTCTAATTACCGTCCCTGTCCCTTTCTCCATTTTTCGACTTTCGAGTGAATGGCATTCCACACTTGTAAATAATAGAGCTGTTTAACTTATGTATCCATAAACTACGATTCCAAAAGCTTTATTTTATATGGTTTTAATAAATCATATTTCATATTTTATACCGTTTATAACGTTCCGAACCGATGTCACCACAATTTCTCAAATTACCGTTGCCAGTTTTCAAAACGTCGCACATCACTAATTATTACGCCAATCACTAGAAGGCGTTTGCTATAAAGTTTACCCCAGTGTGCCCTTTGCACTGATCTAGAGCGGACCTATCGGCTGCGCCTACTTTTGTCGATAAATTGCACGGTACGTCTAATTTTGGAGAAAAGTTGCAATTTGCGGTTATTTCATAATTACCTTCGCAGCGAAATTAAAGTGCGTGTTACTTGATGGAGTTGTGGTGAATATTACTTATTATTAAGTTTGTTGACGTTAACATTTTTCTAGCATTACTTTTTAGTTTTATAGTAAAAGTAGCCCTAAAAAAAATAAAAACCATCAAATCATAATTACCGTTATCCTAATTACCCTCGCCACGATTTCAAATTACCGTCGCCAATTTGTATTTCAAAGGCGTTTATCTTTTTTTCTATGACAGATATTTAAAAAACTTTTACACTGTTATACAGTGCTCTTCAATATCTACAAAAAAAAAAATATTAAAAAAAAATAAGAACAAAAAATTACATTCTTTGAAATCAGTGAAAGGACGCCGGATTTCTACATTTCTGGAGAACGACCCTTTAGCTGATAGCACATAGGATTGGGAAAATAACAAGGCAGATGGATGACGCCGGTTTTTCCTGTGAATTACTCTCAATAATATTTTCTGCGCTTCTGTCAATCTATCCAGATTATCATTATTATAGTAGTAGCGGCCCATGCCGCGACTCCGTAGGACAAAATACTCTGACACAATAAATGCGACGTTGCCGATCCGTGCAATCTAGCAAGTTCGATCCCGAAACGGCTCCCCGCCACACTATCCAGATGGTCGCGAGCTCACGCAGTCGACGGTTGCGTGACAGGTGATTTTGTGAAAATTAGTGCGAAAAGTAACAAAAAAAACGTAAGTATTTTTTCGTTTGACATCTTTTAGTTCAATATTACAGGAACCTTATTATGTTTGCTCTTTAGATATACTATTCGTGCTCCTTTTAACTTGCATTTTGTGTATGCAGTGGCAGTAATTTAAAAGTGATAATAATCAAACGCGTTCGGAAGGGGGTTGGTGTACAATTAACCAAAATGCTATGTCCAACAGTTGACCATGGTTAATTGTGTACCAACGTCTGGTTAATTGTTCACCTGGTTATTTTTAATTTCAGATGGGCCGGGATATAACGACAATTAGAAAATGGGGAGGACATACGGAAGATTCTATGAAGAAGGATTCTATTCTCAAATGAGCTAGTCAACGCTGGATTGAGTATAAGAAAAGCAAGTCAGGAGTGCCAGCTTAAATATCCGACGGTCAGATTGTATGTGAAAAGAATTAAAGCGAATGCAGAGGGAACAGTACGCTTAACACCAAACTACGAAGTTAACAAGATTAATCATTATACGAAGTTAATCAGAGTTCTGATCACACAAGCCAAGATAATGATCTCACGCCACTAATAATAGAAGCTATCGATTTTCCAGCTTCACCAGTTCCTAATCAAGCCGAAAGTGAGCATCAGTATGTTCTGGCCAATGCTTCCAACAGTTGAGATAATACTTCAATTTATCCCAACGACATCACGCTACCAATGACAGCAGCTCCCAATTTGTGGGCTTCATCTCCAGTTCAGTTTATTTCACCCATGGAATTCATGCCAACAATAAAAGCGAAACGTCGTGATTTAAATAGACGTAGAGCTTCAGGAAAAAGCATGATCGCGACAAATACTCCCGAAAAGGATGCTATAGCCGAAAAAAAGAAGAAAGGAACCAAAAAACCGATTGAGAAAGCAAACAAGACCTATTTATAGAGGACAAAGTTTAAAATAAATCTCTCAAGAATAAGAATAAGAAGAAAGCCAACATTATTGAAAATGATGAAACATCAGATGAAGAAGAATTTTTAGCCAGTGGATCATCGTCTGGTGGAGAAGAATATAAAAGGAAAATGAAGATGACGATGGTAAAAATATAGTATACGGTAACTTTTTACCACTACCTCGAGAACCAAAAGTGCAAGAATTTGTCGTCGTATTATTTCCACTAAAGAAAGCACCCGTTTATTATGTTGCCAAAATTTTAGAAATTATTGACGATAACGACGACGATTCCCATTTTTTTGTGATTTTTTTAAGACTGAAAAATAAGACACGTCAAACGTTTTGCGAGCCTCTCGTACCTGAATACAAGTGAAAGATATAAAATATATATTACCAAATCCTAAAATTATTGGCAGCAGCCGAAGGCAAGCGTCTTTTTCATTTGACGTATATTTTGACATATCGCTGTTGAACTTGCGTTAAAAATTTATAAGTTTGTGTTGTTTGTTTCTTAGGTATTGTCTTGGTAAGTATTACACTCTACCGGTACCTATGTACCTCTGTTTGTTTATATGAATAACTCATTATTACAAAACATTACTAGTTTTAGATTTCGAATTTTGAGATTGATTTTAAGTGCTTCTAGTTGTAAGTTTCAAACGATGGATCTCCCTTTTTATACATGTTGTTGAGATACTGAGCTAAAAGATTCTATTTTAATAATAAAGAATAATATACCGATTTCGTAACATCATGTATTTTTTTTTAATAAGTAAAATTCTCGCATTTAATGGTTAAGTGTATACACCATGGTTAATTGTGTCACACCCCACTGATTAATAGTGTACCATGGTGTGGACACAGTTAAACAAATCCAACTTTTAAAAAAAACTCATTTCTGCGAAAATCCTATAGTAATTTGAATATATTTTAAATGCAAATATGTAGCCAACTAATCTATCTCTTGACCATTGCCGATAAACATAAATTTTAAGTTAAGAGTTGTGCGCTATGATGGTTTAAAATTTAGGTGGTTAACTGTTCAACAGGTCACCTATTATAAACGCGAAAGTTTGTAAGAATGTATGTATGGATGTTTGTTACTCTTTCACGCAAAAACTACAGAATGGATTTTGATGAAACTTTACAATAATATAGCTTATACATCAGAATAACACATATAAAATCGAAGACTATCGCGGTTGTTTGAGATTATAAATAGGATAGAAAACGAATTTACCGCGTGAAATTTTGTAGGACCCGACGTTTCGGTGACGTTGCAGCCGCCGTTGTCTAGGGTAGACTGAAGAGCTGTCAGTCCGTTGTTTTGCGGGTAGGCCGCAAACCGCTGCCGCCACTGCGTAGGTTATAACGGCGGTGGGGGGCCGGGCTCGGAGCGCGGGAATTTTGAAAATCCGCCTTGCACACAACACTCACTGTAACCTGTTTTACGTCTTTGCGTTCGGCGTTCGGCGGCGGGAACATTTTAAGAAAAGGGTTCCACGTAGAAGAGAGTTTGTAGCCGTCGTCTCTATTGAAGTTCGCAGTTCTTCTTATTTCAATGGCTTCCCGGATCATGCGAGGAAAGTAGAATTGTTCCTTGGATAGAACAATGAGATTTTGAAACTGCATCCAGTGGTTACTTCCGCTATCCAATATATGTTCGCAGATCGGCGATTTTTCTCGCTGAACGTTTTTAACAGCTTTGATGTGTTCTGACGTGGAACCCTCGTGGAACCTACCCGCAAAACAACGGACTGACAGCTCTTTAGTCTACCCTAGACAACGGCGGCTGCAACGTCACCGAAACGTCGGGTCCTACAAATTTCACGGGGTAAATTCGTTTTCTATCCTATTTAGAATACCACATAGGCTATAATTTATAAAGATATCACAATTTTCCATCACCACGCGGGTGAAACCGCGGTACGCAGTTAGTCCTACTACTATTATAAACGCGAAAGTTTGTAAGAATGTATGTATGGATGTTTGTTACTCTTTCGCGCAAAAACTACTGAATGGATTTTGATGAAACTTTACAATAATATAGCTTACACACCAATATAACACATAGGCTATAATTTATAAAGATATATATTTTTGTATCATCATTATCACAATTTTCCATCACCACGCGGGTGAAACCGCGGGGCGCAGCTAGTATATACTATTATAAACGCGAAAGTTTGTAAGAATGTATGTATGGATGTTTGTTACTCTTTCACGCATAAACTACTGAATGGATTTTGATGAAACTTTGCCATAATATAGCTTACACATTATAATAACACATGGGCTATAATTTATAACGATATATAGTTTTCTATCATCGTTATCACAATTTTCCATCACCACGCGGGTGAAACCGCGGGGCGCAGCTAGTATGATATAAATTTAAAATTTATAAATAGATAAATTTCCAAATGTAAATGCATAGTGACCGCATATTTTAAAAATTTCTCAACAATAAATATTATTTATAATTATTAAATGTAGTGAATAAAGTGCAATTGTGCAGTCTAGATTAACCTGCGGTTGACACAGGACGCGTCCCGAATGTACTCGATCGCCATTTGCATATCGGTCTAATTATAATGGGAACCAAAAGTACATAGCAAAAGACCGAGTCAATGGCGGTATAACCATTCCCAACTGGGCAACCGGTTGAAGAGGTCTCAGCTGCCTAAGGTCCTAAATAGACCTAAAATGTCTGGTGCAGAAGGCAACGGGAGACCACAGCACGATATATCCCTAGTAGTTAGTAACGGAAAAGTAAAAAAAAGCCATGGCCCCGAGTGCCCGGTAGCCATTTAATGGGTCAGGTGCTAAGAATCCCCGGGTAGAGAACTGGACCGGGATCACCAGTACGGAACAGCTTTTCCGGATGGCGAAAGAACGAAAAAAGTATTCAGAGCTAACGGCCAACCTCCAGTAATGGAGAAACACTTCGAGAAGAAGAAGAAGAAGATATGATATATTTTATAATTTTAAGGAGAAAGGCAAGTTAACCCACTTTCCACGATTAAAATCGTTATCACCAGTATATGAAAACAAATTGAACGTATTCAATCAAATTTTAATGAAACTTTACAAAGAGTTTGAAGAGTTTCAGGATTTTAAAAATATTAAGCCATTTTTAGACTTTTTCTCAATGCCTTGCAACGTAGACTCGGAGAAAGTCCCGCCTGAATTACATCTGGAAATGCTTGAGTTGCAGTGTAGCTCTCATTTCAAACATACGACATTAACGATCTCTAAAAACTGTATGCTTCTCGACTATATCTCTTACTGTAATAGATTTTTAATCGATTTTCAATTTGACTAATATGTATGGACTATTTCTATTATTAGGTAGGCACATATTAATTATATCTTGACTATTTTTATTTGGAATATAATCACTAAGACATTTTATTTTACCTTTTGACAATCGTCACATTTTTTTTTGTTATTTTTGACTTACATTTATTAATTTTATACTAAAAAAAACTTATTTTTATCGGTATTTTAAAGAATTAATTATGTTCATTATAACCTTCTTTTTTTTCTCATTGTATTATTCGTTATATTCAATGTAATAGAATCACTACTTATTGAGTTAATATCTACATACCTTCTCTATATCTTACGTCTCTATATCTTACTTTCTACATATCTTACTCTGTGTTTTTTATCTGGTAAACTAAATGGTGAGACTCGATTTAATTCTACAATAATACCTTCTTTATTCTTACGAGTAACCTTTTGTTTTGATTATTAATAGAAGAATTTGATCATTAATGAAGAATTCAATCATATCACGGCCAAGTGTAAATGTAATACAACTATGTATAATATACAACTATGTATTAGTTTTTAGGACAATAGATTATTTGATTGATTGAAACAACTTTTCTTAAATTTAACACAAATGATTTTTAAAAAGCACTGCCCAAAGCACAATTTCCAAAGTTAATTGCTAATGCCCAGAAAGCTGTGGCAATGTTTGCGAACAAACATTCTCCACTATGAAGATGCGAAAAAACTATCTTCGAAGCAGGCTAATTGACGAATGCCTTCTTCACTGTTAGAAATATCATCGTCTCAGCTCGAGCCCGCTTATGAGGACATCATGGCCAATCAAAAGCAGTTCCATTTTCACAAACACCTACCACACTAGGGTCTTCAACTTCCAGTAATTAAGCAGTTTCTTTTGATGATTTTATTTTTCTGACCCCTCGTGGAAAAAGTTTGCCTACCACTGGACTAAACTAAAGATGTGTAAGTGGGATTTGTACGATGGAAGCTTCCGTGAGTAGAGTTCTTAGAGGTTTATATTTCCTTATTTTTGGAATTATTGTTTTAGACACAAAATTTACGGTAGCTACCACGGAATCCAAAAGTATTTTTTTATTCTCCATATTGAGATGTCAGCCACAACGGGCGAACCCGTCACCGCAGGACGTTTTAACGATTCATCGTTCTATCGACCGTGCAGTGAGCGTAGAAGACTTTGGACATAACAATCCGACATCTAGCTACGCCACAACCCGTTAGAGACCAATGCCTTACCGCGAGTAGCCAGGTATGTTACCTGGAGGGCGGCACTCGCGCCCTAACTACCAATTGTGACCAGATTTCTCCGGTCTCTCGATTGGTTACGAGTTCGAGGTCGCTTGCGCGGTCCTCTCCCTTACGAAGCGGTGAAACGGAGTGCACCGAATCTATCGCGGACCAAGGCGTCCTTTGCCCGACTCTGAACCGGGATCGGATGGCCAATGGTCATTTCAAGAGCAGTCGCCGTAAGGTAGACAACTACCCCCGCTCTATAGGAAACAATACAGTTCCCACACTCCCCCGATTGTTAGTCGGAGAGCACAATCGATTGGCTTGCGCCGCTCGGTGCGCAGACCGTCCAGGAGCGCCAGAGGTTTGATTCCCAGGGGAGACTGGTTGACCCAGTGTCCTACCCAGGCTCGCACCCCATGCGTGGAGGCCATCGGATGGGTGTTGACCCGTGAGTGTGACCGACCCTGAAACAGAATGGGTCTTCGTGGCCAACTCAGCAAGGGCCCATTAGCTCCCTAACCGCAAGCAAGGGCCCATTAAGGTAGATATTCACTGACATGCAGCCGCCCTTTATTATTAAAGAAAATACCCTCTGTGTCGGGCCCCCTTTAGGTTAATGTATTCTAATGAAACGAGCTTACTGGCGCCTTCAAGAAAAATAGTCTTTACAATTTATTTAAATTTTGTTTTTCCGAGCAAAGACGGATCATTAGTTTTATTGTTATGGCACAATTTAAAACAATTCAACCCCGTGCGAAAGCTAGCACATCAAGCTCCTCCCAAATGCATTCATCGAAAGAAATATACGCAATCTTTAAAAAGTAAAATATATATTTTTGTTATTTTTTTAGCGTTTTCGAGGAATTAGAGAGTTTCTTTGTATTCGCGACTCTCGTATCTCTAGGTGGATCAGTTCTATTTTTGGCAATTTTGGTGTATTACTTTAGTACAGTGAGTATGCATATCAAATTTTATGTATCATATAGTAGTAGTAGTAGTAGATGGAGTGGGGGGCTTGTTTCCAGCCCTTGATGTCACCTAGATCTGTAAGGTCTTTTGTAGCTACCCACTGTGTGGTTAGGTCAATGGTCAGCTAGTAGCCCGGTACTTCTTACCAGTCCAAGTAGGTCACTGACCTTCAAGTTGGGCAGATCGCTGGGTTCGAGAAAGGCTCGTCCCAGTAAACTGTGTCTTTTGGCGGCGAGCCCTGGACAGCGGCCAACGATGTGTATGCTGTCTTCAGGTTCCTCGCCACGTATTCGGCAATCCTTGCTCTCAGTCAAGCCAAGGTTGAATAGATGAGCTCTAAGGGTCGTGTGTCCGGTGAGGAGACCGATAGTGGTTCTAAGGTTCTTCTTGCTCATGTCAAGTAGGGCCTTGGTTTTCTTCTGTAGTGATTGCTCCATCATGGCTTTTGCCTGGCGACATCCCTGACTCTGTTTCCAGGAAGCCCGATGCTCCTGCTCCAAGCAGTCCCTGATGATTTTCTTACCTGTAGCGAAGGGGACCCCTACAGCTGGCTCCACTGGGCAATCCAGTATGCCCAGTTTTGCCAGTCTGTCGGCCTCTTCGTTTCCGGGTATGGCTTGGTGACCCGGTATCCATATTAGGGTGATTTTGTTGGATTTTCCCAATTTGTTGAGCTCCTGCATGCAGTTCCAGACCACAGAAGATTCTGTGGTGGCTTTAGCCAGAGCGTCCAGTGCTGCTCTGCTGTCAGAGCAGATGAGGATTTGTCTGTTTTTTACCTCAAGTCGACTTTGTAGTTTTATGCATTCCAATATGGCAAGTACCTCGGCTTGGAAAACCGTAGCGTATTGTCCAAGGGGGATGCTGATTCTGTGGTTGGTTTTGGGTCCGTACACGCCTGCCCCAAAACGTCCATTTGTTCCTGAGCCGTCGGTGAACCAGGCGTCTGCGTTGTGGCTTTGAAGCCACTGCGGATTTTTCCATTCTTCCCTGGTGGGGATTAGGATTTTATAGGATTTCTCTACCGAAATTTTTTTCCGTAGTCGATCCTGGGTCAGAGTGAATGGGCTTTTGTGGAGGAGGTTTAGCTCAGGATGATTGTGCCCTCCACGCTTCCACTCGCCCAAACACTTCAGTCTGTATGCTGTAAGTCTGGCGGAGTGGATGATGAGCTTGTCCAGAGGCGGGCAGCAGAGTGCCACCTCTAATCCCGCTGTTGGGGTGGTCTTCATGACGCCAGTTGCAGCCCTCAGGTGTTGAAGGCTTTTAAGCATTTTTAATGTCTCAAGCTTTTTCACTCTGGACCACCAGACTATTGCAGCATAGGTTAGTCTAGGCAGCAGTACTGCCCTGTAGAGCCATAAGGCGACCCTGGGTTTGAACCCCCAGGTTTTTCCCATGACTCTTTTGCACGTCCACAAAGAGGCATAGAAGGTTGTTCTCTTGCGCTCGAGGTGGTGCTTCCAATTGAGCTTTGGGTCTAGATAGACTCCAAGGTATTTGACTACTGTAGCGTATTCTATCTCCTTATCCCAGAGCTTGAGACACTCAACGGGTTCGGGTTTGTATTTTCTGGTGAAAATCATGGCCTTAGTCTTGCTTGGATTAGGGGATAGACCTCTGGCCTGGCACCAGTCTTGGGTGGTCTTAAGTGCTTTGTCTTGGGTGGTCTTAAGAGCTCCTTAAGTATTGTATTATATAAAATAACAAACTCTTTCAATTGGTAAATATTTTTTTTTCCAGGTGAGTTTAACTCTAGAAACACTCGGGCTTCTATGTGCCATACCAATTCTAATAATGGAATTACTTCTTTACAATTACTGTGGGAATGAAATTACAATTCAACACGAAAAGTTGATGCACACTCTTTATACATTGAATTGGTATGAGTGCCTTAACAAAAAGGACTATATGCAAAACATTCACATTTTTATGACACGCCTTAATAAGCCGGTTGAATTCAGGGCTGGAAAGATTTATCCACTTTCATTAGTTGCTTTTGTTGCGGTGAGTTCAGCCTTTTTTGTGTATTCTTTTGACCGCTACATCTCGGTGTACCTACTACAAATATATTTTTGTATTTTTTAGATAATGAAGACAACGTATTCTTACTTTACCATCCTCAGAAATATGAACGAATAATTTGAAGAGTCGACAATAAACTAATAATATTCTGTCATCTAGCACATGCACAGTGACACACTGGTTTTGAATTATATTATTGCACTTTAAATATTATTGCACCTACAAAATGAAATGTGAGACGTATAAGTAGGAACCAAATATCTGGAAATTACAGATTGCTTCAAACAAGTTTAACCCTTTGAGTAGCGGCATAATTTCATGGCAAACCGCAGCAATTTATTAGAATTTCTTGCAACATCGTCGCGCTCGACAAAAAGTACTATAAATATGGAACTACTATAGCAATCATAAAATGAATAACTGTGCAATGATCGCATTGAAATTTTGTATATAGAATATTGAAATCTCATTTTGTAAAACAATTAGATAATTATGAACAAATATGAGAAAAACGAAAAAGTGAAAAAAACTCGGCATATCTAACTTGTACTTGTCTTACGGAAAAATACGGAACCCTATTTAGAAATTGTATATATTATCGTGATCTTTAATAGATTCTCTATCGAAGGTAATATTTCGTTTTGCTTACTTACATACAAAAATATTTAGATATTAGCTCATAAATACCAATAAATTTTTAATGATTTCTCGAAAAAAAAAATATTGTTTGACAATGGAATTTTACCAGAAATATCCTCAAAATGACGCGCGAAATTATTCTAGCGGTCGTCTATGTATCTATGGTAATAATGAGATATTTGGTATGGATTTTAGGGTGCCTTCGAATTGGAAAATAATATTACCTACTGTGCGCTGCGGGAGCAAGATGCCAATATTGGTCGCTACGTAGTCAACGGTGTCCTGATGTGCAACCAAATTTAGTCGTGACGTAGCCGAAGGGTTAATTATTTACGGTTCTGCATTTTAGGAAATTATTTTTTAATAAAGTTATTTTGCATACATATAACAAAACAAAAACATACAATAGCACAATGTAATCAGTAAACGAACTTGAAATATAATTACAGCGTTTATGAAATAGTTTATGTTTAAATAAATAATTTAATAAAGCATCTTTTACTCGTATATTAGTTCTTGCTACGGATGTTTACTGTCAAAATCTGAGAAACTTTGAATCGACCGTGAAAATGACAAAGTATAAAATATTGATTGAGGCGATGACCACGCGGCTACTTTTGTCTGACTCGACGTCAGTAGAAATGCAATTAGCGTAAGTGCCACTTAGCAAAATTTTCGGAAAAAGCGAATAAACGACTGCGCTTTAAAAAAATCGGTTGTGTCGCACAAGACTTATATAAGTGCACACAGCATTATATCATATGGGATTCTTGGTTGGGGCGGTGCAGCACTATCACACCTCGATCCACTTATTAAAGCTCAGAAGGCGCTGTTAAGGATTGTCAACAAAAAATCGTTGAGATACCCGTCTGAGCAACTTTTTCGTGAGATCTCTGTTCTTGACGTACGGCAAACATTTGCTAAAACGATAATACTCTATTATCACAAACATAAAGAATTGCACCAGCAAACAACCCATAGAATTATAACACGAGCGATAACTAATAATTCCCAAACTGTGCGTCCTAAACGTCGGGTGCTTCAAATTTCGCGGTTAATTCGTTTCTATCATATTTATAATGTCAATTAACCGCGATAGTCTTCGATTTTATATTCGAAATGTATCTTATATTCGGATACGTTGGCGTGGCGCTCGGCCTTACCAGTCGTCTACCCTATACCTATGTACATCAGTTGGCTTCCATAATACATTTTTCACATTGAAGTAAAACGCAACAAGCTGTTGTGGCAATAGAAACAGATGGATCTAATAAATTATGTACAAGTTATTTAAGGTCACGCCGTAAAATGAGGAATAGCGAACGATATTTTCAATGAAACACGAATGCATAATAATGGAGAAGAACTTCAAGGCATAGGAAGGAGCATATCAAATACGACAACATGATTACATGCTACGTATTAGCTGACATTACTTTAATATGCAATCGTATGTACTTTGTAGCAGCAGTATTCCTATTATAATATGAGTCATTTTATTGGCAAACTGTGAGATCTAGGTTTACTTTCCACACCTGGCAATGCTTGAAGTATGAAGCATTTTGCTCCAAATCTTCATGAGAAATCTCCTTATCCTTTTCTTGTTTTAATGACAAAAGGCACCAGTTTGTACTTGTTTGTCGCCAGTAAGGAATATTCTTTTCGTGCGTTATTCAGTTACACATTTATTTTTTAGGAAAACTTAGGGTAGAGCCAGGCAGAATGCTCCAAGAATATAAAATCAAAGACTATCGCGGTTGTTTGACATTATAAATAGGATAGAAAACGAATTTACCGCGTGAAATTCGTAGCACCCGACGTTTCGGTGACGTTGCAGCCGCCGTTATCCAGGGTAGACTGAAGAGCTGTCAATCCGTTGTTTTGCGGGTAGGCCGCATACCGCTGCCGCCACTGCGTAGGTTATAACTGTGGTGGGGGGCCGGGCTCGGAGCGCGGGAATTTTGAAAATCCGTCCTGCACACAACACTCACTGTATCCTGTTTTACGTCTTTGCGTTCGGCGTTCGGCGGCGGGAACATTTTAAGAAGAGGGTTCCACGTAGAAGAGAGTTTGTAACCGTCGTCTCTGTTAAAGTTCGGGGTTCTTCTTATTTCAATGGCTTCCCGGATCATGCGAGGAAAGTCGAATTGTTCTTTGGATAGCACAATCGGATTTTGAAACTGCATCCAGTGGTTACTTCCGCTATCCAATATATGTTCGTATTTGCACAATATACGTTCGTATTTGCATATAGCACCGAAACGTCGGGTGCTACACATTTCACGCTTTAAATTCGTTTTCTATCCTATTTATAATGCTCCAAGAAGTTCTTGTAAGCCGCTGTACCAATCAGGAATCATGACTCTATTTTCTTCCTACATCTACCAAAATATTATGTACGCTCGTAGACACCTAGCAGAAGTTCCGGTGAATAGTGATTTTCATCATCACGATACGGGGAATAAATCCAATCTCCACATAAACCGACAGCGACTTAGCAAAGTGCGATACAGTTTTATAAACCAAAATTTGTCCTTCTATAATAGGATTCCAGAGCAAATGAAAAGCCTTGGAGAGGACCAATTTAAAAAGATAATTATAAATAGTTTGGTAAGAAACCCAATTTATGATATAAGGGAGTTTGAAAATTCCGAGTTTATTTTCCATATTGATAATTAGCAGAATTTGTGAAGTTTTGGACATAACGGAATTATGATGGCTGATATTCTGATTCTCATATAATTTAGTTTACATCTATTTATGTTAAAAAAATACGAAGGCATATTGCTGGATTGACAATAAAATTATTTTACGTTGATTATTCTACATAGAATTTGCATTTCTATTTTAATATATTATTCTCTTACTATTTAATGACGTTAGTATATTTTGATTATTTGTAAGTAGGTAATATTAAATATAATATTACAGCCATGACAACTATCACGATAGTTATGTTTTTAATAATTAAATTTTGAGCATTTAATTTTGTGACGCAGTGTAGGAATGCCTATCTACTGGAGTAGTTGATTGTATGACATGGCAAGCAAAATGACATATTTGCAATATTTCCCTCATTTTAGATCCCTTAAATACGAAATCCATACATGGCAACACTTAGCTGTGATTGATAAACGCCACAGTAAGACAGTAACAGCTGTCAAATGAGGCGTATTGGAGGTTATCCATGTGATTTTCTCCCGTGGGAGCTAACGGGCCCTAGCTGAGTTGGCCACGAAGACTAACAACAACACCTATCCGGCGGCCTCCACGCATGAAGTGTGAGCCTGGGTTGGACTATGGCCTTAGGGCTAGTTTCCCCTAGGTAGGAGTCAACCTTCTGGCGCTCCTGGACGGTCTGCGCACCGTGCGGCGTAAGCCAATCGACTGTACACTCTGACTAACAGTTGGGGGAGTCTGGAAGCAGTACCGTTTCCTATAGAGCGGGGGTGGTCGCGGACCTTACGGCGACTGCTCTTGAAGCGACCATCGGCTACCCGATCCTGGGTGAACGGCCGGGCAAAGAATGCCGTGGTCCGCGATAGATTCGGTTTACACCGTTTCGTAAGGGAGAGAACCGCGCAAGCGACCTCGAACTCGGAACCAATCGAGAGACTGGAGTAATCTGGTCCCAATTAGAAGTAAGGACGTGAGTGTAAGCCCGCTGGGTAACACTGCTGGCTATCTAGCGGTTAAGGCGTTGGCCTCTTACGGGCATGTGGCGGAGCTTGACGGTGGACTGTTTTTTTCCAAGTCTTCTGCGCTCACTTCAGGGAGACAGAACGAGGTATTATTGCAGTATAGGTACCTCTTCTAGATTGTTGATTTTTTAACGTCACCAGACTATATTCACCACGCTGATTCCGAATCTGCAATAATATTTATTCGGTCTCAATCAATCAGCGAGATATAGGCATTCAAAAAAGCGCCAAACACATACATTTCGGTAGTTTTTTTTTAAATAATACATAAACACCTATTTGGCGGTAGGTTAGGTTAGGTTAGGTTTTTTAAAACAACCTTTAAAACTGAGGTAAAAAAAAATTGTATGTAAATTTGGTTTCGAAAATTTACGCGTCCGAAGCTTTTTTCTTTCACATTTAGCATTACAATGATCTAACCTAGTAGTATTTCTTTGTTTTTTCGATTTCTGAGAAAGGTACCTATACTGCAATAATTCCCAGAACGACTAATCGTTAAAACTTCCTGAGGTGACGGGCTCGCCCGCTGTAGTCGACAACTCTAGTTGATTTTCTCCCGTAAAAATTAAGGTAAGCACAATTTATTTTTCATTGTTTTTGTTCTATTTTGTATTTAGCTTTATTTCCTTGTACTTCCATGTTTTCAACACATATTCAGCTATCTTAATTAGGTCAGATTGCCAATGTAAATTTTGAGGTATTAAAAAATATATATATTTGTGCAAACGTCCCAAAAATATGTCTCGGCAGCCGAGGATTCAGAAAAAAACAACAAGGGGGGGGCGCTAAAAGACATCTTGAGCTATGAATAACAAATCACCATTACATGTAAAGGCTAGCATGGTAATTAGTAGTAGTAGTAGTAGTAGATGGAGTGGGGGGCTTGTTTCCAGCCCTTGATGTCACCTAGATCTGTAAGGTCTTTTGTAACTACCCACTGTGTGGTTAGGTCAATTGTCAGCTAGTAGCCCGGTACTTCTTACCAGACTAAGTAGGTCACTGACCTTCAAGTTGGGCAGATCGCTGGGTTCGAGAAAGGCTCGTCCCAGTAAACTGTGTCTTTTGGCGGCGAGCCCTGGACAGCGGCCAACAATGTGTATGCTGTCTTCAGGTTCCTCGCCACATATTCGGCAATCCTTGCTCTCAGTCAAGCCAAGGTTGAATAGATGAGCTCTAAGGGTCGTGTGTCCGGTGAGGAGACCGATAGTGGTTCTAAGGTTCTTCTTGCTCATGTCAAGTAGGGCCTTGGTTTTCTTCTGTAGTGGTTGCTCCATCATGGCTTTTGCCTGGCGACATCCCTGACTCTGTTTCCAGGAAGCCCGATGTTCCTGCTCCAAGCAGTCCCTGATGATTTTCTTACCTGTAGCGAAGGGGACCCCTACAGCTGGCTCCACTGGGCAATCCAGTGTGCCCAGTTTTGCCAGTCTATCGGCCTCTTCGTTTCCGGGTATGCCTTGGTGACCCGGTATCCATATTAGGGTGATTTTGTTGGATTTTCCAAATTTGTTGAGCTCCTGCATGCAGTCCCAGACCACAGAAGATTCTGTGGTGGCTTTAGCCAGAGCGTCCAGTGCTGCTCTGCTGTCAGAGCAGATGAGGATTTGTCTGTTTTTTACCTCAAGTCGACTTTGTAGTTTTATGCATTCCAATATGGCAAATACCTCGGCTTGGAAAACCGTAGCGTATTGTCCAAGGGGGATGCTGATTCTGTGGTTGGTTTTGGGTCCGTACACGCCTGCCCCAAAACGTCCATTTGTTCCTGAGCCGTCGGTGAACCAGGCGTCTGCGTTGTGGCTTTGAAGCCACTGCGGATTTTTCCATTCTTCCCTGGTGGGGATTAGGATTTTATAGGATTTCTCTACCGAATTTTTTTTCCGTAGTCGATCCTGGGTCAGAGTGAATGAGCTTTTGTGGAGGAGGTTTAGCTCAGGATGATTGTGCCCCCCACGCTTCCACTCGCCCAAACACTTCAGTCTGTATGCTGTAAGTCTGGCGGAGTGGATGATGAGCTTGTCCAGAGGCGGGCAGCAGAGTGCCACCTCTAATCCCGCTGTTGGGGTGGTCTTCATGACGCCAGTTGCAGCCCTCAGGTAGTTACCTTGAAGGCTTTTAAGCATTTTAACTGTCTCAAGCTTTTTCACCCTGGACCACCAGACTATTGCAGCATAGGTTAGTCTAGGCAGCAGTACTGCCCTGTAGAGCCATAAGGCGACCCTGGGTTTGAACCCCCAGGTTTTTCCCATGACTCTTTTGCACGTCCACAACGAGGCATAGAAGGTTGTTCTCTTGCGCTCGAGGTGGTGCTTCCAATTGAGCTTTGGGTCTAGATAGACTCCAAGGTATTTAACTACTGTAGCGTATTCTATCTCCTTATCCCAGAGCTTGAGACACTCAACGGGTTCGGGTTTGTATTTTCTGGTGAAAATCATGGCCTTGGTCTTGCTTGGATTAGCGGATAGACCTCTGGCCTGGCACCAGTCTTGGGTGGTCTTAAGTGCTTTGTCCATGAGCTCCTTAAGTATTGATAGGAAGTTTCCTCTGACTACTATGGCCACGTCATCAGCGTAGCCGTAAACAGAGAGGCCTAGGTTTTGTAGATCTATTAGGAGTTCGTCTACAACGATGCTCCACAAGAGGGGGGAGATGACTCCACCCTGTGGACAGCCCTTAGCAGGGATTCCCGTGATGGAGGTGTCGCCTTGATAGACGGTCAGATTCCTATTTGATAGCATACTCAATGTCCAGTCATTAATGGTCTCTGGTATTCCTCGTCTGTGCATGGCGTTTTTTATAGTTGCATATGATGTGGTGTCAAATGCTCCTTCGATGTCCAGGAATACTCCCAGAGCGTAACCTTTCGCCGCTAACTGTGTCTCTATTGTGCTCACCAGGTGATGTAGGGCAGTGTCCGTAGATCTGCCCTCCCTATAGGCATACTGAGCATCCGCAAGCGGTTGAAGAGCTAGGTGGTTGTTTTTCAAGTAGCCGTCAACTAGTCTCTCCAGTGATTTCAGGAGAAAGGAGGTGAGGCTAATGGGTCTGTAGTCTTTGGCAAAGATGTGGCCGTTCCTGCCTGCCTTTGGAATGAACGTGACTCTTGCGCTGCTCCAGGCATGAGGGACGTGTCTGAGGGCTATGCTCGCTCTGAGTACCTTTGTTAGAGGGCCCAGCAGCTGGCTTAACCCTTTTTGTAGTAGGACTGGGTATATTCCATCCGGTCCAGGTGATTTGTAGGGGTCGAAGGTGCTCACGGCCCATTCTACTGCTTTTGGATTAACTATCTTGGCTGCAAGGGCCCACTCCCTGGGCTTGTGGAGCCTCTTGGAGTTCTCCCCTGCGGCACTTGGGTGTGAGGATTCCTGGAAGCCCGGAAAGTGTGTTTCCATTAGGAGCTTCAAGGTTTCCTTGGTGTCGCTCGTGTGTCCCCCCTCTGGTCGTTTAAGGCATCCCAGCTGGGGGCGGTTGTTAGAGCTGAGGATCTTGTTGAGCCTGGAGGCTTCGGAAGCTGTTTCCACGCTCTCACAAAAGTCCCTCCAGCTTCTTCGTTTGGCTTTAACAATGGCCTTGTTGTATTCGTTTCGGGCGTTTTTGTATTCCTCCCAAAGATGTTGCGAGTTAGTGTTGTGATTTCTCGCCCTATTGAAACACCTTCTCAGCGTAAGCCTGAGCTTGGTCAGCTCTGGGTTCCACCATGGGACCTTTTTTGAGAGGTTTTTTTGTTTCAAAGGGCAATTCTGCTCGTAGGCGTCTATAACGGCATTAGACAGTGATAGTGCAGCTGTTTCTAGTTGCTCTTTGGTGTGGAATCGATTCGGAACCGTGGTGAGCTTGATAGCCAGGTCCCTATCGAATCCTTCCCAGTTGGTATTTCTAGGGTTGCGAGCCCACTGAATTTCCAATGAGTGCCGAAGCGTTAGATGGATCTGCCTATGGTCCGAGCCTGAGGGTTCATCTGAGACCCTCCAGTCTTGAACCAGGTCGGCCACTTCTTTTGTGCAGATGGTGATGTCCAGTACCTCCTGTCTTCTTGAGTCTAAGAAGGTAGGTTCTGTTCCTCTGTTGAGGATGGTGAGTTCATTGCCTAGGATAAAGTCATGCAGGCTTACCCCCCTCGGGTTTATGTTTGAACTACCCCAGCACACGTGGTGGGAGTTCGCATCGCAACCCAGAAGGAGTTGGAGCCCGCGTTGTTTCGCATATGACACTAGGTTGGTTATATCTTCTTGCGGTGGCAGGTCAGTGGAGTCATAAGGCATGTATGCTGACCCAATGAGTAGATCCACCGTTCTGTCTCCTGTAAAGTTGATTTTTGTTAAAACGACCGTTAGGTCATCGCCGCTGAGTTGTGGCAGAAAAGTGGCTGTGACGCCCTTAGTGACCACGCAGGTCCTGAGTTTCCGAGTCGGTTGGGCCTTATGAATGGTTCCGCAACCTCCTAATCCACTTATAGTATCCCTAACAATCCAAGGTTCTTGGATTAGTGCTATACTTGTCTGCGCCACAGCCATGCTCCTGGTTAATATCGCCGAGGCGCTTTTGCTGTGGTGCAAGTTGATCTGGATTATGGGGACTTTTAGGTGGTTCATTTTGCTGTACCTCCTTCCGTTCCCTCCACTGCGTCCGACTCCTTCCTGGGCTTATTATCGAGCAGCCTTACGGATGCCCGTGCTAGCCCACATTAGGGTCGGAAGTTGCAGGCCCTGAGAGTGGCCAATGAGGAGTCGCTCACCAGACAGGCGAAGTGGACGCTCGAGGCATCCTTCTTCGTGCTCCCCCTAGCGACGGCCCACCCATCGGTCTTCAGACCTGGGTTTTGCCTGTCGAGGAGTAGAAGTACTTTCTCGACAGTGTACTTGGGTTCCTCCACGTGGACCACCACTCGATGGCGTTTGGGCAGCTCATCGACCGGCAGCACACACACGGATTCACCTTGGACGAGTAAGTCCGTGGAAAGGCTTCTGAGCCAGTTCCCCGTCTCCTCATCTGCGCACGAGAAGACGATTGCACCGTCCCTCTCCCAGCTGCCGGTAAAGGATGGTGTTTTAGTGCCAACAGGAATTTCCATGATGGCGTCCACAATCTTGTCCCGGATGGCTTCTATGTCGCCGGCTTCAAGTTTTTTGTCAGGGTAGCCCCTTATTATGAGGGCTAGCCTGAGGAGTCCTTTTGTGGCCTGGGCGTAAGAACCTTGGTCGGAGACTTTCGGTCTTTTCCCTGTCGCCTGATGGGAGGGGCTTGGGGTGTTTGGCCCTTGTCTGGGGCGTTTAGGAGCCCCAGGGGCCTCTGCAGTCCCGTCCTCCGGCTTAGAGTTAGCACTGGAGGCTCGGGGGTTAGCAGTTAGCCCCTCTCTCATCAGTTTTTTGTAGCGACGCCTTGCGGCGCCGTTATATCTGATGCGGGTTTTGGGTGGGCTTTTTGATGGGCCCGCCCCCGCGTTGGGTGCCTCCTGTGGTTCGCTTTGAGACAAAGCCACCCCCTGGAGTGCTTCAATTAAGTTTATTTTTGGTGGTGTACTGTTTATTTGATCCATTTTGTTCCCACGAGTTCCGCGGTAGTGCGATATCACCCGGACAGAGCCGCGTATGACCGGGGCTTGGCTTATACTACCCGGAGGACGCCCGGTATCCGGGAGGCACCGTAAGAGATGCAACACTCCCTGCGCCATGCAGCCATTAGCACGGTAGCTTACACCTCGGCTTGGAGAGTTGGTCCGCGGTGGGGCCTTCCACACACAGTGTATTAGCCACCACTACCCGAAGAGCACCCGGCCTCGGGTATCATCCCTCGAGCCGGGGTCCCTTCGGGCGTTCTCCTATCCGCCACCTGGAGACGCGCCCGGTTGGTGCTCAGCCGCCGGGTAGCATGGTAATAATAATAAGTTCTTTATTGTGAACTGTAAGTAGGTCGTACAAAATGGATAGGTAACTGCAGTATAGGAACCTCTCTTAAAAAAAATATATAGACTAATAGGGTAGGGGGCCCAATAGATGAACATTTAAGGATGTGGCCGACTTTATGATGGTTTTTTATGGCTTTATATAACCTATTTCCTTTTACGTATATGTACATTTTATAGATAATTTAATTAGGATTATGCCTATATTTTTTATTTTAGTTTAAAGCGATAGTACAATTTTATAAAAAATATAAACTGTGAAAAAGTCGAAAATAACCAGTAGTTGAACGCTTGTGTCCTATCTATGAACATTAACGGCCCAGATTATGAACTAAGAAACATAGGAAACAAGAAAAACTAAGTTTAGGTACATAGAAAATACGCTTTTATAATAAATACTTTTACATACATTTTATTAAAATGTACAATTTTCAAATATAATGAGACAAACTTTTACTCACACATTTTCAGATCAAATACGGCGTTTGAAAATCACAACAAGCCTCGTCGACTATAAGAGGGCATTTGCAAAACTTCTTTTATATTCTTAACAGAAACTTCTGAAAGTTCTGAAACAGCTGGATTCACAAAATAAGTTAAAGTATCCAATTTGTTGCCTTTCTTTCTTAAAAAATGACTTTATACGTTGTCTTCTCCGTATTTATCATTACCACCTTTCCTACGTAATAGCGGTCTCTCTTATTAGTAGAAAAAACGACAACGACGTGTGTACCATATCTTATTGAATTCGATAGTTCTTGTAGGCTTTTGGAGTTTCCAGTAATTATTTTCACATTGGTATTTATTATATTACCCTTAATGTTTTCTTTGTCTGTGTGAAATCCCTTTTCAATAGAAGCTATAGTCCTCAAAATACCATTAGCCATGAACGTGCTACTATTTCTTTTCTTATTTTTAGTACAATTTTTTATTAGTGGCTTTTCAGCTTTCTTTTTTTCTTTCATTATTTTTCGAAGCAGTATAGCCTCTTCTGTTTATTTCTTCTCCGTTTCTTTTTTTTGCATAATCTCGTTAAATTTTTTGATGTAATTGCCAATGGTATGGGTGAATATTTTATTTTTATTGTCGCTTTCTTCTGACTCTCAGGATATATCAAAATCTCGCCAATGCTTTTAAATTTATTTTCATTTACCTCAAATTTCCTTTTTGTTTGAAGTACTACTTCTTTTCGATCAACTAGTTCATTACTTAGAACTATAATTTGTTTAGATAGTGGTATCACTCACATTGCCGAAGTACTTGGTTCACAGTCAGTTACTGCTGAACTTGAAGCAGCTGAGTCAATGACTTTTAAAACATCAATTTATGAAGAATTGTTCGCATTCCCTGTATGTGTATGTGCGTGGCGTTGGGCAAAACGCAATACAGTATAAGATCTTTTTCTCTACAAAATTCGTGCAATTGTAAGTTAACATGTGATTTGTGTCCATCAAGTAGTAGCAATATTGGCATTGTAATGTTCTTTTTAATGATCCAGGGATAGAAAATATTTACAATATAGTCATAAAAAGTATCTCCAATCATCCAACCAGATTTCGAGCGTCCTATTCCCCAATCATCAGGGACGAAATTCACTATTTCTTTGATATCCGCTTCAATGGATAAACTACCATTGGAGGTGCAATATCACCATTGGCGTAAAAAATACTCAGGGTGGTGATACATTCTTTCTCCTTTGCAATAGCTACGTCGTACGTATTCCGATAACTTTTTGATCCTAGTACGACTCCTGATTTTGGGCCGAGTTGAATTCCTGTCTCATCTGAATTAAAGATACGGCGTGGGTCGTTGAGAATGTCTGATTGGTTCTCTTGATCTAGGTACGTCTTTAAGGCTTGAAACCATTCTCTGGTCATCTTCTCACTTATCATGGCTCTAGAACGGAAAATAATCTCGGTATTTCTCTTGGTAATGTTAGGGTGTCTATTTAAGAACAGGCATATCCATTTTCTTCCTGGCCGCCCACCCGGAAATTCTTTTGCTCTGATGGAATTCTCCATGAAGTGTTGAACAGAATCCTTAACGTCTTCGATATTCATAGCATATCCAATTTTGGCCATGTTTATTATGCATGTCGCGAGTTTATTCTCCTCATGATCCGTTAATATTGTGGCAGGACCTTTTTTAGACTCCAGTGGAACTTTGCCTCGCACCTTGTTGTGCAAAGCTCCCTTTGGTATTCCAAATTGCAGGCTGCCCCGATGTAACGAAATTGCGTTCGACTTTATAAGCTTCACTGCTGTTTCTGAAGACTTCTGCGAGTATTTCTTCTCAACCTTGGGTGACATCTGGCAAATAAATATATTATGTAGTATACATTAATCTTGTGGTGAATTATATAATACGCGTAAATAAATAGATCTAAATACTCGTATTTGCTCATTAGAGTGATGCATGCCAAGGACCATGCCATGTTTAAGTAATATGAAATCAGGGCAGAAGTAAATATTTAAATGTTAATTCTATATTGAGAAGTAATGTTGATTAGTTTTTAGAGCTAGAAAATCATTTCAATAATTTTAAAAAAAATGCCCTTTGTTATCGAAATACTGCTTATCCGATTTTTTGATTATAAATTGGCCTCCTCGGCTCAAATTTCACTTAATGGTTACCGCCGCCATTAGTTGAACGAATATTATTTGTTCGTTCAAGTATTGGTGTCAATATCCAATAGATGAACATCATACAAAAATGTTCGTTCATCTATTGGTCTCGGTACCCAATAATTGAACACCATACAAACTATTTTCAACAGAAACTCTTTAATTACAATGGAAACAGAAGTTCATGTTTTGGTAGTAATATAAATAATAAAATGCTTAAGTCATTCATGCTATTATTGTCAAATAAAATAATCCAGTCGTGCGTCAAAAACGCTAATCTACTTTTCGTGGAAATACCCAATACATGAACGACGTTCAACTATTGGGTTTCAGTTAACTTTTGAGGACCATTACTTGAACAGCGGTTTTTAAATAACATAACTGATTTTAATTTCCATTAAACTCTTTTAACAGTCAATAACATAGTGTATATTTCATCCATAGCATTAGAGTCATGTTCTGACAATTCAAATTCGAACAATCAACGAAAAAGCTTAGTGATGGTAAGTGCATACCTTAGAAGGTTTCCATACAAAAGTAACGAATCACTCCAGGCACAATTTCAACGCGCTATCCTGTCACGACTGGTCGCAATGCTGACACCAAATTCTACACAAGCATAGGGATGTCATTGCCATTACGAAAAAAAAATGTTTCCCCAACAGAAAAAAATACCATCTCTTAGGATATTCGAAAATCCGTCAAATGTTCATCTTCTGGGGGATGTTCATCTTTTGGGCCCCCTACCCTACATTGTTTCATTTTAATGTTAAATCTGGAATCCGGCTGCTACAAATAAGCGAGATATAAGCATTTGAAGTTTAAATTTTATATGTAAACAAACAGGCCAAAATATAAAATTAAAAATTCCCCAGGCTATATTTTATTTTTTTATTTTTATTTTATTTGTTGCAACTTGGTATAGAGTTAACAGTGAGATCGTACAGATATGATTTGTAATTATTTATATAAGTAATAAGAAAATGAATACATCCCATACGATCATTCTAGGCGAATGCCCAACTAGACCGAACAGCCTGTATCTGGGCATACGAAATATATAGCCTTTGTTTTTGGAGTAGTAGTGACGTTTGAGTAGTACTGACTAATAGACTACTTTCAATACTAACACTAAGATAATGAATAAAGAAATAAAATATAAGAAAATAACTGAAAAAAAGAAAATTAAGAAATAAAATGGCATAAAATAGTAAACATATTAATACAAATATATATAATAAAGGGTTAGTAACATACATATATACACATATACACATACAAACATATATACATACATATATAATAATACACGACACACACACATATTTTAAATTATTGTATGAAGCAATTCATTTTCAGTCTTTGTACGACCTACTTCGTAAAGGAGCCATTTTTTTACTTTTATCTTAAATTGTTGTATATTTTGAACATTTTTTACTGATTCTTCTAAAGTATTAAAAATTTTTGGGGCGATGAAATACAACTGTCTTTGGGCAAAGGTCGTATGTACGTGAGGAATTACATACATAGTTCGTCCCTTCAAAACACTTGCTTCGCTGAACAGCAGGTCAGAGTCATGGCATTCACTACGCTGATTCCGAATCTTTCATAACCTTTAATAGATCTCAATAAATAAGCGAGAAATTCGTTCAAAATTCTCGCGTGAGAAAAAAAAATGGGTTCAAAATTCTCATTCCAATGTCAAGAAAGGCGCGGCCATTTTGTTCGTACATATCGCGTGGGACACATTCGAGTATATCATATTATCGACAACAATTAGCGACATTACAGAAATTATGACAAATTGCAGAGTTTTTAAATTAAACGAAATATTTTTGAAAAAAACGATCGAAAAAATACATATTTTCGCGAACCTTTAAAAAAATGGCACTATTTTCGATGTTTTTTTAATGACTTTCGCGCGAAATTCGAAAAAAAAATATTGCCTGCGGTGTTAATTAGATATTGAAGAAATTTCGTTTGTTTCAAATTACCTTGTCATCGTCGCCAAAGTCATTTTATAAAAACCTCGAAAAAAATCCGAATTATCGCTAACGAATATTCCGAAATTCCCATATTTGAGAATTTTCTATTGCTTCAGGATACCTTTTGTTAACGAAACGCAAAGTCATTGAAAAACCCCTCGAAAATAGTCTCATTTTTTTAAATATCGCAGACATGTTTTTTCACGAGCATGCCTATATCGATATTAGAGAGCTCGCGATATATCGACTTCTTTCCCGACACTACTCCCGAAACAATATGGCTGATTTGTTGACGTTTATTATGCAAACTTTGAATGCCTATATCTCGGTTATTTATTTAGAGAGACAAAAGATTATTGCAGATTCGGAATCTGCGTGGTGAATATAGTCCGGTGACGTTTAAAAACCAACAATCCAGGAGAGGTTCCTGTACTGCAGTTATATCACCTACTATTTTATGTGCCATACAGTTTACCAATCAGGCGTACAATATTTATTTTTCTTTAAACATATTTTCACTTTGCAAGTTGAAGGAAAAAAAACCGATAAGTATTACGTTTTAGACATATTAACAAAAATAATTATTATCTACAAATTTTGTAAATTCCTATTACTATATATAAAGTAAATGTCAGATTGTTTTTAAATTAAAATGTCAAACTAGAATTATTATGCTATCTACGGTTTGTCAGAATTAGAGCTAGAATAAAATATAAATGTTTAAATTTTGAAAAGTTTGAGAATTACAGTAAGAATATGTTATATTATTTATTTGTCATTATCGTTTAAAAAGTCATTCACGCCATAATAGCATTTATTTTTGAGACGGTGCTTTAATGCCAGTTTGAATCCTGGTCGTTGCATTGATTTGATGGTGCCTACCTATGCAAATACAACTACTCGACTGACAAATAAATTGTGTATAGATGAATACTTTGAGGTGTCAACTACAACGGGCGACCCCGTCACCCCAGGGAGTTTTAACGATATTTATAGTTCTGTCTCCCGTGAGGTTAGCGTAGAAAATTTTGGGACGAAACAGTCCACTGTTTAGTTACGCCACTCGCACGTAAGCAGGCGGCCTCGCGCCGTTACTACCAGTTTAGGCCACATTTCTGCGACCTCCCGACTGGCGACGGGTTCGAGGTCGCTTGCGCGGTCCTCTCCCCTACGTAGCGGTGATTCAGTATCTACCGAATCTATCGCGGACCACGGCGTCCATAGGGTGGCCGAATTGGTCGTTTCAAAAGCAGTTACCGTTAGGTTAACAACCGTACCCGCTCTTTAGGAAACAAAGCCGTTTTCAGGCGCCTCGGTTATCAGTCAGAATGCATATTCGATTGGCCGACGCCGCACGGTACGCAAACCGCTAAAGAGCGATTCCCAGGTGAACTGGCCCGCAGGCACCGGGGCCAACCCGGGCTCGCGCTTCTGCGTGATGGCTGCAGGATGGGTGCTTAAATTTAACTGTGAGTTAGGCTGACCCTAACACATAGGTCATAATGGCCCAACTGCCATTAAAACATGGGTCATAATGCCGCTTGGTGCTGGGCCGACCGCGTCAAGAGGGGGGGGGGGCGCCCCCCATATGTATCCGCCACTGAATCTATACAACTATGTATTAGTTTTGATGATAGATTAGAACATTCCGCGAGAAAAATTCTTTATTTATTTATTTAAGAATTAATTACTATAAAACATTGATTTGCTTACAAAAATAACAGGAACCGAATGGCAAAACCTTAACCTTTTGCTTATTTGATTCTGTCACCCAACTGGGACTAGCCCGTTCTAGGGTGGACAGGACTCTAATATTACAATCAAGTTTGCTTGATTGCTTGGTTGCCTACAAATGTACAAGTTTTAGTAAAAAGCTAATGACAGTAAATTGCCCTAAAATGTGGTCTTCAAAAATAATAATAATAATAATAAATATTGAAAGATAATATAATCAACAAAATGCAATTCTATTATATAATCAGCAATAAATATAATATAAAATTGGATTAAATAATATAAATAAAATTATATGTGAGAAAAGAAAGAAACAGTCATTAATATTTAATATATGTTAAGTAATATAGGACCAGGTACCCGCGTTGAGGGTACCATTATTTAAATGGAGGTTTAAACAACCCTTTCTCGCTGAGTGTGTTCTCCATAGAGTTACTACCTGTTATTTCGAATGATCGAGATATTACACAGTTATAATAATACACCGTGCATTTGAAACAGCACAAAAATCCTCGGAAGTTGTACCTAACCCTTTACACATACTAAACGAGAAATTTAAGGACAATCTCATTAAAACTTTTAATCAGAAAACATATTTTAGAGTATTGCTAGATTTTTTTGTATAATTTCACAAGAATATTATACAATAATAATAGACAAAATATTACCAAAAAATAAAACGACACCATTTTTTAATAAGTAAGCCATGTCATGGCAACTAGAGTTGTCAACTACAGCGGGCGAGCCCGTCACCTCAGGAAGTTTTAACGATTAGTCGTTCTGTCTCCTCGAAGTGAGCTCAGAAGACTTGGACAAAAACAGTCCACCATCAAGCTTCGCCACAAGCCCGTAAGAGGCCAACGCCTTAACCGCGAGATAGCCAGGAGTGCTACCCAGCGGGCTTACACTCACGCCCTTACTTCCATTTGCGACCAGATTACTCCAGTCTCTCGATTGGTTGCGAGTTCGAGGTCGCTTGCGCGATCCTCTCCCTTACGAAGCGGTGAAACGGTGAATACCGAATCTATCGCGGACCACGGCATCCTTTGCCCGACTGTTCACCCAGGATCGAGTAGCCGATGGTCGTTTCAAGAGCAGTCGCCAACCACCCCCGCTCTATAGGAAACAGTACTGCTTCCAGACTCCCCCGATTGTTAGTCAGAGTGCGTAATCGATTGGCAATGCCGCACGGAGCGCAGACCGTCCAGGAGCGCCAGAAGGTTGATTCCTAGGCGCAACTAACTTTGGAACTAAGGAAACGAAAATTGAATGGAGGTATAAAACGCTTTTCCTCATTAAAAAAGCTTCAGTTCAGTTCTTATGTAAAATCTGCTGAAATAGTCTACATAAATTCAAAAATATATTTTTTCAGAAAAAGTTTAAATCATTTTTCTTCTAATTTCTTGCAAGGGATTTCTGTGTTGTCGCGAATACCCGATCATAATTTATACCGTATTTTAAAAATTGTGGTAAATTAGAACAACGGGAGAGAGTGAGAGAGAGAGAATTCCATGGCTTCTCCGTTTGTATTTTATTTTACTGATACAAAATGGTACAGATTTATATATTTATATATATACTCTGGTAATTTATTTTATTAGACACTCTGGTATTTTATTTTAAATTTCAACTCAATCGGGCGAAGCGTATCGACGCTATCGTGGAGAAATACACACAGCCAGACAGACACACACATAGAGAGAGAAAAGCGTACACAATACTTTGCTTGCCTGGAAACTAAAAATTGACACCTTTGTGTAAATAATATTAAAATAATAAAAGCTATGTTTCGACATTCTTTTGTTATTATATTATCACTAGTGGTAATGCCCGGCATTGCCCTTGTTATATCTGTGCGGAAATAACTCTGTATAAAAAAATATAAGAATCGGTTGAACCGTATAGAAGTTGATGTACTGCAACGCCATATAGTGGTGAGTTACAACAAAGTATGTGGCGCCAAAATATAATCTGTCCTGAAATACCTATGCATCCCAAATTTCGTTGCGATCGGATGAACGGTACCTATAGAAGTTGATGTGCTGCAGTGTCATCTAGTCGGTGTCGGGAGTTAAGGGGCCCGGGCTTGCTGAGTTGGCCACGAAGACCCATTCTGTTCAGGGTTGGTCACACTCACGAGTCAACACCCATCCGGCGGCCTCCACGCATGAAGTGCGAGCCTAGGTAGGACTCTGTCCTTAGGGTTAATTTCCCCTAGGAATCAACCTTCTGGCGCTCCTGGACAGACCGTCCAGGAGCGCACCGTGCGGCATAAGCCGATCGATTGCGCACTCTGACTAACAGTCGAGGGAGTCTGGAAGCAGTACTGTTTCCTATAGAGCGGGGGTGGTTGCGGACCTTACGGCGACTGCTCACCGTTTGACGGCTTCGTAAAGGAGAGGACCGCGCAAGCGACCTCGAACTCGTAACCAATCGAGAGACTGGAGTAATCTGGTCGCAATCGGAAGTAAGGACGTGAGTGTAAGCCCGCTGGGTAACACTCCTGGCTATCTCGCGGTTAAGGCGTTGGCCTCTTACGGGTTTGTGGCGTAGCTTGAAGGTGGACTGTTTTGTCCAAGTCTTCTGGGCTCACTCCAGGGAGATAGAACGACTAATCGTTAAAACTTCCTGAGGTGACGGGTTCACCCGTTGTAGTTGACAACTCTATTTGGAGTGTGGCACATACATGTGCCAACATTCGCGGTGATAGGTCAAGCGATGTCGAGGTCTATTAACCGCTCGGAAGCCAGCCTCCCCCGCAAAAAACTGCGCTGCAATTTTTGGTCGATTTTGTAAATAAATACTAACAATCTCGTTTTTTCATGATTTCCCTCTTGTTACCTAGTAATTAATCTTGTTAGTTATGTGTATTATATATTTGTATGATATATATATGGGGGCCGGCCGAAACGGTTACCAGAGGCAAAGTATACCAGACAGTAGCTTCTCTTATACCAACATTAAAACTATAGCAAATACGTCCCGAGTCGTAAGGGCTCGAAAATGGTCGACAGATGTCTCGCTACTCGGCCTACGCAGATATCCGAATGCCCGAAACTGTCGCCAGCCTTTACCTGCTCGTAATGCTAACCGTTCGAGTTCGTCGGGACGAACCCCTCTGCCCACATTTCTCGCACCCTCTTCCCGCATTGCCCTGTAGCTCAAGAGTAAAGCTACTGATTTGTATACTGTGCAATAGGCACTGTCGACGTCCGACATATTAAGAATAAGTATACCAACATCCGTTTATGCATACCTATATACATTTATTCTATCCCATATAGTCTTATTTAAGAGGCCTGTTGGGTTTAAGTTTATATATATATATATATATATATATATATATATATATATATATATATATATATATATATATATATATATATATATATATATATATATATATATATATATATATATATATATATATATATATATATATATATATATATATATATATATATATATATATATATATATATATATATATATATATATATATATATATATATATATATATATATATATATATATATATATATATATATATATATATATATATATATATATATATATATATATATATATATATATATATATATATATATATTTATATATATATATATATTTATTTATATATATATATATATATATATATATATATATATATATATATATATATATATATATATATATATATATATATATATATATATATATATATATATATATATAGTGGACTGTGAGGAAGGTTGGTTAATTTAAAGGGATTATAGGCATCTTTGTGGAGAGGAGAAGGAATCAAATTTACGCACCTTTCTATTTTTCGCCTAAATTCCTTGCTGCAATTTCACTCCTAAATGTCTCCAAATCTTCGGCTGGCCAGCTTACGGACGGGATAATTACTATCACAGCACGATAACGAGAACACTCACAGGAGCACGTCTGGTTCGGCCGGCGCGTAATTTCTCACTGATTGGGAATTGGGAGGTAGGTAGGATATAAATATATTTTATACGGCATAATTGAAAATGGCCTAACCAAGGCCGTAGCGGCCGTGGTGGCCAAAAGCTATATGAAGCATAATTTTGTGGCCTGGTTGTGAGAACACGAAAAAGATTTTTTATACAATTATGCTGGATTTTAAAAACCCGGTCCTTAAGCTATCATTTCGCTAAAACGAAATTGGTAAATTATTTCCATATTCATTGTAAATTATCTTTATTCTGTTACTGTTTTCCAAAAAAATAAAAAGGAGCGAGATTTGTCTTCAGGTTTTGAAAAACCTAGAGATGATTCTCAATATTAAAAAATACTATTTACACCAACGTATGGTCTATTTGCATAGTACCAAGACAGACATACAAAAAATAATCAAAAAAAATGTTTCAAATTACGTAATTTCCAGAATTGTTATGGCCAAACATTATATTTTTTTTCTATTTATTAACCCCTCGAGTAGCGGCATAATTTCATGGCAGACCGCGGCAATTTATTGAATTTTTTTTGCAATATCGCTGCGCTCGACAAAAAGTACTATAACTTTGTAAATACTATAGCAATCATAACAAAAATAACTGTGCAATGATCGCATCGAAATTTCGTATATAATAGAATATTGAAATCTCATTTTGTAAAACAATTATATAATTACGAATAAGTATGAGAAAGTCGAAAAAGTGAAAAAAACTCGGCATTTCTAACTTGTACTGTCTGTCTGTCTGTCTTACGAAAAAATACGGTACCCTATTTAGGAATTGTAAATGCTATCGTGATCTTTATTAGATTCTCTATCAAATTTATTATTTCGTTTTGCTTATCTACATACAAAAATATTTAGATATTAGCTCATTAAAACCAATAAAAATTTTGATGATTTCCGCAGATGGGCCCCCCCCCCCCATGGTTCCTCCCCAGGTAGTTAGGATTCAACCCCCGAAACTCGGCGTATTTACGATGAATGCCCTATCTCCCTCCCCCCCCCCCCCCCCCGAAACTAGAGACTGTATACTTGCTTGGCCGTCATGTGTCGGCAACAGTGTCTTACGGCTACTGTTGAGGGTCGGAGCCATGTGTCGGTGTTTTAGCCGCGGGTCGCCAAGTGTCATAACGAGAGCCGATTCTGTGTATTTTAAGAAGCGTACAAGGGTGAATCCATGTGTCGAACAATGTGGCCGTGTGTCGGTCGGCAAATCAAAATCAAGATAGCGAAGTTGAACTCCGTTAACGAACGTAATGAACAGTTTCGATCATGCTGGGAAGAAAAATTTCAACAATATTTCATATCGGAAAACGTCGAGGGGAATCCCAAAAAGTCGTATTTAATTACTTCTAGAGGCAAAATGGTACGAGGTACTAAAACCCGGATTATTTCCGGTTACACCAGATAATGAAACATAATAATATACTCAGCTGGTAGAGGCCCTAAAGAAGCGATTGGTGCTTCCGACAAGTATCACGACGTATAAAATATAAATTTTAAAGTCGCAAGCAGTGCGCAGGGGAATGTGTCCGAAGCACTTCGGGATATAGACTGGTATGTGGTGTGTTCAATTACAATTTACAATATACAAAAATATTTATTTATTTATTTTTTTAATAAAATAATCCAGTTGGTAGGTATCCCTACTCTTGGCATAGTCAAATTCTTTATACAAGATAATGTGTTATACCTTATGTGGTATAATAATTTTTTATACAGATTGACTATCTTTTATTATTAAATAAATTTACAATAAAAATATAAGGTGATTTAAAAAACTAATAGGTCTTTACCTATATGTTATTCAGTCGCTGTAAGTAAGATAAAAGGAACACATTGAGTACCTATCTTTACTTTCCCCAAGAAAAAGGTTGCGAACGGGCTAAAAAAAAATCGAGGTGTAGACGGGAATATCCATTTTGACCCCACCTGAGACGATTAAGACCATTTCCAGAATGAAATCTGCATGTGTGTCACTGCTTTGTGTGTGTGTGTGTGTTCGTCCACAATTTATTTATTTATTAATTTATTGGTTACATAGACATTCAAGTGTAATAGCACAAAAGAAAAGAAAAATAACGAACAATTTAGTAATTACCGTTACATGTTACATTTAGCCGTAATTTATACCGTCTAAATTTAGGTATACATCTATCTGAGCCCAGGTTAAATAATTTATTCAGATGTATATTTGTCTAATGTGCTAAGTAAAGTGCAACCGAGCCCGCCTTGCTAGGCACTCCTGTGTTAAGTTGAGCTCACTTTCTGAGTCATATTGAAGTGGCACGGATATGTCAGAAAGAAAGAAAAGGAAATTATATTATATATTATAACTAAATGATTTTGCCGCAGATTACGTCATACAGATGTGAATACTGAAAGAAACCCGTTTTAACTACAGTAAAAAGGTTTTGTCTGCCGCTAAGGGCACAATCCAAATCCCGGAAGAAATGGCCACGGAATACTTTTCGACCACTTATGAGGAGAGGATCCAATGCGGCTCCATACTTACAGCCCTCCTCCGGGCATTAAACCTCCGCACCTGCCTACAGTAGCTTTCGCCTCTCAACACCCATCTCTAGATGAGATTTTAAATCAAATAAAAAGGAAGCCGTCGGGCTCTACTCCAGGTCCCGATGGTATTCCCTACTTAGTGTATAAAAAGTGCCCCTGCCTTCTGCAATATTTAGGTTCCATCTTCCGACATATATGGAATAGCGGTGTAGTCCCACAGAATTTCGGCCGAGCGACAATCATCTTAATTCCGAAGGTCCCAGTTTGCACCGGACCAAAGGACGCTCGGCCCATTGCTCTGACAGATACTGTTGCCAAAATCTTTTTTGGCATAGTCCACATGAGGATGAGCGAATTCATGCACCGGAACGAGTACCTTGGAGTGTCCTGCCCCAGCCTGACCCAGTTCGACAAGAAGTGGGGTTACCGTTTTAAAACAGACCACCAATACACATCGTCGTGCCTCGTTTTGCTGACGACCTAACTTTTATCACCAGGAGCCCCAAGCAGCTTTCCCTGCTATTACAGAAAGTGGAGCTGTTTTGCGACTGGTCAGGCTGTATAAAAGTGAAGCCCTCCAAATGTTTTTGCCTTGGACTCGCCTGCATAGACACAAAATTTACGTCCTATGACCTAAAATTGGTCTATAAGGGCTCTATTATCTCCCTTATAGACCCAAATAACCACTTCAAATTTCTTGGCAGGAAAATCACCTGCCAGGGAAAAGACCTCTCTGGCGATGATTTTATAGAACATTTCAGTAGTTGCCTGGAAAAGATAGATGCATTGCTAATTTCTGGCCCTCGTAAGGCTTGGATCTATGACAACTATCGAACTGATTCTAACTTCACATTTGTCATGGCCCTTTCTTATTTACGATTTCACCAAAACCCAACTGTCTCGTCTGGATGCACTGGTGACAGCTAGTCTAAAATCCTGGTTGTCCTTAGCCAAACCAGCTGACCCCTCGACTCTCTTCAGGTCCAAACACAATTTTGGGCTAGCTCTAAAACTGCCCTCTCTGCTCTACGCCAACTCAAGAATAACCAAAAATTCGATTCTAAGCAATTCCAAGGATCCGGAAATATCGAAGCACGAAGTAAGTGGCCGTAGTGAGTCAAATGATCTACAAGCCCGCGTTGACTTCCACAAAAAGTTCCTTACTGGAATCAGCCAGAATGGCACTGGTCTGGGGTATGGCAGTACAACCATGAGCGTTGTGGACTTAAAGAAATCTCTCTTGCGGGGAGATTACGACAGTAATAGTATTGGCCTTCAATGCCAATGCACTGGAAAGTAATGTTGTATGACTGGACGCCAGAGATGCTGAAATTTTATTTAAATGCCTTTCAGCATATACTTCCAGACCCCAGTAACCTCGCTCGTTGGAGCTATGCCGAGGATAGTTCATGTCCCCTTTGTAGCAACACCCCTTGCACAGCTAGACATATTCTAGCTGGCTGCAAGGTGGCCTTGTATCAAGGACGGTACACTTACCGCCACGACAAAGTCCTTGCTGTTATTCGCGAGGTACATAGCCTCTCAGTGGCTCGTGCCAACAAGGGTTCCACAGTATCCTCCAAACCCCCAATACAGTTTGTGCGGGTTGGCTCGAAAGGCAAAAAACATCTCACTGCAAAACCTTTCTCAATAATCGAGAACGCTTCAGATTGGATTATGGAGGTCGATTCGGTCTCTAAGCACTATAAATTCCCTGAAAGTCTCGGATGCACAGCCCTGCGTCCAGATATAACTCTTTACTCTCTATCTCAGAAGATGGTCCTTATCGTAGAATTAACTGTTCCATGGGAATCAAATATCCCAAAAGACCACGAGTACAAATTAAATAAATACCATGACCTCGCAAATGCCGTCACCCGGAACGGCTTCACTGTTCACCTTCACGCGGTGGAAGTAGGCGCTCGTGGCCTGCCAGCTAAATTTTTGTTTCACCTTTTTAAAGATCTTGGCCTCTCCAGGAAAATAATCAACTCCTTTCTAGAAAAATTTCTGCATCTCAAATTCTATGGCTTCGAAGGGGGAGTGAATGGGTGGTAAGGTGAACGCTCACATGTGGCAAGACAGCTGTCCTAAACCTACCACCGCCGGTCGTTAGTCCGGAATCCACCCTTCACCTCCCAGAAGTATAATAATTATATATGATGGGCCCGATTTTTGGTCGGTGAATTCCATGGCAGCTCCGTTTGTATTTTTTTTTATTTATTTTATTAAAGTGGCTGCCGCGTCGTGTTCATACGATCTTCTATCATAATGTTGTAATATTGCCCGGATAATAGGGTAGGCAAATATATTTATGGCCAGCAAACTCACATAAGCATTGACCGATCGACGATTTACAGGGGTTCATAACAGGTGATTTTCGAACAAATAGAACGAATCTATATACGGATAAAACTTGATAATAAAAATAGTTTTTAAATTATAAATTAACCTAAAATTTAAATAAGCAAATACTTATAATAAAGATAGTCCTATAAATGAAAATATATTACAATAAATTAAACTAAATTATGTTACTCTTGGACTATCACTGATATAACGTGTCTCCATAAACTTTTGCACAATCGACTAGACAGCCCAGCTAGTCTAGAAAAAGTTCAATTTCGTGTGCCACCGCGACTAACGAGGAGCTCTCAAACATTTTCGGTTGTCGCTTGCAATAACAACATTGGGTCGAATAGACCTCTTACCATGTGTCGCGTTTTTGATGAATCGTGTAAAGGATTAGATATATTTTATGATTCCATTAATATAATAAAAGATTCGATCATACCTAGCCTATCTCCTACTTCTTAAGATTTCACTAACTGCCATCCTAATGTAATGTATTATATGATTATTATATTATAACATACTATCGTATTATATCATATTATGTATAATAAATATTATTATCCAATTAGGTACTCATACTTCTATTTTGCTCTATCCAAATAACCTTATCAACTTATTTAATAATTACTTTTCTTATCTTTATATTATTATTAGCTTTATTATATTTTTTCTACTATCAACGTGTTCATGTTATTTCTATGTTAATTTGTAATGCAAGCATTGTAAACTTTTCATAGGATAGTAAATTTGTTTCGTTTGAATATGTTTTTAAAATACTGGTATCATATATTTACTATTTGTAAGTTTGATATAAAATAAATAAATAAATAATTGTAAATTTGGAAAATAAATAAGAATATGTTTTAATAGATAGATAGTCACAATTATTATAGACAGAAATAGACAAATTATCATAGATGCATATATACGCAATCACACATACATAATAATATGCATGCCTATTGAATTATAAAATAAGAGTGCACTTCTATTACACTCACGTTAATTACATTTAAAAAAATAGAAGTCTAATATTTTGCAATATCGCCCCAACACCATCCGATTGAGCTGAAATTTGGAATGCAGGTATCATTTCAATTTCAATTTCAATTTCAATTTATTTCTGCTCCAGTAGGTAGGCTTTCCTACACTTGGATGCGTCTTTGTCTCTAAAATTTTAAATAATGTAATTAATTAAAGAATATTAACTATCATTATATAGTTGTGGCAATATAAATTAATTTTAGTAAATTATAATTGGTTTGAAAACCATTGATAAATAGAAAATAATCTAATAATCAGAATTGCTGATCAAAAAAAGAGCTCAATGTCTGTAGTCATAATTATCAAGGCAATAATATGATGGTCAAGAAAATAGATGAGGGTATATTAAAAATATCTAAATTTAAGTTAATTGTCAAATCTAGCAATACAGCCGTCGTCGATAAAAATAAAAATAAAAATTACGTTCTTTGGCAAAGTTGATTATCATGAATTATCCGTTATTTTACATTAGGATGCTCTGGAATAAGAAATCAGCATTATCCAAATCTCTTAAGTCATATACAGGATTCTTGACTAGGCCATTAAATAAGACTTTTTTAAATTGGTTCTCTCCAAGACTTCTGATATGTGTTGGGACCTTGTTATAATAACACAGGCTTTGATGAAGGAAACTGTTGCGCACTTTACTAAGCCTGTGCCGATTTAGATGTAGATCAAATTTATTTCTTGTATTGTGTTGATGGAAATCGCTATTCGCCGGGACATCCGATATGTGCTTACGAGCGAACATAATATTTTGTTGGATATAGCACGAGTACATCGTCATGATTCCCGACTTGATGAAAAACGGCTTACACGAAGTTCTTGGAGAAGCTCTGTAAAGACTGCGTAAAGCCCTTTTCTGAAGGATAAGAATCCTCTTCGAATTTGCTGCCATTCCCCAAAACATTAGACCATATGTCATCAAAGAATGAAAATCATTGCAAGAGTCATGGCAAGAGTTCATTCAAGTGATTGTCGTTGACCTGGGTGCAGCAGGGGAGTGCTAGCTATACTTCAGTCTCGAATTATTGGACTTAAAGACTCGACATTTGGTACACAGATGGCCTTGTTGGGTTCATTTTTGAAAATAGTCATTGCACACCCTTGCACATCATAAACCCTTGACACAATCATTATCAAGGGAGTGGAGTTGGGAGGGAGGATGCGGGTTGGATGAGGGGGTAGGGGTGTTTGGCGCGAGGAGGGGAGGGGAGGCCTATTCAGCTTGCCAGGAACATTTTTGGATGACTCAATCGATTTTTTTATCTCTACTAATATTATAAAGAGGTAAAGTTTGTGATGTTGCAGGAAGTAATCTCTGGATCTACTGAACCGATTTTGAAAATTCTTTTACCAATAGAAAGCCACGTTATTTGTGAGTGTCATAGGCTATATATTAATCCGAAAAACGAAAAGACTTTTTCGTGGTAGCAGATTTCCAAAGTAAGTCGGAAAAAACGGTCGAACGAAAACGTTTCTAACGAACGCTGCCTTAACGATGAGAGATATATGATTAAGTTCTATAGAAAAGTTGTAGAGCTTGATAATGCCTACAAAAAAGTCAGCGACAGCATATGTCTCACTTTTATATTTAAGTAACAAAAAGTAGTATTTTATATTAAAAAAATAATTTAAATCGTTAGGTCATGTTTATTGGTCATATTATCAACAATAATTATGAATTATTATCAAAATAAGTAAATTTATCGTCTCAAGTGTTTGAAACAAAAGACTTTTCCTTGTTACTGCATATAATTTCACTTTTACTGCATAAATGGTTAAAGAGATAAGACACTCACAAATAAGACATTCACAAGAAGACACTCACAAATAACGGTAATATAGTCAAATTGGCATGCAAATATATATGCAGTAAAAATATAACCCTTCTTTTGGCAGTCTGGAAATAAATCATAGCACTCGGTACTAACCGAACCACACTCATAATTTCATCACAAGTAAAAAGTTTTACCGCCCAACGAAGTGGGCACGGGTCAGCTAGTATATTTATAAGTGTAGCGTTGAATAAAATTATATTCGTAACGGAATATATACATAATTATGTGTAAATGAAATATAGGGATGTGAGGATCAGGATGCTTTTTTTTAGATCTTCTTTTCTGAAAATGCTCAGCGCTGGACAGGTATCATCGCGTCGGTTAGTAGTTGAAGATCGTTATTCTATCGAATTTATTTAGCATCTTACTTATTCGATCTGTCACGCCCTTGACGTATGGTAAGAATGCTCTTGATCTGCTCGGTTTCTAGGTTTCGTCTGTATTGGATCGCGAGTGTGTACTGTGATATTTTCCGTAACCATTTCTCCTCAGGACATCATTGACGTGTTCCATCTGCCGCGAAAAATGCTCAGCGTCGCAAAGATCGGGTCCCATCAAACTTGCAGAAGGCAAATTTGCAGACGGCAATCTTGCAGACGGCATTCTTGCAGGCGGCAGTTTTGCAGAAGGCAATCTTGCAGAAGGCAGTTTTGCAAATGTCAAACTAACGTTTCGAGAACCTAACCTAACCTAACAGAAAAACTTAAAACATTTTTTTGTAATGTTTAGTTTGATGTACTAAATCATCCACTACAAGGATGCCGGTAATTAATGTCACTTCGATTTTAGGGAAAGAAAAACCTAACCTAACCTAACCTACCAGAAAAACTTAAAATGTTTAGTTTGATGTACTGAAGGTTGCCGCCTGCAAGGTTGCCTCCTGCAAATCTGCCCTCAACAAATTTGGAGCTGTCAAAAGTGACATTTGTGCAAGTTTGCCGCATGCAAAACTGCCCCCCCCCCCAAAGATCGCGTGCTCGATTCACAAACGACGTTTGTGCACTGAGCGTAGATGGTAGGGTTGATGGTGTGTTCTTGAATGCAAATATCTGACCATATGTGTGGGCTTCCGATATACCGTATGTCTGAGAGTATTGTCACTTCTCCTCGTCACTTCGACATCCAAAAATGGTAGGGAGCTGTTGTTGTAATCCATAGTTTTATTCACATCATAGTTTATTCAATAATAGTTTATTCAATAAATGAGTTAATACAAAACACAATCTCATGTAGGTAATGTTCACTCCAAATCCCCTACCCGCCTGTCCTGTCCCATTACACCGTGTTGCCAGTATGTAACATATTACACAGTGTTGCCAGTATGTAACATCTCTCCCCGGTTTAGTTAAAGATTCTACGTTAATTTACAATAAAGGAGGAAAAAGCTACTGTGAGAGACGCTGTGTTGATTTATGGATCACACGGATGTAGTCTCGGAGATGGGCTGGAGGAACACCAGCTGTAGCTCGTTGTGTTCGACGTGGAATCTGCTGAGGTGCTGGAACTTCGTCTTCTGATTCGGTGTCTTCAGGTTCTTCTTCGGCGATGACTTCTGGTTCCGCAACTTGATGCGGCAGAATCTGAATGTCAAAGGCTTCAAGCAAAAGGTTTTCAGCGTCGAGGAATGTGAAGCGTTTCTTGAGTTGATTTGCGTGGGCTTTGACTTCTCTATCTTCAGTTTTCACTATGTAATCGACGGACCCGCACTTGCGCAAAATTTCTCCTTCAACCCAGCGCCACTTATTGATATTGGAAAAACGCTTTATGAAGACCTTGTCACCAATTTCGTAGCTTCGTTGCTTAGCGCCGTGGTGAGAATTGAACTGCCGTTCCATCTTGACGTTTCGCTCACCTGGTGCTGTCGTTGTGGGCTTGAGAAGGTCCAGTCTCGTCTTCATTGGCCGTTTAGTCATCAGTTCATGAGGTGATTTGTTTCCCAGATTGTATGATGGCGTTGAGCGATATGTTGCGAGGAATTTGCGCAGAATCTCGTTGGAGTTGCCTTCGCCTGTGAGCTTTTTGAGTCCTTGCTTGAGCGTCTGGACGAATCGTTCTGCCTGTCCGTTGGATTGTGGGTGATAAGGTGCCGTGGTAATGTGCTCGATTCCTTTGAGCTTGCAAAACTGCTGGAAGTGATCGGACGTGAACTGAGGTCCATTGTCTGACACAATCGTGTCGCAAATGCCGTGACGAGCGAAAGCTTCTTCCAATCGGTCGGTTGTTTGCTGCGAGGTCGTGCTTGTCCGAAGCTGTGAAGTTTGTTGCGCAACTTTCACAGCTTCGGACGGTTCCTTCGATTTCAGCGTCGAGTGATGGCCATGAAACCTTCTGTCGAGCGAGAAGCTTCATTCGTTCGATTCCTGGATGGCCTTGATGAAGCTCCTTAAGAATTTCCTTTCGATAGCGCTTTGGAATTACGATTCGGTCGCCGAAGAAAATGCAGCCGTTTATGAGAATGAGCGAATCGTGTCGTCCGAAATACTCAGCGGCTTCGTCATCAACGATGTTTCGACGTTTACTAGGCCAGCCATTCTCGATGTACGTTGCAATTTTTTGAAGTGATTCGTCGCGGCTGGTTTCATGCTGAATGGCTTCAAAGGTGATGGGAAGCTTCTTGACAGTGTCGATTGCGAAACATCCGGCTGTGCTCTCGGCGATGACTCGAGCAATGAAAATGGAGCTATCAGGTGCGTATGAATGGGATTTCACCGCTTTTATGTTCACCTTCGTACTTCCAATGACGATTTCTTCTTCAGGCTTCTCGTGCTTGCTGATGAGTCTCGAGATGAAGTCTGCGTAAGCGAAACTCTTTGTGTTGATGTAGCGAATGTTGAAGTCGTATGCGAGCAGAATTAAGGCATAGCGTTGGAGACGACTTGCTGTATGCACGGGAATGCCTTTCTTGTTGCCGAAGATTGCGAGCAGAGGCTGATGATCAGTCTGGAGCTCGAACTTGCGTCCGTATACGTAGCGGTGGAACTTTTGAAGTGCAAATGTGAGTGCAAGGGCTTCACGTTGTATCTGCGGGTAGTTCTTCTCGGCAGCAGAGAATGCACGAGCTGCATGCATCACCGGCTTCATATTTTTATCTGGCATCTCGTGGAGAAGGACGGCTCCCATTCCGTAGCTGGAAGCGTCGGCTGCGACAATGAGCTTCTTGGTAGGATCGTAGTGAGTGAGTGCCAAGTCGGATGCAAGAATTTTCTTGAGCTGCTCGAATGCCTGCTGGTGCTTTTCTTGCCAATTGAAGTCGATGTCATCTTGCAACAGTTCGTCCAATGGGCCTCGGAGACCTTTGATATGCGGGATGAACTTGCTGTACCAAGTTACGGCGCCAAGAAAAGATTGAAGTTGCGCGACGTTTTTTGGAGCCGGGATGTTCTGAAGTGTTGCAAGTTTGTCAGGACTCGGTTTGATGCCGTCAGCGCTGATGATGTGTCCAAGGAACTCGAGCTGCTGCTGGCCAAAAGAGCACTTCTCGAGTCTGAGGTGGAAACCGTGTTGTTGAATGCGAGTCAATGCCTCGAAGAGATTTTTGCGGTGGTCATCTTCATCAGTTCCTCCCACAATGAAGTCGTCGATGAACGGGAAGATGCCCTTAGCTCCGCTCATCATGTTGCTGACAAGTTTTTGGAAAATTGCCGGTGCTGGCTTGACTCCTGGTTGTAGGCGATTTACCTGATAGAGTCCGCAATGAGTGTTGATCGTCATTAGCTTCTTTGATTCGCCATCCAGCTCGACCTGAAGGAATGCGTCTGAGAGGTCGATTTTGCTGAATTTCTTGTACGGTGACAGCTGAGCGAAGATTTCATCAGGCGTTGGCAGCGGATATTGCTCAGGTTCGAGGGAATCGTTGAGTCCGGTGGAGTAATCAGCGCAAACACGGACACGTCCATCCTTCTTCTTGACGGCGACGATTGGAGCGGCGTAAGCAGAGTTCTTGACTGGACTGATGACACCCAGGAGTTGTAAGCGCTTCAACTCTGCTTCAATGACCTCGGCTGCTGCGAACGGAACTGGTCGGCTCTTGCGGTAGATTGGCTTTGCATCTGGGATGAGAGTAAGTGATGCTATGATAGTGCAGAGTCCTAGCGTGTTATTGAAAAGGCTTGGGAAATTTCGTTGAACTTCCTGCTCGAGCTGCGATGGTGTCTCCGTTATGATGTTATTGCAGATGCTGGCAATAGGAATGTTCCAGAGATCAAGTGCATCCATCCAGTCGCTGCCGAGGACGTTGAGTTCTCTTGCGACGTAGCAGGGACCTTTGTCTTCACGATCGTGAAGTCTTAAGCGAGCTGAGAACTTGCCGAGCATCTCAATCTGGTCTCCCGAAGCGCTGTAAGCTTGTTCTTCGCAGTCGGATAACTTTGGTGAGCCAATTTTCTTCCAGTTTGCTTCGGAGATGATGGTCCAGTCGGAACCTGAATCGAGTTGAAGTCGTAGCTTAATGTTGCCGATGGCCGGTTCGACGAACTTTCGTGCACCGATGGATGCTGATGTGATCGCGAGACTCTGACGACGCTCGTCCCGGCGGTTAAAGCGGTTTGGTCTCAGACGGAATCTCCTGAGGAACTCAAATGCTGATGCACAAAAGCCTGCCTTGTGTCCTTTCACCTTGCATGTAGCGCATTCCGTTTGTCTGTAGGGGCAGTCTCGGTGCCAGTGAAGATCTCCGCAGAAGTAACAAGGATTTGATGGGACTGCCAAGTCGTCACGAGCCTGCGAAACTTGTTTCTTTGGTTGTCGAGAGTTTTGAGCGCTGGTTGTCTGTTGCAGACGCTGCTGCGGGCGCTGCTGTGGGCACTGCTGTGTGAGGAGGATCTCGCTCTTGATGGCTGCCTCCGGTTGCTGAATCATGGCTTTCTCTATTTTCAAGCTTGATAAGCGCTTCGCCACATTGCAGACGTCATTGAGATCGAGCTTAGGAATGGTATTCGGGTCTGCAGCTGCCGCGCGGCTTAATTCGATGTCGTCAAGCTTCGTCAACAGATTCTCAAGCACACGAGAATCTTCTGCATTGTTAAGACCGGTCGTGAAGATAAGCACTTTGAAGTCCTCAGCGGTGCAGTTGGCAAAGTCGAACTTCTCGCATCTGGTGTTGACTCGATTCGTGTACAGGTCGTAGCCTTCACCTGACTCTTTCTCGACGCGCAAGCACCTTTAACGGAGTGCGAATTGAGACTCTCTGCGGCCGAAAAGCTGTTTGAGTACCTCCACCGCACGTTCGAATGTAATTGTTTGTTGTGTGGCGGGTAGGATTCTGTCAGCGAAGGTCTGGTAGTCCGAATTGGTGAGCCTTTCTGTGAGTAAGCTGATCTTCTGTGTAGCGGTCATCATTGCAGCGTCTTCGACAAATATTGATTTGTATCTTGCATACCAGCGGTCGAAAGTGAGGTTATTATCTGGTGAGAATTCAAATGTTGTCATGCGGCCAGCCAAGGTCTTGTAGAGTGATGTTGCTTGGAAAACGGGAGCTGCAATTGGATCTGCGGTATGAGCTTGACCTGCGGCGGAGGCTGCTTGTACATGAAGTTGTTCTAGGATTTTCTGATTTTGTTGCATAAGTCGTGAAACCAGTTCTCGGTCAGCAGCAGCTCGTTCGTCAGCTTGTTCAGCTTGTTGCTTCATCAGTTTCACCAATTCCTGCACTGATTTGTCCATGTTGCAAGGTTATGTTATTTTTGACACACGGAAAAAAACTTTCGATTTTTTGCTTAGATCGCGTGAATTCGTTCAATCCTCGTCGCCACTGTTGTAATCCATAGTTTTATTCACATCATAGTTTATTCAATAATAGTTTATTCAATAAATGAGTTAATACAGAACACAATCTCCTTCTTCTTCTTCTTCTTTTATTTTGGCAATTCCGCTATACAGCAAGCGATTGGTGCCAGTTTTTTATCAGTCTTTCTTCTTAGTGCTTCCCGATGACTGGGGGATCTATGGTTAGTAAACCCCCACCTTGAACAATGACCAAGAACAGACAAATGACTTCACATTTACATGCCTTATAAAATGGAAATATTTCAATTCTACCATGCACTAACTACATGTCCTTTGGGAATATTTCCCTGTGGACATCACATTGTGGATATTAAAAGGACAGGATATTCTAATTAGGATGTCCCATGGGTGTGGATGTTTTTAAAATGGCTAGTAAAAAGGTTAAATTTGCCTCTTGAATTATATCGACACGTTATTAAGGGAAATAAACTTTGTAATGTTTTTATAAACTTTTATCGAATTCGATGCCAATAGGATGTCAATTTATGTTGGAAGGCAGATTTTATATTTTACTAAGTTTGGAATAAATGATGGGTAGTTGTTGAGAAGGGGACAGTTAAAGAATATGTGATCTAATGTGCAATTGTGGTAGCCACAGTCGCACTGGGGGGAGGGCAGCACGTTTATGCGGAAGAGATGAGAGGGGGTGGAGCAGTGTCCTATTCGCATTCTGCAGATTGATGTTATTTCCTTCCGCTTAAACGGCTTCTTGTAGTACCATGGTTTAGAGGGAATTGTAGGGTTAAATTGGGAGTAGTGTTTGCCCTTGTTGCTGCAGGAGGAGAGCCAGGTCTTATTCCACTTTTCTTTCATCTTTTCTTCTATTACTTGAAAAATGTCTGATGCCGGGATTTTAATTTTCAGGAGAACTCCCCCTGACCGTGCCTCGTTTGCCATTCTGTCAGCGTACTCATTGCCTAAGATTCCGGAGTGCCCAGGGATCCACATCAATATTATCTCGCCCCCAGCTTCACTGATGAGGCGGTATTGTGATCTAATAAGGTTCTCTATGTGAGTCGGACGGTGCGATATAGAGGGGGAATTAAGCTTATCTAATAGGCTTTTCGAGTCTGTGAATACGACTCCTTGGGGAGACCGTTTAACCCGCATATATTCCAAGGCCTTGAGTACTGCGACGCTTTCTGCCGTGTAGATGGAGGCATTGCTAGGCAGCCTAAATTTAAGAGAGATGTTGAGATTGGAATGAAATATACCCACCCCCACGTACGTGCCCGCCTCGGCCTTCGACCCATCCGTGAAGAGGAGATCCCAGCCGAGGAACCTGTCTGCGACCATTCTCGCAAAGGTGCTATTATTCAGTGGCGAGGGATCCTCACCTGCGGGGGTCTTTGTTATTCCTGAGTCATAACATATGGTAGGGTGCTCAAACCTTTCAGGGAAAGGAAGTCTGAAATCCGGGAGGATGTGATCTCTCTGAATAACCTCTTTAAAGTGATGCAGTTTGCGATGGCTCCTACATAGAGCCGAGACTTTGCTATTTGGAGAGCCTTGGGAGAGCTCACATAGGAGCTTTAGTTTTGGCACTAAAGGGTGTTTGGACAGTTGGAGCCTCTTGATGTAAAACTTGTCTGCCAGGAGCTGGCATCGAAGATCAGTGGGAGGCTCGCCAGATTCTACGAGGAGGGCGTTTGTTGGGGAGCTTCTCATGGCGCCAATGACACATCGTAGGCCTTTGTATTGTAGGGAGTTCAGTTTGTCTTGGAGTTTTTTGGTTAAAGGGTAACAAATGAAGGAGGCGTAGTCTAATTGTGAGCGGACTAGGGCGTTGAACAGAAGTTTAGTGGTGAAAGGGTGTGACCCCCACCAAACTCCGCTGGTTGCTCGGAGTATGTTTAGTGCTCTCTCTCCTTTGTTGACCACTTGGTCAATGTATGAGGTCCATTGTAGTTTGGCATCTAGTGTAACTCCTAAGAATTTGGCATGAGATTTAATTGGGATGACTGAGTGGTTGAATTTGATGTTTAAGGGTGTCGGGGTTCTCTTGCGGGTGAAAACTACAGCATTGCTTTTAGATGGGGAGATTGATAGTCCGGAGTCGTTGAGCCATACCTCCAGATCCTCTAGGGCCTCTGAGACTTTCCGGAGGGCAGTAGGTATGTTTTGTGAGGAACTATATATCACAATATCGTCCGCGTATTGTAATAACCTGCAGTGTCTCAAAACCACCTCCTCCAAACCTCTGGTGTAGAGGTTGTAGAGGATGGGGGAGAGCACACTGCCCTGTGGGAGGCCCCTGAAAAGGGTTCTTGAAATGGGTTCTGCAGAGGTCATAATGTTAATCTTTCTTCCTTTGAGGGTTGAGATGATGAATGTTGAGAGTTTGTCCGGGACCCCCAAGTACTGTAGCCTCCTCTGGAGGAGTGGAAGCAGGACATTATCGTAGGCGGCTTGCACGTCCAGGAAGACCGCAACTACCGATTCCTTCCGTTTGAATGCCAGTCTTATATCTGTGGTGAGAATCGCCAGGTTGTCGAGGGTGCCTGATCCACGACGGAATCCAAACTGTGAGTTTGCTAGTTTGGCTGAAGTTTCCACGAACCATTCTAGTCTGTTTTTGATTATGTGCTCTGAAATTTTGCACAGGGTTGAAGAGAGAGCAATAGGGCGGAAACTTTTGGGGGAGGACGGATCACAATTGGGTTTGGGGATAGCGATGACCGCTTGGGACCTCCAGGAAGTGGGAGATATGCCTTGATCAAAGAACCCGTTCAGGAGATCTAAGTAGTACCCTGTGATGTTAGGGCAGCAAGAGGGGATGAATGCGTAGGGAATAAGGTCCTCGCCTGGGGCTGAATCTCTAGCCTTGTTCAGGGCGGCATCTAATTCTACCAGGCTGAAGGGGGAAGACATTTCGGTATGTGAGGAAGGATGCGCACTAGGGAGGATTTCCGGTTCTGTGTTGAGCTCGTCGCTGCCGGGACAATATGGGGGGGCCAGGCAATTAACAAATTGGTCCAGTGTCTCTCCATGTACTGGGGGGGAGGAGTTAAGGTTCGAAGCTCTCCTGAATCTTTTGACCATAGCCCAGACAGTGGAACTCGGAGTATCCGGGGAAAGGTTGGAGCAGAATTTTTTCCAACCTTCTCTTTTTTTACTTGAGAGGAGTTTTCTGGTTTCCTTGGCTGCGATTTGGTATGAGTTGTGATTGCTAGTGTTCATATCACTCAGATAAGTAGAGAGGCAGAGTTTCCTCCTGCCAACCGCTTGGTTGCACTCAGCATCCCACCATGGAGGAGATTGTCGGACTGGAATTTTGGGGGTTTGTTTTTTGAAAAACTTTTCAGCCGCTGATAATATGCAAGAGGACAAGGAGGAGTAGCACTCCTCTAGGGGGGTGCTTTCGAGTGGGGGGAGGAGTGTTGCTGCGTCGTTTAAGTGAGCGCAGAAATCCGAGAAGTTTTTTTCCTTATTACTAAACTTAAAGAGTGCACGACGGCTAATGGTGGCTCGATTAATCAGAGTGAAGTGAGTATTAATGAGGATGGGAAAGTGGTCACTACCCAATGGGTCATCCAATACTTGCCAAGTACTGTCTATTTGGAGGCACGGGGAGCATATCGAGACATCAGGGGCCGAGGAACGTTCTGATGGAAGTGGAACCAAGGTGGGTGAGCCGTCGTTCATGATGCACATAGAATGTTTATCCATCATATTTATCAGGGCATCTCCCTGTCGGTCAGAGAGCGAGCAGCCCCAAAGTGGGGCATGCGCATTTAGGTCTCCAAGAATGAACACAGGCCCGGAAATACCTCCGAGGGTCCGGGACCACCATTTTTCCGTAATAATCGTCCTGGGGGGAGCATATAGAGAAAGAAATGTGCACTCATTTATTCTGCCAGAGGCCAATTGGACATTGTTCCCCGGGGAAGCCAGGGCCAGCGGAGAGTGGATAAGTGAGTTCTTGAACATAAGGATAGTCCCACCCTTCCCGTCGAGGCGGTCATCACGGAGGACAGTGTAACCTGGTATGGTAAAGTTATTGGAGGGGGACAGCCAAGATTCAGAGATAGCTGCCACGTCAACCTCACGTTGATGCAGCAGTTGGATGAGCTCATGCTTTTTGGGTATCAGGCTTCGGCAATTCCATTGCAAGATGCAAAGCGTTGCCATTCTGCAGATATAAATTGAATCTACAAGTAAATTAAAGGTTAAAAATGAAATATAAAAAATGTGTAATATATACCTATATGTATATATAAAGAAACAAGTAAGTGGGAAATTTAGCTGGAGCGGAAGTTTGTGACTGGGGCGTTAGGTTGGTCTGAAGGCAGATCCCGATCCGCCATCCAACGTGTCTGATAATTGAAGGTCAGTGACAGTTATCATTGAGGAGGTGTCGCTGGAAGCCGAGGCTCCAGAATTGGTGTTGTGTTGGGCCATAAGCACCTGTAAGAGGGCTGCTATCTGATCCAGAGTAGTTTTAGGATCTCCATTAAGACCACAGCCGTTAACGGATTTATATGGGAAGTAGTCCCATCGTAGTTCGTTTGATTTGTCGTGAACAGGGGAGCGAGGCGGGGGAGGGCTCTGCAACTTCCGTTTCTTCCCTACGCCTTTATTTTTACCTGAACGGATAGGATCCGAGACGATAATTCTTGGTCTCATTGGGGAGAGTGGGGAATTAAAGGTAAAAGGTTGTGTTTGTGGGGTAGTTGCTGCAATAGATGCATATGAGGCAGATGTTGTCTTAGGTACTCTCGAGAGAGCATCATTAAATGATATGCCTTCTTTTGCCATGATGTTTTTTATTGCCTTTTGACGGCTATATTCGGGGCATTTTTGGTCCGTAGCTGTGTGTGAATCGTTGCGACAGTTAACGCAGAAGGAGAGAGATGCCTTGCAACTCTCCCCCGCATGGGCCTCACCGCAACGAAAGCACCTGGGAGTTTTAGATCGGCAGGTCTTTTTTAGGTGACCGTACCGACAGCAAGCTGTACAGAGAGCAACTGGAAGGGAGTAAATCTCTACTGGGAGGCTATTGTAGTATATTAGGACTTTTTCCGGGAGCTTTTGTCCCTCAAATGTGAGAACAACCGTTCGAGAAGGTTTATAAACCACGTTGCCTGAATCGTCCGAAGATCGGTAATTAAGGCGGCGGATCCGCTTGACTACGAAAGGATTGGAGGCGTTTAATGCAGAGACTATCTCCTCATCAGGTATATCCGTGTCCAGTCCCTTTACCAACCCCAATCTGACCGTGGCGAAGGAAGGGATGAAGGCTTTGTAATTTTTTACTCTTAAGAAGTTAGCTTTAGTAAGGTTATTGGCAGCTCTCGCAGTTCTCAAGGCCACCTCGATGCGGTTTCTTCCCGTCTTTTTAATTGTTTTGACGTCTTGAACTTTATTTGCTTCAATCAGTTTCCCGACAGTAAGCGGGTAGATAGACAAATTCGAATTTGTACTCTCAGAATTGTTGGAATTCTCTGGGCAAAATTGAATATAAACTATGAAGGGCCCGGGCGAGTCCTCCTTGTACATGTTTTCGGCAGCTATTTGCCTAGTTTCGATGGCTTCTCCCGCAGCCACGTCAGACCTAACCTCGACAGTCATTCCCAACGGCGCCCGCGAGTCCATCTCCTGTTCCGATATTGCACAAATAGGGCTTGTCGGAGTCGCCGGGCGTGCCCCCGTCGACCCCCCCTGTCTCCGTTCCATTCACAGGCAATCTAAGGAGGGTACATCCAGATAATTTTGAAAAAAAAAGAATAAAAAAGTTTGGAGATGCTACCCGCAGGAATGGCTGACGAGACACGCTATTTAATCCGGGGGTATAAACAAAAATGACGACAAACTTACAGTTTCCGTGAACGATCCCCGCCAAACCACTGAAGGATGACCTGGACAACACAGACAAAACAACAAAAAACGAGGGGAAACAAGGATTCACAGAGCACAACAAACACACCCTGCCCCGTTAGTTCCTAAATCGAGAGAGACAAAAAAAAAACTTATATGGCCAAAATGGCGGTTGCGACACTACGCACGCCAAAGGGCAACGAATGAATCCCGAACACAATCTCATGTAGGTAATGTTCACTCCAAATCCCCTACCCGCCTGTCCTGTCCCATTACACCGTGTTGCCAGTATGTAGCATATTACACAGTGTTGCCAGTATGTAACAGCTGTCCTTCTCTACTTCATAGGTGAATCTGATTTTTGTGTGTATGGAGTTTAGATGACCCAGAAATTCTTTCACCGTTTCTATGTTGCCCTTCAGGATGCAAAAGGTATCGTCCACATAGCGAAGCCAGAGAATGGGCCTAATTTTGGAGGTTTTTATGGCTATCTTATTTATGTAAAATAACCGCGATAGTCTCCGATTTCATACCTGGTGGGTCAATTTGAAATGATAACCTTTTGATGCCTAACCAACTGATGCCTGCATTCGAAATTTCAGTTCAATCCGATTAAGCGTTTGGACGCTATCGTGGAGGAGCACACACAGGCGCACAGAGACACTTCTATTTGAAAATGGTCTTAATTGTCTCAGGGGGGCTCAAAAAGGATATTTCATTGCAGCTCCGTTTGTATTATATTTTTATTTATTTTATAGAAAATTTGATGAGTTGGAACAATTCTGAGAGGAGACTGAGAAGGAAAGATAGGCAAAGAATTGGATCCCATGGACCCCAAACTTCCCGTGTTTCTCGTCAAAAACAATAAAACGCAGTGATTTCGTTATGAGTATGGAAAATAGAGGGATTCTGCATCACAGCTTGAATAACGCTATATTCCACATTTTTTTATTTGATAAACTCTTTAATTTATACTGTTACAAATTCATATAATTATACTTAATAGAAAGTGTTTCATTACGTAAATTATGCACCAACACAAAATTAGTACTTATATATACAAGGTATACAATATCAGATTATAGGACTATTAGAGCACCCGCACACTGGGCCACCGGTGTCGGCCACATTTTTATTGGTTTTTATGAGCTAATATCTAAATATTTTTGTATGTAAATAAGCAAAACTAAATATTACCTTTGATAGAGAATCTAATAAAGATCACGATAGTATTTACAATTTCTAAATAGGGATCCGTATTTTTCCGTAAGCAAGTACAAGTTAAAAATGCTGACTTTTTTTTCACTTTTTCTTTCGAGATTTCAATATTCTATATACTTACGAAATTTCAATACAATTATTGCAGTTTTTTATGATTGCTGTAGTAGTTCCATAGTTATAGTATATTTTGTCGAGCGCGGCGATATTGCAAGAAATTCCAATAAATTGCCGCGGTCTGCCATTAAATTATGCCGCTACTCGAAGGGTTAAAAATGTTTAAATAAAAAAAAATAACATCCATTTTTTTTTGTAAATTTTTTCCTTCCAATTTTGTTATCAACACTTGCTTTGTCGCTTGTACTGATTCAACCCCTTGAAGGTTGCCGGTTAATTGAAACTAACCTGTATACTCCTATAGTATTAGATTAGTCGTCATAGTACATTTTGGCAACCCTTCTGCGCCGGTGAAATGCAGGCGGCGCTGATAACATTGCACAGCGAAACCAATAGCAAGGTATTTGACCATCTATAATAACATTGATAATGGGCCCGATTGCGTTTCTTTGTGAACTAAAACTGAAATTAGTTCAAGCGAACGAGATAGAGCAATACGTTAGGAGGAATATGAAACGAACGATCGTTGATAAAAACTGCCTGTCGAACTTATATTCGTCCGAATAAATTTGAACACATTTCGTGCGGTGTTAGATTAAGATGCTTTATCTTTGGTGAGTAGTTTTAATGCAATAAAGTGACAGCCATTCATTACTACCATTCGTTTTTAATCTACTTGTCACAATTGAATTTTGCAATGTATGCATGTTTAGAAACATGTATGCATATTCATGAATTATACAATGTATAATGACTCGTTAGGTATCAAAGCAATATAAAAATAAATTCCCATTTTACACAGACTCAAGACTCATAGGGTTCAAAAGGTTGATGTCGGCGGAGAGAGATCATCCGGCTCGTTAGCATACGAGTATATGGGAGTACCACAAGGTTCAATACTTAGACCGTTCCTTTTTCTTATTTATATAAATGATTTACCTTACACAGTAAAACCAAATTGTGAGATAGTTTTATTCGCAGATGATACCTCTTTGCTATTCAAAGTAGGTAGACAACAACATAATTATGACGATGTGAATGATTCTATCTCGAATGTTGTGGAATGGTTCACAGCAAACAATCTGCTACTAAATGAAAAGAAAACAAAATGTATAAAATTCACTTCCAAATGTAAAGCAGATAGGGCCAAATATTATCATAAAAAATGAGCGCCTAGAACTGGTCGATTCCACTGTATTACTTTAGATAAAAAGCTACAATGGGGCCCACACATTAAGAAATTGGCCGACAGGCAAGTTCTGCGGCATATGCTGTAAAAAAAAATTGTAATTTAACAGATATAGACACCGCAAGGTTGATTTACTTCAGCTATTTTCACACCTTGATGTCGTATGGCATCTTGCTGTGGGGTCATGCTGCTGACGCTGATCAAATATTTATACTACAGAAACGAGCCATCCGCGCTATTTATAAATTATAAAAGCGTTACGCGTCGTTACGCGAAAAATTTAAAGAAATCAATATTTTGACACTTGCATCTCATTACATCTATGAAAACTTAATGTATGTGCATAAAAATAAAGAACTGTTTTTAAAAACTCTGATAGGCATGGTGTCAATACTAGAAATAAAAATAAACTTGCTGACCATAAAAGTCTACTCTCCAAAACCACAAAATCATTCAAAGGGCAATGTATGCTTCTACAATAAAGTCCCAGAAAACGTGCAAAATTTATCTGTGATACAATTTGTCATTTATTAAGAAAAAGCTGTACTCAAAGGGCTACTATAAAATAAATGATTATCTAGACAAAGACCCTTGGAAATAAAATGGTTACCTCGATGATTTATATCACGTTGTATGTCACAATAATTTGTTATAATGTCACAATAATTTAATTTTTATATCATTTATGTATGTTTGTATGCATTATTGACTTCAAAAAGTTACGATTTCGTACTATTGTGAATAAAAAACTTATGATTATAATTATTATCAAAAAAAAAACATTTTAGTAAATATACGTGTAATCATTATTGATTTACCACAAAACCAGAGCTATACTATAACGAGACCCGCTTTCAACAACCAAGTCTTCACATTCAACGTCGGTTGAAGTGTTTCAATCGCATATTTCACCACAGCTTCTATTCGTTCCGTACTAAATTTACAAAGCACCATGCTAAACACTAAATAAGTATAGTTCTCGACTAAATCCGGACGTTTCCTAATAATTTTCTGCGATATTTTTAAACATTTATAAGGCGCCTCGTAGTACGCTTCAATCAATTCCAGCAAAGGAGAGGTAATCAGATTGTTTTGAGTTTTTTTAATTAAAACTTTGGCTTTTGGTATATCGAAGTTGTTAATATGCGACTTTAGCGTGTGGAGAGATGTTAAGAGATGCTTTTCTGGATTTTCTATGGATTTTTTTATTAAAAAGGTTAGAAAAGCGATGGCTTCACTTGTGTACTTAGAGGCTGTGTTCAGGTTGATGAGGTCGATGAGATCGCGGTCGTCTTCGACGATTGCTAGAGTTCCGATTACTTTTACGCAAGAGTCGGTTTTCGTTAGGGAAATGGCTTGTTGCAACAGCGGTTTTGCGTCTGCCACCCCTTGCAAACGGTAGATAATCAGGGCGATCGCAATCAAGACGTTCGCTTTATCCGAATCGGAGGAGGCGAGCCACTCTAAGATCGTCTCGTAAGTCTCGTACGAGCGTTCATATTCGTTTAGTTTGTAAAGAGCGAGCGCTGCGACGCATCCTGATTGTAATGTGGATTTTCCGATTTTTTTTAAGTGTTCGATTGCTTCGGTGTAGTTCTCGTTGCGAAATAGGGCGCGGGCGTAGTTCAAGTTTGTGACGTCGTTTGATTCCATTTCGCATGCGTTTTTGAAACTGTTTAAACACGGTCTGAATAGCTTCATGTTCTCTTGGAGGAGACCGAGTTCGGTGAGGCTGAACGCGCTCGACTCGTACTCGTGGTGAAACGCGATCAAGTCGATGCCGGAGGGGATTGATCGCACAGCCGCTGCACGCGTCAATTTCGACGCGGTTCCATCGTTGATGATGCGGTTCAACCAAGAAGCGAAAGATAGAGCGCTCTCGTCGTGATAACCCAAAATGCACGCTTGTCGGAAGAGGTCCGCCGCTTCGTACGGTCGGATGCGCTCGGCGAGCAACGCTTGACCTGTCCAGCTGCGCGCGTACGACGGGTCCAATTGCTGCGCGTTTGCAAAGCAGGCGTTCGCGAGCATCGCATAATTTAATTCGATGTACAGCATCCCGAGATTTGTCCACGCGGCCGGCGATTCCCTGCAGCGGAGCGAACGCGTAAACGAATGCTGCGCCAAATCGTACCGCTTCAAACGCATCAACAGAACCCCGTACAGATTCCAATACACGTTGTTCGTTTCGCTCCGCACGCAGTGCGAAGCAAACGACAACGCTTTCCTCAAATATTCCTCATCGAGGGTAGTCTTGAAATGAGCGTAATGCGTCACGCTCAATTTGTAATAAAACGGTGATTTAGCCATTAGCGGTGCGACAGCGATCGCTTTCGTATAGCACGAAACGACAGCATCGAACATTTCATTCAGATTGTCTACGATGCGGTCGCCATATTTATAGGAGGCGTAACGCTTCGGTAGTTGCGTTACGATCGTGATCGCATCGCCTAATACGCGATGCTGCGAAGCGAAGCGCATCTCCGACACACAACATATTTGAATAGCGTTCTGCGCCGCTTCAGCCGCGCAATAATACAAGTGATTCTTCAAATATTCAGTCGATAGAGCGACGTAGCATTCCGCGAGTCCCTTGTTCACGCGTACGGGCGAGTACGAGGGATTGACGTCGCGCAGAGAGCGAAGCGCTTCCCTGTATCGACCGAGTGCGAGCAATATCAGCCCGGTTTGAGCGACGGCATAATCCGAATGCGTTATCGTTTCAATCTTGCCGCAGCATTTCAGCGACGAGTGATACGAACCGCGCAAAAAATATGCGTCGCTCAGACACTCCCAAGCCGTTACGTTTCGTTCATCGAATTTTATAACGTTGTGAAAACTGAGAATGGCATCGGTCCATTGATGTCTCTTTATGTGAAGTAAGCCGATGCGGTGATGCGGCCACGCAAAGCGGTTCCCGATCCTGTCGACTGCGGTTCGCAGCAACGCCAAATGCGACTCGTCGTCGTTCGCAGCGTGATGCAAAGCGCTGAGCTGAAGCATCGTTTCTGCGTCATTCGGTTTCAATTGGAACGCTTTCAAAAAACACTTCTTTGCTTTTATAACATTCTTTTCGACGTCGTTGTAGTATAGACCGAGGTAAAAAAACGGTTGGTAAACGTACGGGTTTAAATACGCCGCTTTCTTCAAAGCTTCAACGCTTTTTTCGTATTGCTTTAGCGACCAGTACGTGGCGCCCGATTCCATGTGAAACGCGAACGAGTCGCTCGGCGCTGTTTCAAGGAGTTGTTTAGCATCTTCCGCACGATTGTCAACGCGTAACAACATAGCTTTTAATGGGATGTAAAAATTGGATGCTGCTATCGTTTCCAGCAACTCGGATGCGCGTTCACGGCTTCCAATTTCAACGTAGGCTTTAACAAGCGCCGCGATGCAATCGACATCATTAACGTTTAATTTCTCAGCGATTGATACAGCTTCTTCCGAGTTATGTTGTGCTGCGATTATTATGCGGTTCACGCTGAGCCGCGCGGCGAGGCTCGCGCGCTCCGACTGCGCCGCCGCATTCAGAATCTTCAACAAGCTGCTCGCTTCGGAGTATTTACTCAGGCGGACGCAGCAATCGATCAGAACGACCGCCCCGTACACGCGGTTCGAAACTGAATCGATAAACGGGCAAAGCAACGAATACGCTTCAACGTATTCTGCGTTCAAGTAAAGGAACAGCGCGGTCAACAACGCGGCATCGTATGATGAAGGCGTTGTTTCTAACACGCGTTTTGAAATAGAGAGCAGTTCCGCTCGCGGCGTTTCTCCATTTCTAATATAGTATTCCGCACTTATTCGGCAGACAAAATCAAGAATGCAACCCGAGCGTTCTAAAATTGGTAAATTCAACGCTTTTTCAAGTGCAGATTCAAATCCGAATGCGTCGAAATAATGTTTGATCAATTTTAAAGTTGCGACTTCGTCATCATCCGTTATCCTGAATAGCTCAGAGACGAAATCGCGGTCTTCGGATTGAAACGATGGTCCGTTGCGCAGCAATTTCTTAGCGTAATCCAAGCTTGCGATATTATCAGATTTTTTATACGTTTCGTAGAAGAAGCGCAGCGTTTTGACGTCGTTTAAAATCAGCGACACTTCAAACAGTTTTTCGGCGTATTCACCAAATCGAGTTTTGTCGATTGTTATCATCGTGATGTAAACGTCGACGAGTCGCTCTTTGCTGGCGCCGTCGCGTCTCTTTTCGAGAAACGTGCACAGGCCCTGCCAAGCGAGGAGCTTATCGCGGCTGAGCGATATGGCGCTTTCAAACGCGGTTGAGGCTGCGTCCGAATCCTGCAGGGCTGCGCCGAGCAGAACGTGCGCCATGTAATTCTTGGGGTCTTTGCGCAGGGCCGCGCGGCAGAGATCCTGCGCATCCCTGAACTGTTTCTGCGTGATCGCCTCCTTCGCCTTCTTCAGCAGCGTCTTCGGATCCTCCTGAAATTATTAAAATAAAGAAATTATAAAATCCAGGAAATACTTACGAAAAGATGTTTGCTTTGTTGTGAATTTTTACAATGGGCAGATTTATTGTCATACGACAATCTTTTACAACCCACCTTATTTATTTATTTATTTATTTATTTATTTATTTATAACGTACAAGAACAAAAAAATACAAGGACATGCATACTGTTGTACATGAGGAATAATTAAGAACAAACATTATTATAGCGAAAAACATAGCTCTATGCATATAAATATGCTAGCATATCCGAATGAGGCGAAATCGCACAACCAACTAGACCTAGAAGGTCTGTCTCTGGCTGTGCTGTGTTATACCAACTGTATTTTTGTAACTCGCGAACTGACGAAGGTGATCAGTTTTAATACACACTTACACTTCAAAATAGTATTATGAAGTGTAAGTGTGTATCTCTCCTTATTGCATTCGATTCTTTTTGTCTCTCTTCTTATTACAATTCTAAATTCGAAATTGTAAGTGACAGCAGCATTCATTTCGAATTTTCCATAATAAAATCGTAATCTATACTAATAATATTATAAAAAGGTAAAGTTTGTGACGTTGTAGGAAGTAATCTCTGGATCTACTGAACCGATTTTGAAAATTCTTTTACCAATAGAAAGCCACGTTATTTGTGAGTGTCATAGGCTATACATTAATCCGAAAAATAAAAAGACCTTTCCGTGGTAGTCGGATTTGCAAAGTAAGTCGGAGAATAAGCGGTCGAACGAAAACGTTTCTAACTAACGCTGCCTTAACGATGAGAGATATATGATTAAGTTCTAGAGAAAGGTTGTAGAGCTTGATAATGCCTACAACTTTTATATTTAAGTCACAAAAAGTAGTATTTTATATTAAAAAAATAATTTTAATCGTTAGGTCATGTTTATTGGTCATATTATCAACAATTATGAATTCATCAAAATATCAACTACCCTAGGCAACTTAAATACGATCTTCCAAGCAGAATGCATTGGCATCACCAGAGCAGCACAGGCAGTCGCAGCCAAAGATGTCGGAGACGTAAGTTTGAAATTTGTCTCCGACAGTGCCTCCGTGCTACAAGCGCTAGCAAGTGACGCGGCGGACGAACTGGCCAAAAGGGGATCAAAGGAAATAGTATATGGACCAGAACCCTTGATGCCCATTCCCCAGGCCCAAATAAAAACATGGCTACGCAGGAACACCGAAGAAACCCACCTTACAGAATGGAAAAAAAACGCAGGATGCAGGCAAACAAAGAACGCGGTTCCGGAAGCGTCCAAAAAACTTGCCCGCAACCTCACCAGATTAAAAAGGGACAAAATCCGTAAAGTCATAGGTACTATGACAGGCCACTGTCCCCTAAACAAACACCTGTTTACCATAAGTGTGACAGACAGCCCTCTATGCAGAGGATGCATGGAGGAAGAAGAAACGCCACAGCATGTGCTCATGGAATGCAGGAGCGTGGCAGAGTAACGGGCAAGAATACTACAATCTCCAGCATCTCTCCCGGAGGCCTGTAGCAACCCAAACAGGCTGCTATCCTTCTGGGACAGCCTGGGTTGGCTGGAGTAACATAAATGGAAACATGAGCCACGCACAACGGCCCAATCAAGAGGCCAAGTGCGGGAAAAAGCCCAGTCAAACTAACTAACTAAGCGGTCGAACGAAAACGTTTCTAACTAACGCTGCCTTAACGATGAGAGATATATGATTAAGTTCTAGAGAAAGGTTGTAGAGCTTGATAATGCCTACAACGTTTATATTTAAGTCACAAAAAGTAGTATTTTATATTCAAAAAATAATTTTAATCGTTAGGTCATGTTTATTGGTCATATTATCAACAATTATGAATTCTTATCAAAATAAGTAAATTTATCGTCTCAAGTGTTTAAAACAAAAGACTTTTCCCTTCTACTGGATAAATAGTTAGAGATAATACGACATAGGTATGGAACCGCAACCGTGTCGTAATCTATCTATACTAATCTATACTAATATTATATAGAGGTAAAGTTTGTGAGGTTGTAGGAAGTAATCTCTGGATCTACTGAACCGATTTTGAAAATTCTTTTACCAATAGAAAGCCTCGTTATTTGTGTCATAGGCTATACATTAATCCGAAAAATGAAAAAGACTTTTTCGTGGTAGTCGGTTTTGCAAAGTAAGTCGGAGAATAGGAGGTCGAACGAAAATGTTTCTAACTGACGCTGCCTCGTAACGATGAGAGATACACTACTGTGAAAAAGTCTTCGAACAGTTACCCACAATATAAACGAGGTGTCGTAGTTTTGAAAGTAACTAAGTGCGCACATTTCTTTTTTTTGTCGGGCTTGTTCATTCATCGGAGGAGTCATAAAACTTTATTAGACATTTCTGCAACCTACCTGGGTTGGGAAACAATTAAAAGAGTGACAATGGTTAAATTTTCATAAAATGCCGTTCTCGTCTATACCTGAAAAAGGGGTTGTATTTAATACTAACGTTATTTTTGAGTAGTTGCATATTGAGCACGTCGCAAAACGGTTATTGTAAAATAGTTTTTGATTCTCTCTGCGAATATTAAAAAAAATATAATTGGAAATACCGTCGTTTTACCCTGCCTCGGAAAATTGTTTATATTGCTGTTGACCTGTGAACTCTTTTAATATATTTTCTTAAAATGAATAAAATTAGTGCAATGGATCGACAAAAAAATATTATTCACCATAAAGAAAGACATTCAGTTCGAAAAATCCAACAACTGACTGGAAAATCTGTTTGTGGAATCTATAATGTGATCAAAAAATTCAAAAATACCGGCCAAATCGAAGACTGCCCGAGGAGTGGAAGACCTAAAAAGATTGATGAATAATCAGAGCACTATAAAGTGGTCTCATCCTTGAGGTCAAAAAAAAACTCAAGCCGTGATCTGGCCCTGGATCTTAATGAGTCTTGCGGCGTTTTGGTGACCCTATCGGCGGTTCGAAAAGTCCTGCTGAAAAATAATCTTCGAGGGTGTGTGACCAAGCGGAAACCATTACTTCGTAAGAATAATCGTCAGAGACGATTAAAATTTGCCCAAGAACATAAAACTTGGACCATGGGCAGTAGAAAAGAGTCCTCTGGACAGACAAGTCCAAATTCAAATTTTTTAGATCTAATCGCCGCCAATTCGTCCGCAGATGCCACGGAGAACAATATAAAGACAAGTGTTTGGTTGCAACAGTTAAGCACGGGGGAGGTTCTGTTATGGTTTAGGGGTATTTTTCGGTGAATGGGGTTGGACCCTAGGCCAGAATTCATGAGAGACTGAATTCAGACGGGTACATGAATTACTAAAGCAGTACAGTTGTTGGATTTCTCGCACTGAATGTCCTTCTTTATGGTGAGTAATATTTTTTTGTCGATCCATTGCACTAATTTTATTCATTTTAATAAAATATATTAACCCGTTGAGTATGAGTCAACCAAATCTGGTCGCGAAACAATTATCCGTTGAGTACGAGTCGACCAAATCTGGTCGCGCGTTTTTTTCACTTCTTTGACGTTCTCATATTTATTCATAATTATCTAATTGTTTTACAAAATGATATTTCAATATTCTACATTCGAAATTTCAATGCAATCATTGTGCAGTTGTTCTTTTTATGATTGGTGTAGTAGTTTCGTAGTTATAGTACTTTAAGGTCGATGTCGCCGAAAATCCTGCAAAAGAGACAGATGCATCCATGAAAATACCCATTTACTCCAAGGGTTAAAAGAGTTCACAGGTCAACAGCAATATAAACAATTTTCCGCGGCAGGGTTAAACGAATGTATTTGGTTTTTTTTTTTTTTTTTATATTCGCAGAGAGAATCAAAAACCATTTCACAATAACCATTTTGCAACGTGCTCAATATGCAACTACTCATAAATAACATTAGTATTATATACAACCCCTTTTTCAGGTAAAGACGAGAACGGCATTTTGTGAAAATTTAACCATTGTCCACTCTTCTAATTGTTTCCCAACCCAGGTAGGTTGCAGAAATATCTAATAAAGTTTTATGACTCCTCCGATGAATGAACAAGCCCGACAAAGAAAAGGAATGGGCTCACTTAGGGCGGATTTCTATATGCGACCTGCGAGTAAAAGTAAAAGTAGAAGTCAAACCATCAGTTTTGAGAAACCGATGGTTTTCTTACGTCAAAAATGGATTTCACAATCATCTGTCGGTTAAACAATCGGTAAGTTAGTCAAACCGATGGTTCAGATACATTTTATAGCAGCGCCATCTGTTAAAATGGATTGTAAGCATAGATAAGACATTTCATAAAAGTTTATTAAATATTACGAGGATAAATAAATATTGTAAATTTTATATTCTCACTTCAAATACATATTTCCTCCTATTAAAAATATAAGCATAATTTTTTGATTAAAAAAATGCTGTCGTTCAGGATTTATTCCTAGTAATAAACTCTTTTGACAGCTGTTGCAACATGAAGTTAGCAACACCGAAACTACGGCATAAATACGGTCCGGCTGATTGGTTAACTTGCAATTCCTTCAGAGTTGCTTGCAGTTGTTGCTAAATTTCGTTCACCTTTTAATAGCTGTCAGATACGCTTTCCTGCATTCGACGTTCTGTGTTTTCTTTCGTTTTCTTTCGTGTATACGCTTCGTATTATGGTGCCTACGGCTAAAATGGACAAGTTGGTCATCGTATGCGTTATCATCTTCAAGCGAGTGGGATTCGAGTACTTAATATCGACCTCCACCTCGTTCGATCAACAAGGTAACTATTTGGTTTTCTGCAGTTTTTATAGTTTATATTGATACTTAAGCGATAATTTTGTTAATAATGGACGTTAAAAGTCTAATGGTATATTATGCCGCATATAAATATTCGCAACAACATGCATTGCAAGAATAGCACTATGTAGACGGCATCGCGCAAGAAATCTACTAAACATACCAAAACGGACAAGAAATATCGCAACAAGCGTGAAGAAATGCTCATAGCTTGTTCGTAGTATGCAGGGATACACAGTTCCAGCGCCGGGACCAGTAAATCCCAAGTAGTAGGTCCCACGGTCAGAAATCACCCTCTGGGTGGAGCCATCAAAATAAAGAAAAGGTTTCACGGTCTGTAACTATACAGACCATGGAAATTTGTTACATCGCATCCATGGATCGCAACGTACTCGACGCAAAATCTCTTAGCGTGTTTGCTATGCCCGCCCAGTTAGTGTGCCCAGATTTACATATTATGGAAATTGGTTGCAACCCCTGTTGTATTGCATTGTTGCAAGTATTTGTATTTAGCTTTATGATAATAAAATAAAGCTTAAGGAAACCGAAGACAAATTAAAATTTTGCCTATGTTTTTTTCAGGACCTATGGCATATCCACATTGCATCAAATTTTGTTAGCCTTGCACTTTTATGCAATACGAAGCATGGTAATATCGGTGAGAGATTTCATCGGTATATCGACTGCAAGCGCGTGCCGCATAGTCTGAATTGTTTCCTGGAGGAAATTCCAGTCCTGGTTTTTATAATACCGCCCGACTTTCAAATGTCGTTAGTGCTTTGGTCTGTCACATATCGAAACCCAGTCGCCAGGTATATGTATAAACATTTAAATCTTTCCGATTGTTCGATTATATAACTTGATACTATTTAGTTATGTTTCTGATTCAATGACATTGTGTTCTTTTTAAACATACCATCTCTAATTTTGCAAAATTTATTTTATTTTATTTATTAATTGAAAAAAATATATAGGAATTATTTTTACACAATGATTTTGCGTCACTCCCAACTAGGCAGTGCCTGTTCCAAGGAATACGCCAATTTTATATAATATTATTTTCAATAAAATAAAAATAGTTTTTTGAAAAAGATGTTAATAAAATTGTTATAGTAAATTTAAAAAAAAAAAAAAACGCAAAATAATCATTCAAAAATCAAAATAATTATTAAGAAATAAAAGCAGTGAAAAATAAATCCAAATACTAATTATTATTGTATAAAAATAAAAACTTGAATTCACTCTTGTTTACATATATGTATATTGTTAAAGATGTGAGGGTGTGTATAGTGTGTGTGTGTGTGTGTGAGGGTGTGTGTGTGTGTGAGTGTGCGCGTGTAAATGTGTTGCTATTTTTGAAATGTCATGAGGATACATTTAGTTTCCGTTCTTCCTTTACTAATTAACCACTGAATGAGACTAAATCTTTTAGTTTTTAAAAATGTCTCATTAAAGATTCCTCGTGCTATAATCCAAATGCTTCGTGAATCCGAGCAGTTACAAATTGACGGATTTCGGATTATTAAGGCTCTACTGTATTTGTTGCATAATGTTAAGCATCATCAGTCAGGAACAGTATGTGCACAGTATACCAAACAGTAGGTTTACTCTTAAGCTACAGGGCATTGCGGGAAGAGGGTGCGAGGAATCTGGACAGAGGGGTACGTCTCGACGAAGGCCTTTGGTTAGCGTTACGCACAGGTAAAGGCTGGCGACATTTTCTATTGTTTGCATATCTGCGTGGGCCGAGTAGCGGGACATCTGGCGGCCATATCCGAGCCCTTACGAATCGTGACGTATTCGCTTCGATTTCAATTTTGTTCAAAGAGAAGCTACTGTCTGGCATACTGTGGTATCTTGTTGGGTGACTGGCTAGCTGCTTAGATACTTCCATGCGATGTTAAAAAAACGGATGTTTGTAATAATTTCACCTAAAGAATTTCTCCATGCTACAAAGCAAAAGCAAAAAACAGTAATTATTATTTTTACACAAAAATTGTTTTGTTTCAGTTGCTTTGATATTTGGGGAAAACGATTTTCTTTTGTTGGATTAAAATGACAATAGACTAGAAAAATTAACGGCCACTACCAGAGGCGGAAATTCAATTACCACATTGATCACTTCGCCAAAATAAGGACGATGTTACGCCATCAGAGCTAATCAAAACCTATTTTTCCAGGTAAATAAAATTTCAAATATTACCGTTAAGGGTATTAAGTTGAATTCAAGCAGTGTTGCGAGGTGACACAATAAAAAAACACTAAAACTGTTCCTGAAAATCACCCAAAATGAAGAATTTTGGAAAACAGCTCGCTAGGGCTTTTCGATCGTCCAAATTACGGAGTTGAATGCCTTTTCATAATTGATAAAAGTCAGTATAATCTGATTTTTATACTAATCGCATTTCTCTACCAGGGTCTTTAGTGTCTGTGGTGATAGTTTAAGCATGACCGGAAGCCGGCTTGTTCTCTTGGCGAATTGGAGTCTAGCTTATGCAAAAAAATAAATAGGTGCGAGAGAAAACTGAACAGCCTATAGTTATCGTTTTCTAATGTCCCCTTTCTAATATAAAATCGATTGATTTGATTTGATCGATTGTGTTTTATTTTATTATCGAATGGATTTTTTTTCTGAAGGGACAAACTTATTCCACAAATTTTGCAAATAAAATCTTAATCTAAGCACATCGATTGTTTCCATAGCAATTGTATTTCTAACTTTATTTTTTGTAATGTTTTGTAATAGAAAAGGTTCTTTCAAAGATAGCGTTCAAACGAGAGACTAATCAAGGATAAGGGCCGAACACGGACAACTCTTGTAACATTTCTCACCGAGGGCATTTTCATACTGAAATACCTCTATCCAGAAGCTATAATCTGTCTATTTAGAGCTTGTAGTGGCGATGACTTCACCAAAAATCTAGATTTCAAGTCAACAAAACAAAAATCTACATCATAAATTTGTCGCAAGGGCCTCCAAAAACCACAAAATTTAGTGAAAAAATCAGTTTATTTAAATAATATTTATTTAAAGTAAATGTCGATTTTCAAGTGAATTAATGAATTAGGATTATTTATTAAAAATTAAATGTTACTCGTATTTAAATATACCTAATTAGTTAATTTCAATACTTGGCTTCAAAGGGGGAGGGGCTGAATGGATGGTATAATGGTGACAAGATAGCTGTCGTAAACCTAGCTGGCCGCCTTTGGACTTAAAGCAGGCCTTGAGTCTCCTCGGCCAGTCGTCGATCGAATTACGCAGCTTATATAAAGGGGAAACTGCTCTCTGCTTCGACCAGGGCAGAGTTGAGGGCTTCGATGTTGCTGTATCTTCTGTGGCACCCATTGTCCTCCAAAACAACCTATAGCTTATATCAAGCGGGCTCAGATCGGGACTGCCAGCAGGCCAATCATCTGGTGACAAAAATACTGGTGCATGGCGCTGTAGCCAGGGTTCAGTGGTTATGGCCTTGTGTGCCGGCGCCGAATCTTGCTGGAATATCCAATGCTAGTTTTGAGACCTTGTTTGGTTAAGAGGCTTCACAACATGATTCAAGATTGTCCGTGGATAAACTCTAGCTGAAGTTTTCACGCCTTTTTTGCATAAATGGAGCTTTGTAGTGCCATCATAGGCAACACCCCACTAAACCATCACTGAAACCGGATGGTGACCTTTCTTGACCCGTGGAATGACCTGGGAGGCCTCTATAGATGAGTGTGCGTACACCCTATCATTCTGCATGTTGAACTTCTCCTGCGCCGTGAAAAAATTTTCATCAGTAAACAGGATTTGTTTGTACTTCCAACCCGCGTACTGGACCAACAGCCGCTTGCATTTTTTCACTCTATTTTCCTTCAGAGCGGCCATAAGCAATTGTCCTGTGCGGCGTTTGTAGGCCCCAAGACCCAAGTCTTTTTTGATGATGCGGTCCAAGGACATCGAATTCATATTCATTTTTCTCGCAATTGTCCTCTGTTTTCGGAGTGGATTTCTCAAAATCCGATGCTTCACGGCTTCAATGGCCTTCGATGGTACGAATAGTTCGAGGACGGCCGGACCGCTTGCGGTCTTGAATGTCACCAGTATCCTCGGATAATTTGATACACCGATACACAAACATACGGCTGACTTCGAGCGGCTAGATCTCTCTTTTCTCGACTTTGCACCGATAAAGCGCAATAACTGCGACACGATTTCCTTTGTCGGTCCACTCCATGAATATGTTAAAACAAATACTAAATTTACTAATTGTGCATAATTGCACAAAGACCAACTGTCAACAAACATAAGTCAAATACGCAATTCCACTAATACTCGCGGCGCAATTAGTGCTTTTAATGTTGTAACAGTATTTATGTTAGGACTATGTATAATGATAATATACGCTATTATGTGGTGGTGAGCATGCTGTAAGACTACAATCGAAAGAATTACTATCGTACAAAAAACTATAATTCGTATCGTACTCAAAAAACCAAAAATTTATTCTAATAAGTAGTTGTTTCTCGAAGCGAAAATACTTGATATTAGGCAATTGTAATATTTAAAAACTTCTTTATATTTCAATCGCGCGCAAGTAGAGACATTGTTTCCTGCTAAGAACACAAGATCGGCACATATACCATATTATATTGCCCAGGAGATCAACGCCTAGACAACACCATTACCATTATTTTAGGAAAATTTTTCGAAATTTCGGGACTGACACAAGTGGTTCTTAAAAAGTCTCATTCAGTGGATAATTAGTGAAGGAAGAACGAAAACTGAAAGTAACCTTATGACATTATGACATTTCAAAAATAGCAACAGAAGAATCGGGAGCTGGCGAAGAGGGCGGATTACGCCGCCCCCGACCGTCGCTCCACACCCCACGCTCTCCCAGTACTAGTGCAGGGTATGAGGCAACGGTCAGGGGCGGCGTAATCCCCCGATTCTTCGCAGCTCGCGCGCGGAATGTACATACACACGATTTAAACAACCTCACATATCTAGCAATATAAATTATCTATGTAAACAAGAGTGAATTCAGCTGTTTATTTTAATAATGTAATATTTTGTATTTGGATTTATCTTATAATTATTTTCTATTACTTTTATTATTTAATGATTATTTTGATTTTTTTTAATGATATATTTTTTTTTAATGATTATTTTATTTTTTTTAATGTTTTTATTTTTTTTCTTTGATTTACTATAGCAATTTATTTACATCTTATTCATAAAGCTAAATTTGAAAATTTAAAGTAATATCATATAAAATTGGCGTTTTCCTCGGAACAGGCACTGCCTAGTTAGTAGTGACACAAAATCATTTTGTAAAATTATTTCCTAAATATTTTTAAAAATAAAATATATGAATAATACATAAATAAAATAAATAAATAAAAAATAAATAAGTATTTCTCATCGAGGGCATTTTCATACTGAAATGCCTCTAGCGAGAAAGTAGGTACCTTTGTCTATTAAGAGCTTGTAGTTTGGCGATGGCTTCAGTAAAAAACAATGAGACTTCAAAAAGTCCACAGAAAAAGTCAATGTCATAAATTTGTCGTGAGGACCACCAAATATTATTGAAAAAAATCACCAAATAGTATTTGTCAAATAAATAGGTATATAATCATTTTCTTTTATTTCAGTTTGGTCCGAGGCTACTACCAGAACTGAGAGTTTTCTTCGGCATAGCTGATGTTTGGGGTTGAAGTATATATTCCTTAAAATAAAACAAGTTATCCATTATTGGCTTTTTATTTATGTTTTTTTGACTTTTTGTTATGTTCTGGGGGCAGCTGGGTTTCGTCAGGCCGACGGAGATTCTGCAAAGAATAAATTCACATTATCTTTGGAACGGAACAAAATTGCCTTGTAAAAACCATTTACCCACGAGTAGCGTGAGTTTTGCAGCGTAATACCGATTATTCGTCCTATAATAGTCTCCATTTCCTTGTTTCTGTCCATAATCGACTGCGTTAGCGGTGATACGGGACGTTTACAATTTCGGTTTTCTGAAACTAAGGTTTAGGTTTAGAGATGCGAACGAGGGAATCGTAAGAGTAGGGGGCTTCAAATATTAAATTGAGTAATTTAGTGTGTTATTCCTTCACAATTGTAAAGTTGTAAAATAAATAAAATTAAATATACGGTTATCTATTCTGTAAAAAAAAAGTACCCTTTCTCGTGCTCAGCGGTGTAGACATCCGCGTATGAAACAAAGCCAACAGTTTTCGTCCGCTTCTAAAATAATATGTGTTATCAGTAGGTCTTTGAAAAGCGTTAAGTGTTTTTGAAATCTACATGTTTAAATATAACATTATTCTAAATTTATATTTAAAGAAACCAAGTAACTGCGTTAGCGGTGAGACGGGACTATTACAATTTCGGTTTTCTGAAACGAAGGTTCAGGTTTAGGGATGCGAACGAGGGAATCGTAACAGTAGGGGGCTTCGAATGTTAAATTAAGTAATTTAGTGTGTTATCCCTTCACAATTGTAAAGTTGTAACATAAATGAAATTAAATATACGGTTATCTATTCTTTAAAAAATAAGTACCCTTTCTCATGCTCAGCGGTGTAGACATCCGCGTTCGAAGCAAAGCCAACAATCCTCCTCATCTCGTCCCTTGTAAAGGTTTTCGTCCGCTTCTAAAATAATATATTATCAGTAGGTCTTTGAAAAGCGGTAAACGTTTTTGAAATCTACATCTACATGTTGTTTAAATATAACATTGTTCTACATTTACATTTAAAGAAACCAAGTAAATATGTCAAAATATCAAATTAAATTTAAAATCCCGCATATAGGTTATAGTAAAACGACTTATTTCTACTCTTAGGTTATAGTGTTATAATAGCAACTAGATTATTGTTTTCGTAACTTTCTCGTGTCCATATACCTTACTTTGCGCAAGCCATACGACAATCTTGCTTATTTCTTATATTTCATTACATAATAACATAAAAGCCAACTGTATACTCATCTATTTTCGGTTCTGCATCGTTGCCCTTACATCCGACTTTTTCTCTTCTGAACAGCGCGAAACCACTGATAATTCACCAGAAAAACATAAAACTGAAGCTCAAACCACATGATCAATGGCTCAAACCGTCAAAATCGACCTGTTAGATCTCAACTCTCAGCTGATTTGAGCGACCAATCAGGGAGCGAGAATTCGACGGAAGTTTGCGAACTGTCACGTTCATTTTTATTGAAACGCATTTTGTATGGGAATCGTAACTCGCAAGTAAAAGTTGACCGATACTTTTGCCTACAGGTCAACCGATGCCTACAGGTTGCATATTGAAACGGAAAAATGTCAAAAACTGACTATTGGTTCCACGAAACCTGTACTTGCGAGTAAAAGTACTATATAGAAATCGGCCCTTAGTTACTTTCAAAAATACGACACCTCTTTTATTTTGTGGGTAACTGTTCGAAGACTTTTTCACAGTAGTGTATATGATTAAGTTCTAGAGAAAAGTTGTAGAGCTTGATAATGCCTACAAAAAAGTCAGTGACAGTATATGTCTACCTTTTATATTTAAGTCACAAAAAGTAGTATTTTATATTAAAAAAATAATTTAAATCGTTAGGTCATGTTTATTGGTCATATTATCAACAATTATGAATTCTTATCAAAATAAGTAAATTTATCGTCTCAATTGTTTAAAACAAAAGACTTTTCCCTTTTACTGCATAAATAGTTCGAGATAATACGACATAGGTATGGAACCACGACCGTGTCGTAATCTATCTATACTAATATTATAAAGAGGTAAAGTTTGTGAGGTTGTAGGAAGTAATCTATGGATCTACTGAACCGATTTTGAATATTCTTTTACCAATAGAAAGCCACGTTATTTGTGAGTGTCATGGGCTATACATTAATCCGAAAAATGAAAAGACTTTTTCGTGGTAGTCAGATTTGCAAAGTAAGTCGGAGAATAAGCGGTCGAACGAAAACGTTTCTAACTAACGCTGCCTTAACGATGAGAGATATATGATTAAGTTCTAGAGAAAAGTTGTAGAGCTTGATAATGCCTACAAAAAAGTTAGTAACAGCATATGTCTACCTTTTATGTTAAAGTCACAAAAAGTAGTATTTTATATTAAAAAAATAATTTAAATCGTTTGGTCATGCTTATTGGTCATATTATCAACAATTATGAATTCTTAAACATAACGGTATTATAATAGCTGAATTCTAATTCTCATATAATTTAGTATACATCTATTTATGATTAAACATACGAAGGCATATTCCTGGATTGACAATACAATTATTTTACGTTGATTATTCTACATAGAATTTGCATTTCTATTTGAGTATATTATTCTCTCTTACTATTTAATGACATTAGTATATTTTGATTATTTGTAAGTAGGTAATATTGTATATAATATTACAACCATGACAACTATCATGATAGTTATGTTTTTAATAATTAAATTTTAAGCATTTAATTTTGAGACGCATCCAAGTGTAGGAATGCCTATCTACTGGAGTAGTTGATTGTATTGTAACATTTCGAGACAAAAAAAAACAAATTTATATACAAAAAAAATGTTTTTAAACTCGGTTTAAAAAAAAAAAATAATCTAACTTTACCGCAAATAGAAGTTTATGGTTTGGCGCTTCTTTGAATGCTTTATATCTCACTTATTTATTGACTCCGAATAAAGAATATTGCATTGATTCGGAGTCAGCATGTTCAGTAGTCGGGTGATGTTAAAAATCAACAATGTAGAACTTAAAATGCATTCCATGAGCACATGCTGTGGCGTTTCTTCTTCCTTTATGCATCCTCTGCATAGAGGGCTGTCTGTCACACCTATGGTAAACAGGTGTTTGTTTAGGGGACAGTGTCCTGTCATAGTACCTATGACTTTACGGATTTTGTCCCTTTTTAATCTGGTGAGGTTGCGGGCAAGTTTCTTAGGCGCTTCCGGAACCGCGTTCTTTGTTTGCCTGCATCCTGCGTTTTTTTCCATTCTTTAAGGTGGGTTTCGTCGGTGTTCCTGCGAAGCCATGTTTTTATTTGGGCCTGGGGTATGGGCATCAAGGGTTCCGCTCCATATACTATTTCCTTTGATCCCCTTTTGGCCAGTTCGTCTGCCGCGTCGTTGCCCAGCGAGTCGCTGTGCCCCTTAATCCATTGCAGGGTCACTCTATTTGACCCTGCAATGGATTGAAGCGCATTGTGGCATTCCAGTACAAGGACAGAGGTTATAGTATTTTTTGCTAGCGCTTGTAGCACGGAGGCACTGTCGGAGACAAATTTCAAATTTAGGTCTCCGACATCTTTGGCTGCAACTGCCTGTGATGCTCTGGTGATGCCAATGCATTCTGCTTGGAAGATCGTATTTAAATTGCCTAGGGTAGTTGATATTTTGATGTTTAGATCATTTGAGAAGACGACGGCTCCGGTACCTTGAGTGGTTTTGGAGCCGTCTGTGTATATCTTTACTTCATTTGTACCAGAGTGATCTGCTACCAACCATACTATGCAATATACGGAAATATTTTTAGTATTGCCCCGCTATTTAGCCACATATTCTCCGTATGGCCGATGTTGCTGGCCAGTATTTTAATCTGGTGTGGTTGCGGGCAAGTTTTTTGAACGCTTCCGGAACCGCGTTCTTTGTTTGCCTGCATCCTGCGTTCTTTTTCCATTCTGTAAGGTGGGTTTCTTCGGTGTTCCTGCGTAGCCATGTTTTTATTTGGGCCTGGGGAATGGGCATCAAGGGTTCCGGTCCATATAATATTTCCTTTGATCCCCTTTTGGCCAGTTCGTCTGCCGCGTCGTTGCCCAGCGAGTCGCTGTGCCCCTTAATCCATTGCAGGGTCACTCTATTTGACCTTGCAATGAATTGAAGCACAGCCGAATGGTCGTTTCAAGAGCAGTTGCCGTAAGGTGAACAACTACCCTCGCTCTATAGGAGACAGTACTGTTTCCAGACTCCCCTGGCTGTCGGTCAGAATGCACGATCGATTGGCTTACGCCGCAAGGTGCGCAAACCGCTCAGGAGCAATACAGACAGACTTCAATCTGGAAATGATCTTAACCGCTCGAAAGCCAGCCTTCGCACGCAAAAGACTGCGCCACATGTTTTTGGTCAATTTTGTAAATAAATACTAACAACATCGTTTATTTATGGATTCCCTCTTGTAATCTAGTAATTAATCTTGTTTTATTTATTTATTTATTTATTAGTTTCAAATAGTATTCAAGGGCATTACAGATGAATCCAATTCGCCCTTGAATATTAAGCTGGAGTGTAAGTCTAAAAATAAATGACTACATAACTAAATTAATGCTAACATTGAACAAGAAAAAAACATAGAAATATAAAACTAAATAAAAGACAGATTATGATAAACATGAGATAGCAGGGAGATGCCTTTTTAGCTGCCAAAGGGATGTACAAAAGATATCTATTTCAGTTGGTAAGGAATTAAGAAGAGCTATAACCCTTCCCACTGGCCTGTCTACAAAAATATTTGTACGGTGGTACGGCACATTAAACAATAGATGCGATCTCCTCGCTGTGTAATTTACCGGTACGTACAATTCAAACTTACATAGTATCTCTGGCAAATAAATAGTTCCTTGAATTAATTTATATGCAAATATAATTAGTGAAATATATCGACGCGTTTCAAGACTATTGTATCCTACCATTCCTAGCACAAAATCGGACTGAAATAAGTATGGATAAATATTGTATTTTCTGTAATAAATATATCTTAAAAATTTTCTTTGAATACGCTCTACCATCTGAATGTATTTGTTTTCACTTGTACACCAGATGACCGAGTTATATTCAAGTATGCTACGGACTAAACAATTATATAGTAGAAACATTACATGAATATTATTAAACTGTTTGCATATGCGAATAACAAAACCGACCATTTTGCTAGCACGATTGCAAATATTTGTAATGTGTGCACGGAAGTTCAACTGCGTATCAAATGTAATTCCCAGGTCCCTCACCTCGGTTGACCTTTTTAAAATTGACCCGCTTATTGTGTATGGGAAAAAGCAAGGTGTTTTCTTCTTAGTGATGGTTAAAACAGAGCACTTGTTAGTGTTGAATTCCATGTCATTGACATTCCCACAATACAAGGCACAAATCGATGTATACTCATAATTCTATACCTGCAACATCACAATTTCAAAGGACAACTCAATACAGAAGCATAACATTTTATAACAGGTTACCAGATGAATTAAAAAATATACAAACATATACACTATTCAAAAAACTTACCAAGGAATTTTTACTGCAAAAATGTTTATATGGCACGGACTTTTAAAATTTTATATTCACAATTGACTACTTGTTTATTTAATTTATTTTTTATTTATTTTTTTTAACTTCCATTTTAATCCTATTCTGAACACTTCATTTTATAGACAATTTACTTACTGATTATGTAACATGATTTAGGAATTATTGCTTTTATTTTTATATTTTTACTCTGATTATTATTTGATGCTTTCCAAATTGGACTCCTTGATTATTATTATTATTATTGTTTTTTTTTTATTTAAAGATTTATACTTTTTTATTTTTTTATTTTTGGATTTGGTATTTCTATTTTTTATATTTTTAAATGATCTTTTTAATATTTAGACAATGTAATGGTTGATTTTGTATAGTTTATTGACTTTCAGATTTCTAACTTGATTTTATTTTATTTTTGCCAGATATATGATATGTTTAAAATATGAATATTATAAAAAATGTATTTATTAATTGTAAGTTCTATACCCTTACCGGGTTTTTTGGAATAAAAAAAAAAAACTTTGAACTTTAGAGCCCCATCTTGAAAGTGCATCTATATCTTGCTGTAATATTTCCGCTTCTCGAGCATCTGTTATTTGATGAAAAATTTTCACGTCATCAGCAAATAGTGAGCAGTGACTATATTTTACAAATTTAGGTAAATCATTAATGAAAATGAGGAACAAAATCGTAGAGAGATTCGCACCTTGCACCCCCGAATGAACCTTAAAGAGGGCTGACTCGGACGAACCAAAGCTGACTAATTGTCTCCTGTTTTTGAAATAGCTTGCGAAGAACTTCACAAGATGTTTAGAGAAACCGAAGTCAAAAAGCTTCTGTAAGAGGATGTCTCTGTTAACCCTGTCAAATGCCTTGGCCATGTCCAAGTATATAACATCTACTTGGAGGCCACGGTCCAGGGCGGTAGTGGCATACTCTGTCAATGACAATAAATTGGTGCATGTTGACCTTTTCCTTTCTGAATCCATGCTGGCTTTCCGACAACCAGGTGTCTGCGAATGAGTAAATACGTTCGTGTAAAATAGACTCGAATAATTTTGCAAATGTACACACAACGCTGACGGGCCGGTAGTTCTCGATTACGTTCTTAGGACCACTTTTATGAACGGGTGTAATACGAGTAACCTGCCATTTGAGCGGAAAGCAATGTGATCTTAGGCTAATATTGAAAATATGTGATAAAGGTCCTTGTAGGGCCATCGCGCAGTGTTTAACTAGGAAAGGTGGAATGTTATCAGGACCCAGTGATTTTTTGAAACTCATTTTCGAAAATGCGCGATTTATCTCATTCAAAGTCACCTGTGGGATGTCTAAGACAGGTCCATTACTGTCGGTATCACAAATGAGCGCATCTACATTAAGCAGGGGCTCAGTACTGCTGTATACCGTTTTAAAATACTCTGCGAAGGCTTTAGAAATTTCTATGTCTCCTTTGAAAGTTTCGCCATTAAATGTCATAGTGTCCGGATGGGAAGAACTTTTTTTGGTGTTTTGGACATACTTCCAAAAATTTTTATAGTTACATAGCATGTCTCTTTCAGATTGAAGCACAAAATCGTCAAACGCTACTTTAACGCAACGCTTCACTTCCATCCGACAAGCTGAAAAAAAGCTATAAATATGTTTATCCTTTGTTGTTTTCCACTGTTTATGGCAATTATATTTAATTTTGATTAAATTTTTAATTTCCGAGGTGAACCACTTAGGGTAATTACGCACTGCAGCCGATTTATTTGGTATGCACGGAAAACATTCGTCCATCACTGCATAAATTATGTCATAAAATGACTCTACAGCTGAGTTGCAATCTCCACTCTTATAAATAATACTCCAATAGGCCACACGCAACTTACTCGTGATACATTCTGGGCTACCACGAAGTAAGTCCCATCGCCTTTGTAATAAATTAGGTGTTTGGAATTTAGGTCTAATAATAGATCTACATCTTTCTACTTCTACATTTATGCATAAGCTAGGATGGTAATTATCTTCTTTGGCGTGTAGACCAGGCACCTCCCTTACTACCTCCGAAGCTGGTAAATTACATAAAACTAAGTCTAATAATTCTCCTCGATAATTGAAAATATTATTAATCTGTTTTAAATTATATAAGTTTAAAAATAAATTATATTCTACAGTTATATTAGGTGCTGAATTAAAATTAAAATCCCCTAATATTATTAAATTAGGTAGGCGGTAGTCTCTAAAATACATTTCCGCTGTGTTGAAAAAATTTACATATTTGTCACGATCACTTCTCGGGGCAAAATACACTACACATATAAACACTACTTGAGATTTATACGACAATTTGATCCACACCGCTTCAGGGTGAGATTCAAGTGTAGGCACTCTCTCAGCTAGAGCGCCAACTCCGTTCCGAATGGCGAGTAAACTTCCTCCTCCTTTTCTTCCATCAATTCTATCAGCTCTAAATACTGAGTAATAGCCAGAAAATAGTTCTTGACTTTGAACTAATTCTCCCAGGCCAGTTTCGGTAGCAGCAATTGCAAAATAATCATTTATCAGGATGTTGTTCCTATATTCAATAATTTTTGAATTTAAACCTCTAACATTCTGATAATAAATATCCGCCAGAAATATTGTCCCGTTACCCTGCAGTCACGCAGTAGAAGCTGGTTGAGGATCACGTTTAATAAAATAAAATGGTTTAATCTTTGCTCCAATTGGCCACATACTCCCATTCAAAAATCTACCAAATACACTTTTAGGTAATCCAACTTTGAAAGAGGTGTACGGGCCCTTAGTAGTTAGTTGAACCACCTCTATTTTAATATTCTCCTTTTTCGTTAAATATGCCTCTAATTGTTAGTCGCGTTTGTTATATATTTATATTATACTAGATGACCCGGTAAACTTTGTACCACCTAAAATTGATTTGATTGTAACTCTTCATAAGCGTTTATTGATCCTAATCAACCTTCCAAATCCAATTCATTGAAATTTTGAGTTTGAGTTTCGTTTGGTGATTAAATGAAAGTCGTTTGTACTTAAAATAAATTCAATGTATTTAATTTACAAGATGAAATATAAATTTAATGCTTTTTTGACTTTTCCGACTTTTTTGCATTTTTTGACTTTTTTGACCTTTTTCACTTTTTTGACTTTTCCGACTTTTTTGACTTGTTTTTTATTACTTTTTTGAATTTTTCGACTTTTCCGACTTTCGACTTTTTCGACTTTTTGACTTTTTGCTTTTTTGAAATTTTACACAATCGCACGGAATGAATAGCTGTCAAACAATAGGATCGCCGCAAACGCCATCTATTGAAAGTGGCCCATTTCCCAAAATGACCGATAGTTTCTTTTAATCCCAAGAAAATCTGTTATAAAGGACTTGGGTGTTATTCTAGACAGTAAATTAAATTTCATTTCAGACATTGACACAATAACTGCCAAAGCTTACAGTATGCTGGGATTTATTCTCAGACTAGCCAAGCAGTTTAATCATAATAGGTCCCTTATAATTTTATATTATGCTTATGTCCGCAGCCACCTCGAATACGCTTCGCAAATTTGGTCTCCTTGTTACAATATTCACATCAATAGGATCGAACGCATTCAAAACATGTTCCTAAAAAACTTAAATTATCGGTCTCATGTAATTTTTTCAGATTATAACGAAGCTGGTGACTATCATGGGCTTATACCATTAGAAATGAGAAGAGTTAGTTCAGATGTAATATTCCTATACAAGATATTAACAGGCTATATCTATTCGCTGTTCTATTCGCTATATCTATTTATATAACAGGCTATATCTATTCGCAAATAAATTCGATATACTAAATAAATATCAATATGGTTTTAGGAAGAATATGTCCACCACCTCGGCGATTTCGGAGATGGTAAATTTTATTACCGACACTTTTGAAAATTCTTCCCAACCCGTGGCAGTTTTTTGTGATCTATCCAAAGCGTTTGATTCGGTTGACCACGAAATACTGCTCAATAAATTAAACAGTTATGGGATTCGGGGCAAAGCCAATATTATGATGAAATCCTACTTAACAGGCAGGTCACAGGTAGTAGAAATAGATGGATTTAGATCTACACCTCAACCGATATCCTTCGGAGTTCCCCAGGGATCGATTCTTGGTCCATTATTATTTTTATTTTTTATTAATGATATAGGCAATTGCTTGCCAGCCTACACCAAAACCTTACTCTATGCGGATGATACAAGTTTCCTGTTTCACGATAACAATCTTAACGACCTAATGACCAATGCCAATCATGCGTTAAACCTAGCAAGTTCATGGTTCACAGAGAATAATCTCTTGCTTAATGCAAAAAAAACCGTAACTATGCACTTCTCCTCAAAATATAAATCGTCTGCTATACCATTTAATATAACTCTAGACAACAGTACTCTAGAATTAAGCAAATCGACAAAGTTCCTAGGTATCATGATCGATCATCATCTTAGCTGGAACATCCATATTAATGAGCTGTGTAGTGCGCTTTCTTCGGCAATATATGCGATAAAAAAGATTAAATTCTTAGCTGGTGAAATCGCTGCATTAACATGGGATGGGGATGCATTGGATGGGGTGGATGTGGTAAAACCCTGCTAGAGCCATTGCAAGTTGCGCAGAAATTTATATTAAAAATTATTCTACGTAGACCATATCGCCATCCCACTAATGAACTTTATAAGGAAGCTAAAGTTCTTGACTGTAGGCAACTTTTTCTAAAAATTTCCCTCTTAAGGCTATTTTTGGACAGTAACTCAAATTTAGGAATAATTCAGAACCGGCGACCAACGAGACAAGTTTTAGAAAATAGCTCAATAATACCCAGAAGGAAAACATCATTTGGACAAAGACATTACTCTTTCATTGCGCCGAGATTTTACAATCTGATCAATATGGAAATAAAAATGAACTTGACATTTAGGGAATTCAAAAATAAACTAAAGAAATGGTTATCGAATCACGACAGACTAACCATACATCAAATGTTAGAAATAATAGTATAATAAAACTTAGGTGCACAAATTATTAAACATATATGTTAAGTATATTTTAACATTGAACTAACTACCAAAAATTATTTGACTTTGACAATGAAGTATACTTTTTAGACTAGGTAATTTTATATTAATAAATATTAATGACCGTTTCTTCCTTTTCTCACATATAACTTTATTTATTTTATTTAATCGAATTTTATATGATATTTATTGCCGATTAAATTTAATAATGGAATTGCATTTTATTTATTATATTATCTTTTAATATTTTATTATTATTATTATTTTTTTATTTTATTCTGAAGACCACATTTTAGGGCAATTTAGTGTCATTAGCTTTTTACTAAAACTTGTATATTTGTAAGCAACTAAGCAATCAAGCAAACTTGATTGTAATATTGGAGTCCTGTCCACCCTAGAACGGGCTAGTCCCAGTTGGGTGACAGAAACAAATAAGCAAAAGGTTAAGGTTTTGCCATTCGGTTCCTGTTATTTTTATAAGCTAATCAATGTTTCATAGTAATTAATTCTTAAATAAATAAATAAATAAATAAACTGCGTATCATGCCTGTTTCCATTCTCAAATGACTTATGGTATACTGATATGGGGGAATGCCACAGACAGTTCTAGGGTTTTCATTTTACAAAAAAGTGCACTAAGAGCAATTGCAGGAGTATCCCGTGACACGCACTGCGAACCATATTTTCTTAAGTACAAAATACTGACTTTTACGTCTCAATATATTTTACAATGTCTACTATATGCAAATATTAACGAACAAGAGGTAAACGGGAATATGCACTCCCACAATACACGCAGACGTGATGACGTTATCTTGCCTAAAGTACGCCTTACGCAGACACAAAAGTCCTTTGGATATTTGAGCTATAAGCTCTTTAACCAGCTACCACTCTCCACAAGAAAGATGGAAACAAAGGTGTTTAAAAGATTTATTAAACAAAAGCTACAATCCACACATGCTTTCTATAAGCTGGGTGATTTTTTTGATCATGCCAATTCTTTCAAATGGGAATAACATTAATATGTAACTTTCAGGTACCTCATTTTAGTTCTTATTGTTTAATAATAATATTATGAATTTAATATTTAATATGTAGACTACAATGTGTAATGTAACATACCTGATCATATACATACGTTGTTTTTTCCAATTTTGTTTTGATACTACCTATTGTGTGATTATTTTTTGTATAAAGTGCTTGTTGACTATTAATATTCTTATAATAATTATCTATTTTATATGTATACTCATGCACATGGATTCAGCTCTATTTTTTTTTAATTTTATTTGTCTGCCGTGTAAAGCCGACTTTAGTCAACGCTATTGTCGAATTAATATTTATGTGTTAATAGTTTTATATCTACATTTAAACTGACGAATTCTAATATGCGATAATTAGCTTTAATTCATAATTCATGCTTTTATTGTATATTCTGAATAAATAAATTGAATACTGAATACTGAATACTGAATTAAATGGCTTTATTGACTGTTCTGAATTGCTTCAACTTATAAATTTCCATGTACCCCCACGGCCTTTCCGCCAATTCAACTTATTTCATCTACCTCATGTAAGCACAAACTACGCCCAAAATAACTACATTTATTGAGTATCTCATTTCTGCAATACCAAACTAAGTGAAATTGACCTGTTTAATACAACTGCGACTGCGCTCAAGACTCTTATTCCGGGTCTTCTGAAAGGCAATATTCAAGGACGAGTGAAATAATTATATTATATTTTTTCTTTTCTTCTTTCTTTTCTTTCTTCAATATTAAAATTAACCATAAAATTTCCCTAATAATAAAATAATAAAATTATAACTTTAATTCCCCTCCACTTCCTCCTATCCCATTCCTAGGCGACTGTATATTTTTACGATTTTTAAGTGGAAACTTTTAACTGGCATTGTAGTCTATAAATAAAATTCAGATTTTTCTACTGTAATAGCTGTAAGTTTCCTTAATAATAATAAAATAAAATAAATAAAATAAAATTAATTTTTCCTAAATAACAAAACAAAAAAATAATAATTCAAATCGATCGAGTCATTTTCGAGAACTTGCGAGACTAACGCACGGCGATTCATTTTTATATATAAGAAGATATGTGGGGGCCGGCCGAAACGGTTATGCGTGGATCTGTCAAACGACTGCAAAGTGCCTATAGGCACTGTTAGCATTCGATGGGATAATGCAATAATACTTGAAAATTTTATGTCTCGAAACTATTTTAAAATTACAAAAAATTCTATGTCCTCGGCTATTTCCGGAATTATTGCAGAATAGGAACATTTCCCAGAAATTGAAAAAAATAAAGGAATACTAGTAGATTCGATCATTGTAATGCTAAATTTGAAAGAAAAACGCTTCGGACGCGTAAAAATTTAAGACAAAATTTACACACAAAATAAAAAAAAAGTTTTTTTAAACTCGGTTTTAAGATTGTTTTTAAAAAAAAACTAATCTAACCTACCGCCAAATCGGCGTTTATGTATTATTTTAAAAAAAAAACTAACTTAACCTACCGAAACGTATGGGTTTGACGCTTTTTTGAATGCCTATATCTCTCTTATTTATTGAGACCGAATAAAGATTATTTCAGATTCGGAATCAGTGTGGTGAATATAGTCGGGTGACGTTAAAAAATCAACAATCTAGAAGAGGTTCCTATACTGCAATAATACCCTATTTCCTATCAGATATAGCATTACAATTATCGAATCTAGTATTGTTTTTTTCTTATTGATGAATGAAAAAAGTTCCGATAATACATACATTTCGAGTTGACCGCATACAACTGCATAAACACCATAAGGTTTAGCATGCAAGGCACAAGAGAATCTCACAGGAAAAAACCGCCTGTGCAATACAAACAAACAACCGATGCAATACCTAACCAAGGCGCCTATCCAAGGCCTTTGATTGCGTCGATCACCTTATTTTGCTTCAGAAGCTCGAGCACTACGGCATTAGAGATACAGTTCTAAGCCTAATACAATCCTACCTACAAGGATGGACGCAAGTCACTAAAGTCCAAAACAGCTTGAGCGATCATCAAAAAATTACTAAAGGGGTACCGCAAGGTTCCATTCTGGGACCCTTTCTTTTTCATGTATACATCAATGATATACCAGATTGCAAGTTATCTGATAACGATGAAATTGTACTGTACGCAGATGATACCTCACTAATTTTCAGCGATGCAAATCATGAACAACTAGTTACGCGAATTGTCTCTTAATGCATCTAAATCAAACTCCATCAATTTCTCTGTTCGGCCTTCCCAAAATAATATCTTCAGTATTAGCTATGGTGATAAAGTATTAGAAAATGTTGATCATACGAAATTTCTAGGCATTCATATTGATAGCAATCTGCAATGGTCGACTCACCTAGAAGAACTGAGCAAAAAATTAAGTAGCGCCACATTTGCCATAAAAAAAAATCAAATTGTTATGTGGCTTTGAAGCTTCCAAATCTGTCTACTTTGCCTATTTCCATTCCCTATTAAGTTATGGCCTCATGTTCTGGGGAATGGCGGCAAATGTTATAAAGATCTTTCGCCTACAAAAACGAGCGATTAGAAATCTGTTCTCAATATCTTTGCTAACATCTTGCAAGCAGTACTTCATCGAATCTGGTATCATGACTTTGTACGCCGCATATATATACCAAAACATCATGTATACGAGAAAAAAATTCGAGACTACCTCAACTAACTCAAATATTCATTCGCATAATACGCAAAATAAAGAGGACTCGCGTCATTTTAAGGTGCGACTGAGTAAGGTTCGGAATAGCTTTCTCTGCCAATCTTACTTATTTTACAACAAACTTCCATTACACATCAGGGACCTTGGGGAGGTTCACTTTAAGAAAAAGGTACAGGGTATTTTGACTAAAAACCCCATTTATAGCATTGAGGATTTCGACAATATCAATTTTTCGCAGCTCTATTAACCTATTTGACTATTATTATTCCTTATTCTTTCTATTATTGACTATTTTACAATTGCGTTTTTTTTCTTCTTCTAACTATTGGCTATTGACTATAATTATTATTACTGATTTGTTTGTATTTGTGCTTTTTCTTTAAAATATCTTCCCGTATGATAATTTGTGAAATTATCCAATATTTGTTTGATTATTTAGTACTATTGTCCACATGAAAATTTTACGAAATTATGTAACAATTTTGATTTAAAATATTAGAAAATGTTGTTTCCTCTATATAACCTAGAAAATCTGCGCTTGGATGTTCAACGTTCATACCTTGCAATACCGACGTTCATATCTTATACCTTAGTAGGTATTTATTTAAAAATTATACTTGTTATTTTGGAATTATTGCAGTATAGGTACCTTTCTCAGAAATCGAAAAAACAAAGAAATACTACTAGGTTAGATCATTGTAATGCTAAATGTGAAAGAAAAAAGCTTCGGACGCGTAAATTTTCGAAACCAAATTTACATACAAAAAAAAAAAAAAAAAAAATTTTTACCTCAGTTTGTAAATTTGTTTTAAAAAGACCTGACCTAACCTAACCTAACCTAACCTACCGCCAAATAGGTGTTTATGTATTATTTTTAAAAAAAACTACCGAAATGTATGGGTTTGGCGCTTTTTTGAATGCCTATATCTCGCTTATTTATTGAGACCGAATAAATATTATTGCAGATTCGGAATCAGCGTGGTGAATATAGTCTGGTGACGTTAAAAAATCAACAATCTAGAAGAGGTACCTATACTGCAATAATACCGTTATTTTTATTAGTTTTGACATAACCAAGTGTAGGAACTCCTATCAACTGGTTTGAAATAAAAAATAAAATAAAAAATAAAAAAAATACAATGATCATAGAATTAGGGAGCTGGTTTTCTAGTGATTAAAATGTAATTTACAATAAAATACAGTGAAAGATAAAGAACGAAACATTTACTTCGATCAAAAAACCATATTGGTCTATTTAATTCGATATTTTTTTAATGAAAACACTAACATGTAAATATACTTACGTCCATGTTTATAGGTTATGCCGCAGATGTGGCAGTCTTTCATACACTGTCCTATCCTCCGAATGTCACCGTATTTAAGTAAATACTGTTTAGAAAGCCTATTTAAATAGTCTAATGTGTTTAAATGCAATATTTGAATGTCACTTTTGTAAAATTTCACGAATTAAGAAGCACAAACAAGAAGGTCTGAAGCTGGCGCCAGAAAACGGTATATAAAATAATATAAACATACGTACTTATAGCAAGCCAATATCAGTCCACCAATGACAACGCGTGAATTATGCTACATCTGAAAATAAATATTAAAGCTCCCGCGGGAAATATAAATTGTGCCTGTCTGTATTTAGCAGAGTAGGCAATATACCGAATTGGATACTCAAATTTTAGTCTGGTAATGATCGAGAATCATAATTTAGGAGATTCAAAATTTTACTATGCATATTAATTCCCAAACTCGGGCCCGCTCTCCGTGGACGATTATATTTAATGAGCGAGGCGGCCGCTCAAACTTCGGTATGGCAGGCATCGAGAATCCCACTTTAGGAAGTTCAAAATTTTAATGTATATAGCTGATGATATTATACATCAGATATAAAAAGTGCGTGAGGTGGTTTTTTCTTAAATTGGAGATAATAATTCCCAAACTCGGGCCCCGCCGCGCCGATTACTGTATGTAATGGTCGTGGCAGCCGCTCAAACGTCGGTCTGGCAGGCATCGAGAATCCCACTTTAGGAAGTTCAAACTTTTACTATTACTGATGATATTTTACATCACATATAAAAAGTGCGTGAGGTCGTTTCAATATAAGAAAACGTTCAATATAAGAAAAAACGACCTCACGCACTTTTTATATATGATGTACAATATCATGAGCAATGTACAGTAAAATTTTGACATTCCTAATGTGGGATTCTCGATGCCTGCCAGACCGAAGTTTGAGCGGCAGCCTCGCTCATTAAATATAATCGTCGGCGGAGAGCGGGCCCGAGTTTGGGAATTAATATCTACAATTTAAGAAAAAACCACCGCACGCACTTTTTTATGTGATGTATAATATCATCAGCTATGTATAATAAAATTTTGAACTTCCTAAAGTGGGATTCTCGATGCCTGCCAAACCAAAGTTTGAGCGGCTGCCACGACCATTACATACAGTCATCGTCGGGGCGCTGCCCCGAGCTTGGGAATTAATATCTCCAATTTAAGAAAAACGACCTCACGGACTTTTTATATGTGATGTATTATATCATTAGCTACATATAGTAAAATTTTGAACTTCCTAAAGTGGGATTCTCGATGCCTGCCAAACCGAAGTTTGAGCGGCCGCCTCGCTCATTAAAAATAATCATCGGCGGGGCGCTGCCCCGAGTTTGGGAATTAATATCTCCAATTTAAGACAAAACTACCTCACGCACTTTTTATATGTAATGTCTAATATCATCGGCTATGTAGAGTAAAATTTTGAACTTCCTAAAGTGGGATTCTCGATGCCAGCCAGACCGAAGTTTGAGTGGCTGCCACCACCATTAACAGTCATCGGCGCGGCGCGGGCCCAAGTTTGGGAATTAATATCTCCAATTTAAGAAATAACGACCTCACGCACTTTTTACATGTAATGTATAATAATATCATCAGCTAATGTATATTAAATATAATCATCGGCGCGGCGCGGGCCCGAGTTTGGAAATAAATATCTCCAATTTAAGAAAAAACGACCTCACGCACTTTTTATATGTGATGTATAATATCATCGGCTATGTATAGTAAAATTTTGAACTTCCTAAAGTGGGATTCTCGATGCGTGCCAGACCGAAGTTTGAGCGGCCGCCTCGCTCATTAAATATAATCATCGGCGGGAAGCGGGCCTGAGTTTGAGAATAAATATCTCCAATTTAAGAAATAATGACCTTACGCACTTTTTATATGTGATGTATCATCATCATATAATATCATCAGCTATGTATAGTAAAATTTTGAACATTATAAAGTGGGATCCTCTATAGCTGCCAGACCGAAGTGTGAGCATATTTATCCGCGGGCCGCGAGTTCAAGTTGAGTATTGATATTTCCAATTTAATAAAAAGATCTCATGGAGTTTTTGTTATTCAGCATTAAATCTAATATATAAATAAACAATTTATATATTAGTTGCTATTCGCAGATAAGCCGAAAAAGTCATAGTCAACGTGACGGACGATTTACAGTTATAATGTTGGGTGTCCTGTTAAAAAAATATTCCTCATATTGGTTATGCTGCAAAACGCTATTCTAGCTGCTTCTGATTGGTTGAATGTCGGCTGTGATTGGCTTAAACCTTCAGCCAATAGACGTTTTGTCGCTGAAGCGGCGCCAGGTTCATTCCGGTCAAGAAAGAGAAATAAAAACTTCGCTCAGCTGGTGCAGCTGTCATTTTTTTTTAAAACATCAGAGCGGTGTGGAAAATAAATCCATTACACCTATACTTTAATATTACGTACAGTTTATATTTCGACAAATAACATACATTCTTTACCATAATGTTAAGGTGATACAATTTGTTATGTTTTAACTTCCAAAATGAGAAATAATATTAATATTATAAATTAAAATTATATTAATTCGTTATATTTAATTTAAATGCCATATTTTTAAAGTAAATTAAAATCTTAATGAAACATATTTATATATTTCTTAATATGCTATGATATTAGTTAAATATGTTTGAATTTCTACCGGTATTGGCTCTGTCACGACATACTTTTTGCATGCGAAATAATATGCGTGAACAAGATTTGCAATGATGTAGTTTTTTCAGTAGTGGCTTACAATAGAGTAATCGTTTACACTTTGTAAATGATAATATTTTATTCCTGCTTATTATATTGAATGCCTATCCGCTGCTTTCATACTTGATCTCGGCTCCCTATCGCACATTATTAAAGGTCCATAGTAATATTTGGTTTTGTCCAATCTTCTCGCTCTCTCCGTACGGGCAACAGCTTTTGTGGCGCGACGCCGATCTTCGGTCCTTATCGCACACTATAAAAGTCCCATAGTAAATATCGGCCCTGTGATGACCTAAATGAAAGCCGGGTCAATGTGCCCGGCTCATGAGAAGCCTCACCTAACAGTACGAATAGTAGAAGACGTCACAGGCCTTGCAAAGGGCCTGTCGACTGATACAACGACAGTCGGCCGTTTCCAAACTTCATCCCCACTCGAGCATCGGCAGCGGCCCTGAGTGTGTCGCTGTGTCGCTTCGCCCGGCGGGCGGCTTGTCTCTATTAAATTAACGGGTTCCGCAGCGAGGTCGTGCCACGGGCCGCCGACGTCCGTCTGTTTCGCCTCGCGAATAAAGGCCGCATGCAGATACACCGCTTCCATTGTCGTTCCCGTGGGTCTGGTTCACGTCCCTGGAACATGCTGAGGATATTCCAGAGTGCTACTGAGGTGTTTTCGGTTGCTGCAAGGAACGCCGTGCCTCGTCTAGATGCTTTTCGGCTTCGGTGTGAACGTTTCCCGTGGAGTGTGCCATGTTGCGGTTTTGTGTATTTTCTGTGTCTTTTGATGAAATAAATATTGCTTCGTTCGAAGCGGTTTTCTGTGTTGTTTTATTTGGTTTACTGAAATAAATGCTTTCTGTTGAAGCACTGACTATATGTGTTTCCTTCTTGTCTGAAATGTTGCAACCCTTTTTTCAGTTCAGTTCATGGATTCACGTTCAAGTATTAGTAAAAACCTTTCCATATTAGTCGTCGGACATTCTAAAATAAGACAATGTTATTTAAAATTGTCTACAAATGGACGACGATAATATAACAAAAATAAAACTACAGTTTCAAAAACTATAAAAACCATCTATAGTATAAAAACCATTTTATTATTATTACGTTTACAAACAGGCAGCATAATTGCTGATATGTCTGCATATAAAACTGGGCACAATTACAATTTCTGTTTAAGATGTGCGTCTAATGTATTTTTGAATATTATTATGTTGACACTACACGCTTCAACCACTTCAGCAGGTAACCTGTTCCAACGGTCCACAATCCGGTTGGTTAGGATATGTTTCCACAAACAGCTGGCGTATATCTAACACCTTACTTTCTTTGAATAGCATGTTGGAATCATATCTTGGGGGCCTTCTATTGATTACCCTCAACAAAAGCTTTTGGGCTTTCACTAGAGGATCCAAGACAGATTTCGCACATGCTCTCCAAACTATTATTCCGTGTACCCATAAACCCTGTTACAGGGCCATATAAACCATATTTACGGAGTTCTTAGAAAGAACGTTGCATAATTCTCTAAAGATGAAAACTAGTTTCCGAGACCTCGAAGAGAGTTGTATTAATTGGTTATCCCAGATCAATTTAGAGTCTATTAGGACACCCAGATACTTGACTTCGGTGTTTTCTTGCATATGGTAACAAGTGCAGGATGGTTGCCTGTTGCAGTGGTAAGAGTTGATTGCCTGTTACAGTGGTAAGAGTTGATTGCCTGTTACAGTGGTAAGAGTATATTCAGTAAAGAGTAGTAACAAGACTTACTACCTAACCCAATTATTTTGACACGTCTAAGAGCAGTCTTTAGCCGTCAATTGGACACGACGAAAATGTAATGTAATTTTTAATCTGTGTGTTTTTGATTGTTTGCACCTATGTTTTTTTTTGTAACAGCTGCAAATAAATATTATTATTATTTATTATTATGCATTACACTGGTAACTAAGAACTCACCTGTATATTATTTTTATTTTATTTATTTATAAGTACTTATTACAATGGTTACGACTAATTATACCAAACAAGTTCAAGAATCAAACATAAACAGTTCAGAGAAACCATCACATCGTGTTTGGCACCTGCCTAAAACTCATCAACTAGGTCAACTAAGGCCTGTATCTAGATGAGCTAATTACAATACGTATAATGACAATGATAAGCACGTCATATCAGGTAACTACATATAACTAAACAAAATATTTACTAGCTATAATATCTATAAATATATATATTAGATATATATATATATATATATATATATATATATATATATATATATATATATATATATATATATATATATATATATATATATATATATATATATATATATATATATATATATATATATATATATATATATATATATATATATATATATATATATATATATAATATGTATGTTTGTATATATTGTATATATATATATATATATATATATATTGTATATATATTGTATATATATATATATATATATATATATATATATATATATATATATATATATATATATATATATATATATATATATATATATATATATATATATATATATATACATACATACATACATACATACATACATACATACATACATACATACATACATACATACATACATATATATATATATATATATATATATATATATATATATATATATATATATATATATATATATATATATATATATATATATATATATATATATATATATATATATATATATATATATATATATATATTAATAATGGTACCTTAACTAAATCGTGTAAAATATGGTACCTTATGCAAACATAACCTTTCAAATAGCAATGATCAGTAATTCGTCGTTTAATTTTGATGGGCCCAACTCTAAAAACCAGAAATTTATTTTCTGTTTAAACGTACCTATGTATTATCTTTATGTTTTTAATATTTTCATCAATACAGTTGTAAATTTTAGGTCCCAGAAAATAAATTTGTCGTTGAGCAAACATTGTTTTAACATGTGGAATTAAAAAGTTTTGTTTTTCTGCGTTAGCTGGCTTCTAGGTTTTAGGTGTTTGTTTCTATGGAAATTGAGCAGTATATTCTTCACAAAAAGTTGTTGGATATTTAGGACTTTAGCTTCAGTAAACAGTAGCTCTGATTTGTATCGCCTGGGCTTCTTGTGAATAATGCGAATATAATTATATATAATGCGAATATATAATTACAACTAAGATCGGAGAAAAAAAAACACAACATACCATTTCATAAAAAATAATTTTAATTCCAACCATTCAACGTCACTTCGAAAAATATAATTCAAAATCACAACAATAAATCTCTGCAACACAATTCAACAGTTTTCATAAATTATATTAATAATAATATCTAGAAACGAAAGTTTACAATATTAACATCTCTCACAACCGACGGAATGGTAATTCTACATCTAAGATGAATGAAGAGTTTATGTTAACATGGCCTATAATGGATCACCCACATTTTGGAGACAAAAAACTGTTTTTTTTTTATTTGAATGTTATTAATTTAACTTTTTATTGTTTAATTTAATATTTATATTAATATGTAAAAAAGGTATACCTCATCTCCCATAAAATGAGATGATCCACTGTTTAACAGTGTTGGTGAACTATGGATTGGCCTATGGTCAACAGTGAATCACCGAAGTACACAGTAGATCAGCTGTTAAGTGCATATCTATAGATTCATTAAAAATATGAAAACCGTTATAAATGAAGTATCTATTCAGTATTTAGTTACTATGCGTTACATTTCCTGGCAAGGAAAGTATTGTGGACGCACATCTGTGTGTGTGTGTGTGTCTGTCTGTCTGTGTGTTCCTCCACGATAGCGCCCAAACGCTTCATCCGATTAAGCTGAAATTCGGCATGCAGGCATCATTCGGTCATGTCAAGAGTTGAAAAGATTATAGTTGAAATCGGTACACCAGAGGGTGCGCTAGTCATACCCCAATCTCGAAATGTTGCAGTTAGACTTGAAATTCGGTACACAGATTGTGACCAAAACGACATTGTGAAGATTGTGACGGCCGAAACCATATTGTGAAATTTTGGTTAAAATATCTCTTATACAAGCAAAAAAATATATATACCGCCGTATTTAAGAAAATACTACATCATATTGGAAAATAGCCATTTTAATACCACGGAAATACTAGAAATACTAAAATATACTACTTTTACTATCTGTCAACACAATCATTAGCGGGTGGGGGAAAAGATCAGGCGAGGGGGAGTGGGGGGTTAAGAAGTTGGAAGGGGCTTGGGGGGGTCGGGGGTTGGGGGGTTTGGCGCGTGTATACATACAAACCTTAAAAATGTAGATTTTATGATCTAAGCCCTCTATAATTACTATTGAACCTCTGTAAATAAAATAAAATCTCCAGCCCTGGTATTTTTATTAACCCCTCGAGCGCTGACGTTTGAATTGTAGTTTCTCTTAGAGAACGCGAAGAAGATTACATCACAACAAAAATATAGCGTTTCAGGAAAACGTCGATTACTCTGAAACTACTATACGGATCGTATAAAGAAGACCTGTTTTATGTTCCTGTTGAAATTTGCTATTAGATACGTGTAACGTCGTTTTGTAAAGCAATAAGCATTATTCAGAATTATCTGTCAAAGTTGTGGTACAGAAAAAAAAAACTGCCTTGTCCAACATTTCTATGTTTTTTCTGGAAATAAATCACCCTATGCAAGAAATTGTAAATACTTTTATAATAATTATAATATGCTTCATTCAACCTATGACTTCGTTTTACTTACACCCATACAAAAATAAAAAAAATATTCGGTGTTGAAAATCAACATGAATATTGAAGTTTTTGGTTTGGTTTGGTTCAATCATAGACTAAAAAATGGCGACTGTATGAAAAATAATGAACCAACTAGTTAACGACAGAGAATCTTCTCCTCTTTTCGCACATACCACAGGCCGTATGATTTATGTGTGGTATCAAGGGTAAATAATTGGAAAACATCGGCGCCGATCTCGGCTGGGACAGATGTCCCCTTTGCCGATCTACGGTAATTTCAATTGTGGGACAATTTCCCGTTTGCCGCTCAAGGGGTTAAGGATTCAATAATATCAAACTATTTGCAGTTAACGACAGAGAATCTTCTCCGCTTTTCGCACATACCACAGGCCGTATGATTTATGTGTGGTATCAAGGGTAAATAATTGGAAAACATCGGCGCCGATCTCGGCTAGGACAGATGTCCCCTTTGCCGATCTACGGTAATTTCAATTGTGGGACAATTTCCCGTTTGCCGCTCAAGGGGTTAAGGATTCAATAATATCATTACAATAAGATTAATATTATTACATCCCTAATGCTTGCGTTACTTTATAAACCAAGAAAAAAATACTTCATCATTCAAAGAGAAAAACTGCCAATATACAAAAGAGAAAATTTCTTACAACAAATGCCGAAAACCTACAAAAATTTGGAAATATAACACTTAGCAAGCACATTTTCAAAGTTTCTTATTATGTAATAATACAACATATTAACTACAGAACTCATGGGAATAAGTAAACATTGCATATAATATAGGACAATGAAATTATAAACAAAACTAGTCTCGTATTTTATTTTCGAAAGAAAACGTGAAAATACGAAAATTACCATGTTACACATCTGACCGCCTGCCGTATTTGTGCGAGTAGTGAATGGCCATGGATGTTAAGTAGAGATTATCGTATAGTACACAGGTGAGCTTTTTAAATAGTGACATCTTTGCAGTAAGTGATACGGTACGACAATATAAGCAACTTTTGATTTTTTTGACAAATTTGTAAATCTTATCTATTGAAGAAAAGGTTGAGAAGCGCTGAGCGCGCTGCGCTATCTAGCGGTAGATGAAATATCGCTGAGGAAACAATATTAGCAATATCTTACCTACCACTAAATAGCGCGTCTTGCTGAAGCTTTTTAAACTATTTTTTTTTTTAAAAAACAAAAAAATGTTTTTTACAAAAATTTATATAAAAAATTGTACAGTTAGTCGCACTGATTCACCTACTACAAGGATGTCACTAATTAAAAACTCACCCTGTATATATATGATTCAATGTATACTCTGCTGATCCACTGTTGAGCATGTCACCCTACTGTTATTCAAGGCATTCAAGGAAATTGACATAATTACCAGCTTATAAAATATCCCCTTATATTAATACAGGATTTTTGAGGATAAAATTTGTGGTAGAGACTGCACATCATAAATTCCTTCAGTCCCCTTTCGAAGCCGTAAGAGGAGAGATGCGAAAATCAAGAGTTTTCTCAATTATTGAGACCAATTGAATACTACAAATCCCTATTGATACAAGCAACGAGAGGCTAATTCCGCCATCTTAAGAAAAAAATCAAGTCCTGTCTGTGTGTGTATCTGTCTGTGCTTGTGTATTCCTCCACGATATCAAACACTTAATCCGATTGAGCTAAAATTTGGAATGCAGGCATCATTTGGTTGCATTGTATCGTATTGCCACATCAGAACCCCAGGGCTGATCTGGACTTACCAGCAAAGCTGTTTGTCTAAAATAAATAATTTGTCTAAAATAAATGATTTTCACGATAATCCCAACTCTATTTTTTTCCTCGACAGCAGAATTACCTCATAAATAAAGGCAAGCATTATACAGTCCTGCTAGGTGTACCTACCTTCATTTGGCTTGTTTAGGGGTCTGTGAATGATATGGGCAGCCTCTTTCCAGTAATAACATTGGATATCTTTTATTTTTCTAAAGGATTTTTTAAATAAATAAAAATTAATTTGTCAAGTTTGAAGTGCAGACTCGGATACTAGCTCGATGGCTTTTCTAACGATGGTAGATCTGCAAAAATAATAATAATAGGTTACTTCACGTTTTCCCTTTAGCACAGCATACTAAGTTAGAACAGTAAGCACACTCTCGGGAGGCGTTGGGGGGATAGAGCGCGAGGACGAGAGCGCAGCAGCGCGGAAGGAGCGAGATGCACAACTGACACGCCGAGCGCTGAGGTGCGAAAGAGCGAACTAGACTACCCAGCGGATCACAACTAGGGTTGTCAACTACAACGGGCGAACCCGTCACCTCAGGAAGTTTTAACGATTAGTCGTTCTATCTTCCTGGAGTGAGCGCAGAAGACTTGGACAGAACAGTCCACCGTCAAGCTCCGCCACAAACCCGTAAGAGGCCAACGCCTTAACCGCGAGATAACCAGGAGTGTTACCCAGCGGGCTTACACTCACGTCCTGACTTCCGATTGCGACCAGATTACTCCAGTCTCTCGATTCGAGGTCGCTAGCGCGGTCCTCTCCCTTACGAAGCGGTGAAACGGTGTATACCGAATCTATCGCGGACCACGGCATCCTTTGCCCGGCTGTTCACCCAGGATCGGGTAGCCGATGGTCGTTTCAAGAGCAGTCGCCGTAAGGTCCGCAACCACCCCCGCTCTATAGAAAACAGTACTGCTTCCAGACTCCCCCGACTCTTAGTCAGAGTGCGCAATCGATTGGCTTATGCCGCACGGTGCGCAGACCGTCCAGGATCGCCAGAAGTTATTCCTAGGGGAAACTATCCCTGAGGCCAGAGTCCTACCCAGGTTCGCACTTGAAGCGTGGAGGCCGTCGGATGGGTGTTGACCCGTGAGTGTGACCAACCCTGAACAGAATGGGTCTTCGTGGCCAACTCAGCAATGGCCTATTAGCTCCCTAAGCGGGTCACATGTATTAGGGTTGGTCCAACTCACAGGTCAGCGCAGCCATCCGGTAGCCTCCAAGCAGAAGTGCAAGCCCGGGTATGACTCTGAGCCTACGGGCCAGTTCCCCTGGGAATTGTTCTTCAGATGCTCCTGGACGGTTTGTGCACTGTGCGGCGACAGCCAAGCGACTGTGCATTCCGACAGATAACCGGGGGAGCCTGGAAATGGCTTTGGTTTCTATAGAGCGGGGGTGGTTGTTCACCTTACGGCAGCTACTCTTGAAACAACCTACCCGATACCAGGTGAAAAATGGATGAAAATCAAGACACCCTGAGGAACTCATTTTAAATCTGAGCAAGCTAAGAGAGCGAGAAGTAATGAGCAGTTATGGGATGTATAGTTTTAAAGCGGCAAATATAGAACAACCAACCTTTTATAGGAGACTCTAACCGGGCAGCAAACTTAGAATCCTGAAAAATAAAAAATAAATTTATAATTTTTTATCTACTTTGATTTCTCCTAATTAAAATATAGCACAAAAGTGGAATATCTAAGGCCCTTCTGAGCAATATTGCATATCTTATATCTTTAAAGCTATAAAACGAGATGCGGAAATCGCAGCTTCCGATTTTTTCTAGGAAGGAGTTGATTATTTTCCTAGAGAGACCAAGATCTTTAAATATATGAAACAGACTCCACAAGTGCCAACTTCCACCGCGTGAAGAACAATGAAGACATTCCAGGTGACGGAATTTGAGAAATCATGGTATTCATTTAGTTTGTATTCGAGGTCATTTGGGAGGGAGTTACCGGGCCCTTGCTGAGTTGGCCACGAAGACCCATTCTGTTCAGGGTTGGTCACACTCACGGGTCAACACCCATCCGGCGGCCTCCACGCACGAAGTGTGAGCCCCGGTAGGACTCTGGCCTTAGGGCTAGTTTCCCCTAGGAATCAACCTTCTGGTGCTCCTGGACGGTATGCGCACCGTGCGGCGTAAGCCAATCGACTGTGCACTCTGACTAACAGTCGGGGGAGTCTTGAAGCAGTACTGTTTCCTATAGAGCGGGGGTGGCCGCGGACCTTACGGCGACTGCTCTTCAAACGACCATCGGCTACCCGATCCTGGGTTGAACAGCCGGGCAAAGGATGCCGTGGTCCGCGATAGATTCGGTACACACCGTTTCACAGCTTCGTACGGGAGAGGACCGCGCAAGCGACCTCGAACTCGGAACCAATCGAGAGACCGGAGAAATCTGGTCACAATTGGAAGCAAGGGCGCGAGGGTCGGCCCGCCAGGTAACACTGGCTATCTCGCGGTAAGGCGTTGGCTTCTTGCGGGTTGTGACGTAGCTGGACGTTGGATTTGTTCTGTCCAAAGTCTTCTACGTTCACTGCAGGGCGATAGAACGAGAAAATCGTTAAAACGTCCTGTGGTGACGGGCTCGCCCGTTGTAGTTGACACAGCAAGTTGTATCCTGTTTTACGTCTTTGCGTTCGGCGTTCGGCGGCGGGAACATTTTAAGAAGAGGGTTCCACGTAGAAGAGAGTTTGTTGCCGTCGTCTCTATTGAAGTTCGGAGTTCTTCTTATTTCAATGGCTTCCCGGATCATGCGAGGAAAGTAGAATTGTTCCTTGGATAGAACAATGGGATTTTGAAACTGCATCCAGTGGTTACGTCCGCTATCCAATATATGTTCGCAGATCGCCGATTTTTCTCGCTGAACGTTTTTAACAGCTTTGATGTGTTCTGTCAGTCGCGTGGTTATGGGCCGTTTTGTTTGTCCAACGTAGGCTAGACCGCAGCTGCATTCGACTTTATACAAACTCTCTTCTACGTGGAACCCTCTTCTTAAAATGTTCCCGCCGCCGAACGCCGAACGCAAAGACGTAAAACAGGATACAGTGAGTGTTGTGTGCAAGACGGATTTTCAAAATTCCCGCGCTCCGAGCCCGGCCCCCCACCACCGTTATAACCTACGCAGTGGCGGCAGCGGTATGCAGCCTACCCGCAAAACAACGGACTGACAGCTCTTCAGTCTACCCTAGACAACGGCGGCTGCAACGTCACCGAAACGTCGGGTGCTACAAATTTCACGCGGTAAATTCGTTTTATATCCTTTTTATAATGTCAAACAACCGCGATAGTCTTCGATTTTATAATAGGAACTTAATTTATTTTACAATTAATTTTTAAGTGTAATATGCTGAAATCCAAATGTGTAATATGCGGAAATCTGTTTAATATGTTACTTTCGTAGGAAACGATTATCGCATAATGTTTTTCTTTTTTTTCTACATTATGTTTATGCAAACGTATGCGCTGTATGTTTCCAGAAATAAAATTCAAAAAAATATATATAAAAGTGCATGTGATACAAGCGCATCAGTCTTGCGCTGCTAGTGTATATTATAATTTAAATAAATCGAAATCACCTTATCAGCTGTAAAAATATTGTCTGCAACTGGTCTCTCCACTTCCACTGTCATGGTCGGTTGAGGAACTCTCGAGTCTGGTGAGACGCCGATGGCGTCGTAAATCTCCCGGAGGATCAGCAGCATCGTATCCTCAGATTCCCTATTAAAAAAATATTAGATAACATTCTTTTCTCAAAATAGTTGTCAAGGTGTGGAAATGCTAGAAATCACATTTCCTCGCGTGAAAACTCTAAAGAAACATATTAATCGATTTTACTCAATATAAATCAATAAGTATCATAGATTGTATCGAAATGTCAAACTTATGACATCTGACAGTTTCTTTTTCTTCTGTCGTGAAGGCCACGAGAGACTAAGCATGTTCCGCCACACAAAATAAAATTATTGAAAATATTAACATTGTATAAAATCAAAATAAAATAAGGAATTATCCTATAAAAATAGAGGGATTATTCTCGTTAAATAAAATAAATTAATATCATCAACACTTTTTGGTCTAGTCGAACTTTATGGTCTAGGAGTCTGACAGCTTGGATTTATTTCTGGTGTCTAGGTGAAGAATGGCCGTTCCAAGTAATTAAACAGAAGACCCCTCTAAATATTAGGTAAATATGGGAGCAAAGCCGCGTTTATCCGAAGGTGCCAGTGTTTTTCCGCCGTAAATTCGCCGTGTTTCATGTGTGTTTGGGGAGTGAGCATTGTGAAAACGTGTTCGTTGCAGTGACGGTATAATATTCTTTCCGTTTTGCGAAATCCCTTCAGGGTTTCCCGTTCCTTATGGCGGCAGGGTGATGCCCAAGTTGGGGCAACTTGAGTTGTCGACTACAACGGGCGAGCCCGTCACCACAGGAAGTTTTAACGATTAGTCGTTCTATCGACCTGCAGTGAGCGTAGAAGACTTTGGACCAAACAATCCAGCATCTAGCTACCCCACAACCCATAAGAGACCAACGCCTTACCACGAGATAGCCAGGAATGCTACCTGGCGGGCGACACTCGCGCCCTTACTACCAATTGTGACCAGATTTCTCCGGTCTCTCGATTGGTTCCGAGTTCGAGGTCGCTTGCGCGGTCCTCTCCCTTACGAAGCGGTGAAACGGTGAATGCCGAATCTATCGCGGATCATGGCGTCCTTTGCCCGCCTCTTACCCGGGATCGGATGGCCAATGGTCATTTCAAGAGCAGTCGCCGTAAGGTACGCAACCACCCCCGCTCTATAGGAAACAATACAGCTTCCAGACTCCCCCGACTGTTAGTCGGAGTGCACAATCGATTGGCTTGCGCCGCACGGTGCGCAGACCGTCCAGGAGCGCCAGAGGTTTGATTCCCAGGGGAAACTGACCAAGGCCAGAGTCCTACCCAGGTTCACACCCCGTGCGTGGAGGCCGTCGGATGGGTGTTGACCCGTGAGTATGACCGACCCTGAACACATGGGTCTTCGTGGCCAACCCATCATGGGCCCGTTAGCTCCCAAGTTGGGGCAAAGCTAATTCGTGTGTTTTTGACGTTCCAGGGGTCTTCTTCTTTCTTCCTTTTTTCCTCACCGCCTCGGAATGCCTCTCTTTGACTTCGAACATCGATCATCAGAAGCGATGGATTGATTAAGCAGCTCAATCCTATCTAAGATAAGGTATGTAGCGTCATTCACTTGTGGCATTTTGAACATTACTATTGACACACAAACTTACCAATAGCATAGATGACTGGCCATAGCGAATATATACTCGTTGAATACTTCGAAAGGCGCTTCTTGTAACACGAAGTCGACCCGCCGGCCTTTGTTCAATTTTCCATATCGCTCTGAACTGTACTGGGATGTGGAAACCTGGAAATTCGAGAAGACTTACAAATACCAGTACTACTGTTACGATAATAAGTGATGCTAATCAGCACCAGATCTACGATTTCCCCGAGCCAAGGCAAAAACTTGACGTTGGCACCTCTACCCTCCATCATTTGAGATTACTGATTTTAAAAAACTCACACGGCCCGGTGGCATAGTGGTTAGGTCGCCTGATCTTACATTGTAAGGACCTGGGTTCGATTCCCGGCTGGGTCACTATTTTCCGTTGGGATCAAATTAACGGAATTGCATTTTCAATTCTGTCGATCGAATGCAATAACAAGACACACACTTACAGACATCTTACACGCACACATACATATAACACGTCATAGTAGGGTTGGTTGTAAGAGATTGTCATATGACAATAAACCCGCCCATTGTGACATTTCACAATATAAACAAACAAACAAGACAAACATACTTGGTGGGATTTTTTGTGACCGAGGAATAACAACCTTTAAGAGGCCTTGTACAAAATCGATGTGGGCCGTGATACCTCTATAATCAATGGTATAATATAACTATAGGTAGGTAGGATTTTCGGAGCCAAAGAGATACGTCCACCCTTTGGAAGCGCTCGGCGGGGACTAGCTGACTTGAGGCGTGAATCGTATCATAGGCGAGTATCATAACGCGAGAATTAGATTGTTTTAAAAGACTTTATTGCCAATTTTAATTAATGTCTTGCTTTTTTTTTTTGAGGAAATGGATTGATATTGAACTAAAGTTTATTTCTGTTGTTTTAATTTTATGAACGAGAGTTCTAAAAGGCCAAAATCAAAAGCAATTCTTCGCCCATTTTCTAAAAAAATTGACAAAGTTAAATATTTTTTTTATCAGCAATTTTATATGAAAGTAGTAAAAAGTGATTCACTTATTATATAGAGTAGGTACTTTCACAACAATACATTGTAATTTTTTCATACCGTTTAGATGTCAAAACGATTCGTAAATATGTTATATTCTAAACCTCTTACAGCAAAAATTCACAAACAGTCGCCGGTTTAAGGTCAATTAATCAAAATTCTATAATATTTTTCAAAAAAGTAGCTCACTCATTAGACAATAATATAAATTATCTTTTATGTTCTGCAATAAAACTTATAGAAATACAGTATTTTAACCTTAAATTCACGTCTGCAAAATTACGTAAATTCACGAAATGCGCAGAATTTCGTATACGGCCTCTTAAATAAATTTGCATTCCTTATTACCTATTGCTAATAACTTTTCGTTATGTGTGACTTTACTATATACTTTTCATGCAACATATAAGTAGCTACTACAAATATTTATAAATATCTGTAACGGACCTTAACCCTTGGAGTAAATGGGTATTTTCATGGATGCATCTGTCTCTTTTGCAGGATTTTCGGCGACATCGACTTAAAGTACTATAACTACGAAACTACTACACCAATCATAAAAAGAACTACTGCACAATGATTGCATTGAAATTTCGAATATAGAATATTAAAATATCATTTTGTAAAACAATTAGATATTTATGAATAAATATGAGAACGTCAAAGAAGTGAAAAAAACGCGCGACCAGATTTGGTCGACTCGTACTCAACGGATAATTGTTTCGCGACCAGATTTGGTTGACTCATACTCAACGGGTTAAGTATCGTTACATGCAATCAACAAATGCATTGATTTCCAGTGAAATACACTGACACAATTCAGCTATTATTCTACCTCGTGCAGCGATGAATCAGCACGATAAAACATTACTTTTACTCGGAATATTTTGGATTGCATCATTTCTCGGCCTATATAAACCGGCGAAAAAGCAACCAAAGTATCATTCCTCGAGTGATCACGTCCCCAAGATAGCGACAGCATACTTCGGTACCCGGCTTCTTGGTTACCTTTTCCTTCAATTTCAATTTCAATTTATTTCCAAAAAATCTTAAGAGATTGTAGAAACTTAATATTTAGGTACATTTCAATTACAGTCTATTAGTCCGTTTTTACAATATTTACATTTATCACCACGTACATACTTCATTATTGCTTTTAGGGCATCAAAATCATTTTTAAGATTTATTTACTAAAACCACAATATAAATAATCAATAAAAATAATCAAGAAATTAAAATCAGAAAAAGTCAGAATAATTAAAAAATGCTACTTAAAATTTTCAAAAGAAAAATGGCCAAAAATTTGAAAAATTATTTAAAATTAACAAACTCATCGATCGAGTAAAAAGCTTTGTCTAATAAGAATTCTTTAAGTAACTTTTTGAATAAGCTTTCCACTTGAATTGTTTTTAAACTTTCCGGTAGCCTGTTAAAGTAATATGGCCCGGAGTATTTTGTGTCTTGCCTTGCTGTGTTTAGTTTAGTACATGGTATAAAAATGTTTAATTTATTTCTCGTATTTTTAGTATGTGTATCTGAAAACTTTTTATAATGTGTTTCTTTATTCTTAAAAAACTCAGTCAGTAACTTAAAGATAGAGTGAGGTCAAGGTGAGGATTCTTAGCCTTTTAAAAATGGGTCGACACGACTCTTCCCTTTTCACCTTTGCAATTATTCGCACTGCTCTCTTTTGGAGTATAAATATGGGTTCCCTATGACAAGCATAACAATTTCCCCAGATCGTAATGGCATAACTTAGGATAGCTTCAATATAGCTGAAATAAACATATCTTGTTTGCAATTCATCCAACGACCTTCTTACAATACTTAAAGCATAACATGCCAGACTTAACCTACTTTCGAGGTTTTCACAGTGAAAGTTCCATTTTAAAAGTTCGTCGACATGAACACCTAAAAATCTAGTACAAGGAGTTTGAGGAATGGCAGTGTTATTTATTGAAAGTATCCTTTCCACTATCGAGGCGAGACGCATCAGTCTGCATTCCCACAGACTTAAGCCGTGACCAGTACGAGATACTAGGAGCACAAGTACAATCCTTCTCCATACACCCTCGTAGCTTCAGGCCGATAGCCAATACATTCGCGTCAATATAACCTATTCGAGAAGTGTTACAAACTGGCAATGTCTAACTCTCAATAAACACCTTCTGATATACATAAAATCGATTTTAACCCGCAAGTTGACACCACCACCTCACACCGAATAAATTGGAGTCTAGTGAGGGGTGGTCCCACACATATCTATAAATATTTATATTATATCTATAAATATCTATAAACATCAATAAATATCTGTATCTAGGGGAGAGTAGCAATCATTGGACCACTATAGTATTTCGAAAACTATGACAGCTAGCAACGTCAAAACAAGTCGAAACAAGCTGCTTGCGTCCCAGTCGCGCCCTCCCCCCCCCCCCCCCCCTAACCTCAGTGACACTGCGACTTGCTGCGAGAAGAGACATGTGCGTCAGTGGTCACGGCGGTCAACAACTAAAAATTGGATTCTGATCAATTCGTTGTAAGTATCATTCTAGTCATGTCTGTCAGCATGTAATAATGTAAAGTTTGAAACAAATTTATTGTGTTTCTATGTGTGAGCATTTATTTCGAGTTACCTACGTCCGTGATTTTTTAATATTTATTTTGCTACTTAGTGGTCCAATGAAAGCGACGGTGGTCCAATAAAGGCAACAGTTTCAAAATTACTTTTTTTTTTCATTTATTAGGAAAACTATTATTCAAAATCGTACGTAACTTAAAATATCAAAAGTTTAGATCTTAACAGATAGAAACAAAGCAATATTTTGTTTTCTTTAATCATATATTTCAAGAAAGTTAAGTGGTCCATTCATAGCAACTCTCCCCTATATTTTATTTTATTTTATTTTATTAAGGATAACTTACAGCCAATAATTTTGTAGTAAACAAAAATAGGAAGCTTAGAGCCATTTACAAGTGACCACTGATAATGACGATAATAATAACGTGAATTTAGAACTGATATTAACCCGTTGAGTATGAGTCAACCAAATCTGGTCGCGAAACATTTATCCGTTGAGTACGAGTCGACCAAATCTGGTCGCGCGTTTTTTTCACTTCTTTGACGTTCTCATATTTATTCATAATTATCTAATTGTTTTACAAAATGATATTTCAATATTCTATATTCGAAATTTCAATGCAATCATTGTGCAGTTGTTCTTTTTATGATTGGTGTAGTAGTTTCGTAGTTATAGTACTTTAAGGTCGATGTCGCCGAAAATCCTGCAAAAGAGACAGATGCATCCATGAAAATAACCATTTACTCCAAGGGTTAAGCATAAAGAACATATTAAACAAGAAGATACTAAATTGTACAGTAGAAAACATGTTGACAACTGTAATAAAAGAAGAAAATGCTAAGTCTGGTCATCACAAAATCGCCCTACAACCTGCTTCCTCATAGTATCTATATTCGTGAAAAGGGTGTCAATATCAATGTCAGCATTCAGGGTGTTGAAAGTTTCGCATACCCTTATAAAATAAGAATTACGCCTGTATTTGGTTTTAAAGCCAGGTACAAGAAGGAGTGCCCTATTTCTAAGTGCCCGGCTAGGAGTGCGGAGAGATATTTTAGATAGTAGTTCAGGACAATCAATCGAGCCATTTAAAATTCGTAGTAAAAGTGAGATGTCAGCTATGTTTCTTCGCAAAGCCAATGGCAGCAAATGATGGCGGATACAACGAGAATAGTAGTCTGGATCATGTATACAACATTTATATTCTACGTACGATATTTATTCAGACCTATCTATATCTATATTTATATCTATATACATATACATATACCATCGTCTAACTCCTTCTTTCTAATCACTTCCAATTCCCTACCTCTCCCATCGGTTTTCTATATTAATTTTTAATTTAATATGAACTTAGTTTATTCTATAATTAATTTTTAAGTAAATATGCTGAAATCGTTTAATATGTTACTTTCGTAGGGAACGTTTATCAGCGTATGTTTAATTTTTTTTTTTACAGTATGTTTTTGCACAAGTTTGTATATTGTATGCGCTGTATGTTTCCCGAAATAAACATTAAAAAAATAAAAATAATACATACAACCAGTGTATACAACTCACAAGCCAGACTATACACACACCTTCAATCCTTAGATCCCAAATCTTACTATCTAATCTTGCTACAGCTTTAGAAGTATCAGCTCATACTCCAGGTCTTATTTATCGTCTTACCTGTTCAATATTATTAGTATGGCTGCTTGATTGTTCGGCAAACGTGTCCTCTTGCGACAAATGCTCTTCAACAACCTATGAAATACAAAATAATATGCATATTATAAAAAATGTGTAATCTTCCATATAAAAAGGTATCCTCTTAAAATAGCGAATTTATTTTTCTTGGAAATCACATTGTTTGTCATCATGTCCATCATTCTCTTCAATCATCGAATCGCATAACTCAATGGAGGGCTTCACTTGGCGAGGATGTTAAGGAACAGAGAGAACCAGGGTCCTATCTCCCTTACACCACCTGGCGCAGTCTCAACAGACTGAGAGTGGGTGTGACAAGATGCCGGGCTAATCTCGTTCGCTGGAGCTACACAGAGAACCCGATATGCATAATATGTGGAACGCTGCAGGATGAAGACCACCTCCGATCCTGCCCACAACTGTCAACCTCTATCGTACACCAGGATCTACATGAGGCAAACGATAAGAACATCCAGGCTGCATGTTTTTGGAAAGATAATATGTCCTAAAATGACCGGGACACGTTAAAACAAAAAAAATCTCTTCGTGATGAAAATTTTATTTTTAAAGATATTTTGACAATTTAAATATTTTATGCTCTTTATCCATTTCTTATAATTGTTTATTTATTTTATTTATTTATTTTAAACAACATGATTTACAGACGAATGGCTATGATGTTCGGTATACAGTACAATAAAACGTGCAGGAAAAACAAGTTGAACCCATAGCCGTTGGCTCATCGCATACCTAACTGAGCAAGAACGCCCGTATCTAGGGATGCTGATATTTGACTTAGCATATTGCGAGCTGACATGATGACGTTCGGTTATGTAATTATTATTGGTATAAAGTTCAAAACATTCATTCTTGCATAATAACCCAACACCAATATATAGTAATACATAAATACAATAAATACATATTTAAAATAAATATACATACTAATATACAAAAAATGTACACAAATAAATTAAATTGAAATACCTCTAGTCTTAAACCTCACATATGTTTTATGATTATTGGGTCGAAACAGGGCAGGACTAAAATTGCTAACTATGGCTCTCTTCCTATAATGGTGGACAGTTTGCCAATACCACTGGTCACTACGGCTAAAAATCTGGGTATTCTATTTGATGGAAAATTACGGTTTGAGGAACATGTCAGCAAAAGCGTTGGGTGGGGTTTCTCACGTCTAAAGGCCTTATACAGAATTCGGGAGTACCTCAGCGTCAGAATCAGAATACTACTTGTAAATGCCCTTATATTGTCTATAATGGACTATGGCGACTGTGTGTACGGCCCCTGTCTATATAGGAAGACTGAGCCGAGACTTCAGAGACTGCAAAATGCCTGCGCAAGATTTTGCTTTAGGATTCCTCCACGTCATCATGTGTCACCATTCCTTGCGAAAGCTTCCATGTTGAATATGAGTAAAAGAAGGCAGCTCCATCTTGCGACCCTTGTACTCAAGGTAGTACGCAATAAACAGCCGCGATATCTTTACTCTATTATGACGTGGTCCCGTAACCGGCATGTCCATTCAACACGGGCACGTGAACAACTTGCTATAATACCCAAGCACAAAACTACACATTTCCAGTGCAGCTTTTCGTATTATTCTGCGGTTGTATGGAATCGGTTGGGAATGGCTTTGCGATCGAAATCAATTGCAGTATTTAAGGACCACTTTAAAAGTTTATTATTAAAGGAAGATATTTAGATGTCATAATTTGATTTTATTTTAAAATATCTATTGCTAATTGGATTATTACTATTTTCTTCGTTTATTTATTAATTTGTAACCTGATTATTTAATGTTAAATATTTTGATTTTGATTATTTTTGATTTATTATATGTAGATTATTAAATTTATGTAATTACGTTATTTTCTTTTAATATCATTTGATGTTAAATATCTTGATTTTGATTATTTCGATTTGTGTATTTATTTGATTATGATTATTTGGATTTTTTGTTTTAAGATTTATTTGATTTGGTTATTTTATTTTAAAAATCATATACCTATGTATCAATAATTAATAGGTGTGTCCTGAAAACCAGGATAAGAGATATCCTGAGGATACCCCTAATTTGCAGCGTTTATAGCTTTATTTCATAGTCTTTGTCTATTTATAGTTTTAATTTTTAATCTGTGTGTTCTTGTTTTTTTTTTTGTATATGTTTTTTATAACAGCTGCAAATAAATAAATAAATAAATAAACGTCTATTATATTTATAAATAAAATAAAAATAAGTATTTGTTTTTTATTTATTAATTTTACCTAATCAAAAATTCTGATGAATTCCGTTTTGTCGTAGAGTGGTCCTTTAACAATCAAGCACTTTTTTATTGCTTTTTAAAATGCTACCATGTAAACTAAATTTTGTATTGTAATTTCTATATTATTATAGAGCCTTGGAGCTAAGTATTTAAAGTATCTATGCGCGAATGAAGTAGTTGGAACGCTGCAGGATGAAGACCACCTCAGATCCTGCCCGCAACTGTCAAGCACACCAGGATCTAGAAGAGGCCAACGATAAGGACATCCAGGCCGCATATTTTTGGAAAGACATGTCCTAAAATGACCCGGACACGTTAAAACAAAAAAAATCTCTTTGTGATTTTACGCTCTTTATCCATTTCTTATAATTGTTTATTATACTGTGGAAGAATACACGCCTTTATCGTGGAAGAATACACGCACACAGACATATAGACACACACAGACAGACTTCAATCAGCATCAATTGAGGTGTTGCTAAATCATTGATTGTAGCACTTACTTGGATTTTATTTAGCGCAGATGTCAGATCCAGCTGCCGGACTTTCAACAACTAGGGTTGTCGACTACAGCGGCGAGCCCGTCAACTCAGGAAGTTTTAACGATTAGTCGTTCCATCTCCCTGGAGTAAGCGCAGAAGACTTGGACAAAACAGTCCACCGTCAAGCTCCGCCACAAACCCGTAAGAGGCCAACGCCTTAACCGCGAGATAGCCAGGAGTGTTACCCAGCGGGCTTACACTCACACCCTTACTTCCAATTGCGACCAGATTACTCCAGTCTCTCGATTAGTTACGAGTTCGAGAGACTGGACTCTCCCTTACAAAGCGGTGAAAAGGTGTATACCGAATCTATCGCAGACCACGGCATCCTTTGCCCGGTTGTTCACCCAGGATCGTAAATCTATATAATAAAAATGAGTCGGGTTTTATGTATGTTACCTAATAACTCACGATCGGCTAACCCGATTTGGATGATTCTTTTTTTGTTTTGTTCATAATCACTTCGGTCTTACTATATATAGGCAATAAAAAATCCGGAAAATCTCTCGGAAAAGTGAGAAAAATGTGAAAAACCGAAAATTATTTTAGTACTAAGCTTGATCATAGATGGCGTTGCTTGACAAGAATAAAAATTCGAAAATCAAGATGGCGGTACAGTTAACATTTGACAGTTAAGTTGAATTTTACGATTTCTTGATAGCGTTTTCGTGATTCTGAAGGTAAATCAACTGAATTAAATGAATTTGTGTAACTCGTGAAGAGAGGCTCGAGCAACTGAAAGCGATGAGCGTCGCCAAAAATTGAATAAAGCGGCACGGATCCGTAATGTTGCAGTGCGAAGACGATTGAATTTGAGACAAAACACATACAGAGAGGTAATCTATTATGACCTGACGAAACGATACAGCGATTATAAATGCATGCAAATTGGAGAAATGGACCATTTGTGCCAATATTGCAATGCATTGAAGTACCGCCACGAACCACTCGCTTTGTGTTGCGCAGGGGGTAAAATGAGATTGACACCATTGGTTCCATTAGGATCGTTCGTGTCTGGAAATGCACCAGATTCTAAGCATTTTATGTCTAACATTCTCTGTCAAACAAAATCGTACTTTTTACACACTTTTCTCCTCCAGTTAGGACACAACGAGCACTAGCAATCCACAAATGGCAATCGATGAAACTGCTCTTTTGGTGAGACAAAAAATAAACAAGCAGACTGCTTTCAATGAAGAATTTAAACAAACAATGCAAATTTCAAACAACTGTCGATGAAAATTACCTATGGTAACGCCATCTGCTGCTAAGCGAACAAATTCGTGGCGAGACGAAGTTCGCCGGGTTCCGCTAGTAGTAAATAAAATAGAACCTTGTTGATCAAATCCCGCGGTGGCGGTGTCGCTGGTTTTCCTAGAGCAGCACTATATACAGCCGACAGAGTGCCTCTTATAGATTCGACAAAGCGCTGTCGAATGTCCGTGCCGAACCTCGCCATCGTCTCTTTCAATTCTGAAAGCAAAACAAAGCATATAAATAAATATAAACGGAACAGCCACTGAATTCACCGACCAGTCGGGCCCGTCATAATACTATTATTACACTTCTGGGGATAAGCTGTGGATTCCAGACTAACGACCGACTGTGGTAGGTTTAGGACAGCTGTCTTGTCACATGTGAGCGTGTCACCTTATTACCCATTCACTTCCCCTTCGAAGCCATAGAATTTGAGATGCAGAAATCGCGGTTTTAGATATTTTTTCTAGAAAGGAGTCCATTATTTTCCTGGAGAGACCAAGATCTTTAAAAAGGTGAAACAAAGATTTAGCTGGCAGGCCACGAGCGCCAACTTCCACCGCGTGAAGGTGAACAGTGAAGCCGTTCCGGGTGACGGCATTTGCGAGATCATGGTATTTATTTCATTTGTACTCGTGGTCTTTTGATTCCCACGGAACAGTTTATTCTACAATAAGGGCCATCTTTCGAGATAGAGAGTAAAGTGTATATCTGGACGCAAGCGCCAACTTCCACCGCCGGTGAGCGGTGAAGCTGTTACGCATTTGCGAGATCATGATATTTATTCAATTTGTACTCTTAGTCTTTTGGAATATTTGATTTCCATTAAACAGTTAACCCTTCAGGCCTTGGGCCCTCAGCCGATTGACAAGTTACTGTCCCAAAAAATTTTAGTAAAAATTAGTAAAAAAAATGAATTAAGACACTGTCTCACCAAAACATTAATAACTGCCAAACCACTGTACCCATAATTAAAATGAAACATATTAACATAATAAAACATAATAAAATAAAACAAATTCAATTAAAATAAAATTAAAACGGGGCCGTCACGCTGAATCGTGTGTGGCCGATATCGGCCAATCGGGGCCTGAGGGGTTAAGTATACAATAATGGCCATCTTCTGAGAAGGGCCTATAGAGTTATATCTGAAAGATCGGACATGCACGCGAGACTTTCAGGGAATTGATTATTATTATGATTATTATATATTTAACAGGCAGACAGCTTAAGCTGATGCGCCTGAGTCCATCCTTGCATTACAATTTCTGTGGAATAAGTCCAGTTTATTTTCAAAGTCATTGACAATTTTGGCATTGATCACTTCACTTGGAAGAGCATTCCATTCGTTTACCACTCTACTGCTGAGGAAATGTTTCTTGGGATTTGAATGGAATGATTCACGCTGAAGGTTTCAGATGATGCCCACGCAGATGCGTGTTAGTGCTCATGGTGTAGATAGTCTGCAACCCAGGAACGTCATACGATGCAGTCAGGATCTTATATGTCTCGATTGTCACCCGCGTGCCCTGCGTTCTTCCAGAGTGGTCAAACCGAGAGCCGACAATCTTTTCTCGTATGTTAGATGCTTCAAGTTAAAGGGCAATTTAGTCGCTCTTCGCTGGACCTTCTCTAGACGATCGATATCCTTCCTAAAGTATGGATTCCAGATCTGATAGGCGTGTTCCAAAATGGGTCTTACAAATGACTTATGGATTTTCAGCATCAGTTCCTCTGTGATATGGTGAAAAGATTTTTGAATTGGGAACAATAGAGAGTTTGATACTGCTTAGAGACTGAATCGACATCCAGATTTCAATCTGAACCCTTCTTGATTATTGAGAAAGGTTTTGTAGTGGAATGTTTTTGCCTTTAGAGCCATCCCGCAAGAAATGAATTGGGGGTTTGGAGGGTACTGTAAGACTCTCGTTGGCAAGAGCCACTGAGAGGCTAACTAACCTCATGAATAGCAGCAAGGACTTTGTCATGGCGGTGAGTGTACCGTCCTTGATCTAAGGCCGCCTTGCAGCCAGCTAGAATAGTCATAGTCATAGTCATATTTTATTAATTCCAAAAAGTACATACTGTGGAATACGTCATTTTACATTTTCTAGAAGTTATTACAACTTCATTACGTGTACATATACTTTTTATATGTAAAAGCAAGACACCATCGGATTAATTATAAAAATTCAATCTTACACTCAAATAACAAAAAAAAAATGTAAACAACATTTTTAAATAATCTATCAATAAGTTTTAAAAATAGTCAATCAAGAAATTTTAAATTAATCAGTTAATAAACAACAAGTTTTACAATAAAATCAAAACTACGGTGACAAAATACAGAACAAATTTGATAAAAGCTAATTTATTTTTTATAAACTAAGACTGCCTTGTCAAATTCATCAAAATTATAGAGAGCATGCATGGCTAAGTTTCTTTTTATGCATTTCTTAAATGCAACCTCTTGAAGTATTTTAATTTCTGCTGGCAATGAGTTGAAAAATTTAAACCCCAAATATAAATATGATCTCTGGTATAAAGAAAGCCGCACTTTGGGGATTACTACATTATTTTTATTGCGAGTGTTATGTTCATGCAGACTCGAATGCTTTTCCTCGTTTTTCAAATATGCTTTCGCATAAATTAAGCACTGATATATAAATTCAGATTGAAATGTTAATATTTTTTTATTTTTAAAGATCGGAGCACAGTGGTCGTCTCTTTTTAACCCAAATATCGTCCTGAGAGCTTGCTTTTGCAGTATAAAAATACGATGGCTATCTGGTGCATTACCCCATGTTAGGATACCATAAGCCATCTTCGAATGAAAGCACGCATAGTATGTGCTCATTGCGGCTTGTTCACCGGCTAGAAGTTTGATTTTTCGTATGGCATAAATAGCAGAACACAGTTCCTTCGATAGCTGTGCAAGGGGTATTGCTACAAAGGGGACTTGAGCTATCCTCTGAATAGCTCCAACGAACGAGGTTACTGGGGTCTGGAAGCGTATGCTAAAAAGCATTCAAATAGAATGTTTATGTTACGGGTACATACCCAAATGCATGCGTTTCCTTCCTTTGTGGTGGGGTATCAAGTATGGTTTCACCTTGGTGAGATCCTTGTGGATAAGTGGTTCAATCCTGCAAACAACACATTTGTACATTACAAAACAACAAAAAACACAAAATTGATCAAAGATGTCGGATTTAATTCAACTCCAAAATCGCTCTTTTCACTGAGGTAGATCGGTGGGTCTCAAAGTCTTGTCACAGATTGGATAAAATATACTTATTAGGTAATATTAATTTAAATTCTAAGTGTTTCCGAAATTTCAATTCTAAGTGTCAACATATATTTTGAAATTTTCTTAACAATAAATAATAAATTTAGTGAATATAGTGTAATTCGGCGGTTAAGTAACCCGACCGGGTTGCCACAAGCCTAGAAAATGGAAATAATTTCCTGAAAGTGTGGAGCTCGCCAAGACGTGTGGCCGACGTGGCGGGTATCGGGCTAAATACCTCCAATCATGATGAACAGTACAACCTTATGACATCAAGGAGACAGCTAGACCTGTCTGGATGAGGGAAACGGACAACCGATCCGGATGGAGAGTGATTGGAGAGGCGTATGCCCAACGGTGGGCGAATGCGCGCTGATGAAGAAGAAGAAGAAGAAGCTAATATTATATAATAAATATTACGGTTAGCTAATAAGTGACTAGCATTCATTTCCTCGGATTTGCATATGGTCCCATGCCTTATAAATATGTTTAAAAACGAATTTACCGCATGAAGTTTGTAGCATCTGACGTTTCGGCGATGTTGCAACCGCCGTTGCCCATGGTATACATTCTACCCTGGACAATGGCGGTTGCAACATCGCCGAAACGACGGGTACCACAAAGTTCACACAATAAATTCGTTTTTAAACCTATTTATAATGTCAAACAACCGAGACAGCCTTCGATTTAATGTTCCATGCGTATTTTCTTGCATATGTTCATTCACTGCTAACATACCGCAAGGATCTATGGGGGCGTGCAGCGGACAGAGTTTACAGCTTTATTATATATAAGCGTGCCATCCGCACAATAGCGTGTGTGCCGCTTGATACGCCCGCAAGGCCTCGGTTTAGTTATTACTTGTAAATTTCATTATTGCTTATGTTTTTTCTTTTGTTTATAATTTTTTATCGTGATTATTTCATGTTGATTATTTTGTTTTTCATTTTCTTATTCATTTGGTTTTGTTATTTTATTTTAATTTCATTAAATAGTAGTACCAATAATATGTGTCCTTAAAACCATGTTTAGATATCCTGAGGATACCACTCATAGCGTTAGTAGTTTTATTACATAGTATTTGTATATTTTCAGCTTGCATTTGTAATTTTGTATTATTTTGTCTATTTTTCGTATTGACAGTTGCAAATAAATATTGCTTATTAATATTATACTTGTACCAAAGACATGCCATATGAACAATTACAAAAATAAATATTTAGAAGAAAGTGTGATAATTATACATAGAATATTCTATCTAATAAAAATGAGAAGATTTAGCAATAACTATTTTGAAAAAATGTATAAGAGCATATAGAATATTATATTTAAGAAAGTACAAGAATATATAGAATATTCTATTTAATATAAATTAGAATATGTAGAAATAAATATTTAGAAGAAAGCATATGAGAATATATAGAAAATTATATTTATAATAAATTAGGATATTTAGAAATAAATATTTAGAAAAAACTGTATAAGAATATATACAATATTATTTTAAATATAAATTAGAATATTTAGAAGAAAGTGTATAAGAATATATAGAATATTCTATTTAATATAAAATAGAATATTTAGAAGAAAGTGTATAAGAATATATATAATATTCTATTTAATATAATTTAGTATATTTAGAAATAAATATTTAGAAGAAAGTGTATATAGAATATTCTATTTAATATAAAATAGAATATTTAGAAGAAAGTGTACAAGAATGTATAGAATATTCTATTTAATATAAATTACAATACTTAGAAATAAATATTTAGAAGAAAGTGTATAAGTATATATATAGAATATTCTATTTAATATAAAATAGAACATTTAGAAGAAAGTATATAAGAATATATAGAATATTCTATTTAATATAAAAAAGAATATTTAGAAGAAAGTCAATTTGAATATTTAGAAATATTTAGAAGAAAGTGTATAAGAATATATAGAATATTCTATTTAATAATATAGAATACTTAGAAGAAAGTGTATATAGAATATTCTATTTAATATAAAATAGAATATTTAAAAGAAAGTGTACAAGAATGTATATAATATTCTATTTAATATAAATTAGAATACTTAGATATAAATATTTAGAAGAAAGTGTATAAGTATATATAGAATATTCTATTTAATATAAAATAGAATATTTAGAAGAAAGTGTATAAGAATATATAGAATATTCTATTTAATATAAAAAAGAATAATTAGAAAAAATGAATTTGAATATTTAGAAATATTTAGAAGAGAGTGTATAAGAATGTATAGAATATTCTATTTAATATAATATAGAATACTTAGAAGAAAGTGTATAAGAATATATAGAATATTCTATTTAATATAAATTTGAATATTTAGAAATAAACTATAGAATAGCAAGTGTTTACCTATACGCTACTGGATCATATGGATGAAATATGTTGAAGAAAGCCGGACATGTCGGCAAAGCAAAGTCTTCTCCCAGAGTGTCTATACCTCGGACGCACTCGAACATGCCTGAAAATAAAAAGAGAATATTTAAGACATATAAAATTCACATTATTACAATGTACCTGGACTGAAGAATATTTACAAATTTAACGCCAATACAAATCTTCGAGCTCACAACAAAAAACTTAACCATAAAAAATCTAATCCTCTTAAGAACGTTCTGCAAAATAGAGTGGTGGACATGTGGAATAAACTACCATTTGAAGTGATTAGTGCAAGCTCTGACAATCAATTTAAAAACAGACTCGATTTGTACCTAAAAACTTGTTAATATTGTTTATATTATATTGTTAATATTGTTTAGCTTTACAAGATCTGATCTGGACGTATCAGCAAAGCTGCCTGTCCAGAATAAATAATAATAATAATAATAATAATTAAATAATAATAATAACTGATTACCAATAGGGCTTCCTAAAGCAAAGAGAGCACACGGATTGAAGTCCAAATTAGGATATGTTATGAACGGTTGGCCGGTGCCAGCAGCTCCAAGCATGTACTTAGCCTTCGTTTCGCCGAGTTTTGACGGTTCCTTCAAGTCAGAACTCGAAGCTTGGCTGGACTTCTGCAAACAAAACAATAAAACAAGGTTGGAAAAAATATCAGTGTTGTTGTTAAAAAAAAATATTGTACATAAAAAGTATACAAATAGGTAGTTTACAAATTGCCTAGTAGCAGTATCTACTGGCTTGCTAAAGTACAGGCCAAAGGAACGTTCGGATGGGGGTAATAAACCGAGCTGTCAACAAGGATGCGGCTAACGTCGATATTGCTTATCGATGAATTACGCTTGCTCGATGAAACAGTCTCTAAATCAAGCTCTAAAGGCAAAAAACATCTCACTGCAAAACCTTTCTCAATAATCGAGAAAGCTTCAGATTGGATTCTGAAGGTCGATTCGGTCTCTAAGCAGTATAAATTCCCTGAAAGACTCGGATGCACAGCCCTGAGTCCAAATATAACTCTTTACTCTCTATCTCGGAAGATGGTCCTTATCGTAGAATTAACTGTTCCATGGGAATCAAATATCCCAAAAGACCACGAGTACAAATTAAATAAATACCATGACCTCGCAAATGCCGTCACCCGGAACGGCTTCACTGTTCAACTTCACGCGGTGGAAGTAGGCGCTCGTGGCCTGCCAGCTAAATCTTTGTTTCACCTTTTTAAAGATCTTGGTCTCTCCAGGAAAATAATCAACTCCTTTCTAGAAAAATTATCTAAAACCGCGATTTCTGCATCTCAAATTCTATGGCTTGAAGGGGGAGTGAATGGGTGGTAAGGTCAACGTTCACATGTGGCAAGACAGCTGTCCTAAACCTACCACAGCCGGTCGTTAGTCCGGAATCCACTGTTCACTTCCCAGAAGTGTAATAATTAAATATGATGGGCCCGATTTTTTGGTCGGTGAATTCCATGGCAGCTCCGTTTGTATTTTATATTTTATTTATCATTTGCATTTATTATAGTACCGATTGCTATATTCATAAATATTTTCTGTTTAAGTATTATTTTAGAATTATAGTAATTAATTAATGACCTAATTATGTTATACAAGTTATTAAATGAGTACTTAATAGGTAACTGATTATCGTAACATGGTATATCAGAAGTCATTATTAATTTCTAAACAGTCATTAGTAAAATGTTATCGCAATGAATTCGGGAGTACCTCAGCGTCAGAATCAGAATACTACTTGTAAATGCCCTTATATTGTCTATAATGGACTATGGCGACTGTGTGTACGGCCCCTGTCTATATAGGAAGACTGAGCGGAGACTTCAGAGACTGCAAAATGCCTGCGCAAGATTTTGCTTTAGGATTCCTCCACATCATAATGTGTCACCATTCCTTGCGAAAGCTTCCATGTTGAATATGAGTAATAGAAGGCAGCTCCATCTTGCGACCCTTGTACTCAAGGTAGTACGCAATAAACAGCCGCAATAACTTTACTCGACTATGACGTGGTCCCGTAACCGGCATGTCCATTCAACACGGGCACGTGAACAACTTGCTATAATACCCAAGCACAGAACTAAACATTTCCAGTGCAGCTTTTCGTATTATTCTGCGGTTGTATGGAATCGGTTGGGAATGGCTTTGCGATCGAAATCAATTGCAGTATTTAAGGACCACTTTAAAAGTTTATTATTAAGGGAGTTGGGGAAGGGGATTGGGGTGGAGATGAAAGGGGGGTTGTGAAAAGAATTGGGAGGGGGGCGTTGGTAGGGGGTTGAAGGATTTGCCACAGGGGGAAAAGGGGGATTGTATGATTGCCGGGAAAGTCTTGGGATGACACAAATGATTTTTTCCTTTGTTTACATATTCCAATACCTTTTCACAAATTCATAAAACAAAAACAAATTTATTGAAATTTGGACAGGACAACGTCTATCGGATCAGCTAATAAACAAATAAATAAAGTCTCACCTCATCAGGTTTCTGGTGACATAGTAAATCGAAGATTATCAGACTTCCTAGTGAGTGTCCCCCCAAGGAAATGGATCCCTTGAACGATGGATTCCTCTGCTTAAACAGTGAATATATTCTATTGAGTTCATTGCCGACTGTGTTCATTATACTCTGCAAAATACAAAATATATAAAAATATTGTGGGCGATTTCAAAAACATTATGACAGCGGTGGCCAACCCGAGGTACACATACCTTTTTGTGGCAAGCGGACACCATTTTTTAAATTCATTTGTTGTGTGGGGCTTCTTTTCTAAGGTCTTTATGAGCCTTGTAACACTGCGACCATTGCTGATCTATTGTGTTCACCACCTACAATAGTTCTGCAATAAGCCACCACCGGACTGGAACCACGCAACGCACCAACGAGCTGAGTGACCTTCAAGCTGTGAAAGACTTTGTCTATCTGGGCTCCATGATATGCAACGACGGAATCTGTGAAAAGGAAGTCTCACGCAGAAGCCAGATGGCAAGATCGGCCATGAGCAAGCTAGAAAGGCTGTGGAAGAATCGGGGTATAAGCAAGCGGACTAAGGTCAGACTGGTTCAAGCTCTGGTTTTCTCGATCTTTCTCTATGCATCGGAGACATGGACCCTGAAGGCTCGGATACGCACCAAAATCGATGCACTGGAGATGTGGTATTGGCGTAAAATGTTAGGAATCCCATGGACAGCACGCCGCATCAACAAATCTGTCCTTGAAGAACTCGGCATCCAAGTGAGGCTCTCCACCGTATGCATGAGAAGGGTCCTGCAGTTCTTCGGTCATGTTGCCAGGAGAAACCCAGAGAATCTGGAGAAAATGCTTTCAGGGGGTCAAGTGGAGGGAAGAAAAAGCAGAGCTAGATGGAACGACCTCATCAAAGAAGTTACAAAAGGGTCAATACAATCTGCGACCCGCCATGCAGAAGACAGGTCGAAGTGGAGGAGCCTCGTAGGCAAACTGTTGTCTAGTGGCCACGATCCTCAGTAATGAGGGAACGACGGAGAAGAAGAAGCCACCACCACTTATTCAGCGATATCGACGTTTCATCTCAAAATACGAAACCCTATCTAGAAATTACAAACACATTTGTGTGCGTTATTACATGCTTTACCAAATCTATTAGTTCGTTTTATTTATTTTCATACATATATCCGAAGAGAAGCTACATAATATCCGATGAGAAGCACAGATCCGAGCAATGGCAGCACTCGACTAAGTGCCCCCAGAATACAAACAATTATATTAGGGAAACTTTTTTTTAAAAATGATATTAATATAGTGGGACTTTATCTATTTTTAGTTGAGTAAAGTTAGAAATTAATTCGACAGGAACTATCGCTCATTTTGGCTCGGTTAGAACAAATCACTCAATCTTCCAGGGTTTTTACTATAGGGGAAAAGTTTTAGGTTTTTATTGGGTTTTCCCAAATGTTTAGTTTTTATCGGTTTAAAAAAGGCTTCATTGTATTTTATTACCTGACAGAATACAGGACTCGTATAGAAGAGAATATCCAGTAACGTGTCATTGGTGAAGTTGCGCAGTCGTGGTATACTTTCCAGAGTGATCTTTTCGATCTGCTTGTCTATGCCCGTCTCGTCTGAATGCAGCGACGAATGCCACGATATTGGCAACACTTCGATCCTGCCGACCGTGCCATCTTCGTATGCCGATTTATAGTGCGACTGCACCAACTGCATGCTTATCGAGCGGAATTCGTCAACTGCAACAAAAAAAAATGTGTAAAAAGTTACCAGCGTCAGAGTTAACCCTTCGGCTACGTGACGACCAAATTTGGTTGCACGTCAGAACACCGTTGGCTACGTAACAATAAAATAAAATACAAACGGAGCTGCCATGGATTTCACCGACCAAAAATCAGGCCCATCAGGCCACGAGCGCCTACTTCCACTGCGTGAAGGTGAACAGTGAAGCCGTTCTGGGTGACGGCATTTGCGAGGTCATAGTATTTATTTAATTTGTACTCGTGGTCTTTTGGGATATTTGATTCCCATGGAACAGTTAATTCTACGATAAGGACCATCTTCCGAGATAGAGAGTAAAGAGTTATATCTAGACGCAGGGCTGTGCATCCGAGACTTTCAGAGAATTTATACTGCTTAGAGACCGAATCGACCTCCATAATCCAATCTGAAGCTTTCTGGATTATTGAGAAAGGTTTTGCAGTGAGATCTTTTTTGCCTTTAGAGCCAACCCACACAAACTGTATTGGGGGTTTGGAGGATACTGTGGAACCCTCGTTAGCACGAGCCACTGAGAGGCTAAGTACCTCGCGAATAACAGCAAGGACTTTGTCCTGGCGATAAATGTACCATCCTTGATCCAAGGCCACCTTGCAGTCAGCTAGAATATGTCTATATAGAATATATCTCCGGGAGCAAGCCGCCAATAGTGGCGGCTTGCTCCCAGAGCGAGTAGTAATATTATTTTCTTATTCGAATGCGTCCAAAAATCCATCCATCCATGTCTCACTATTACCATAGATACATAGACGGCCGCTAGAATAACGTCGGGCGCGATTTAAAAGGATATTATGGTAAAATTTCATTGTCAAACATCGCTGCGTGGCCGCTGTTGGCGGACATCGGGTTGTGAAGTTTTTTTGTGTTTTTTTTAGTGGTAATAGATATGTGAGTAAATTTGATTCTAAAACACTTTATCAACCGAATTCAGTGATTTTATGTACATTATATTCCAATTTTACCTGTTTTCTTGAGTTGAAAAATTGGGTGCGGCGGCGCCTATGGCATCATTACTAATTATTGAGTTTTTGCAATAAATAACCCCTAAAAATGCAAAATGTCTGACTAATTCGTTGACAAAATACATATTAGTTTGTTTTTCGCTGAAATATATGATATATTTTCGGCGTATTTGTAAATTAATGTGGTTATTTTTCGTTTTTTTTTTTTGAGAAATCATCAACATTTTTATAGCTTCATCTTCTATGAGCTATATTCTCTGGGTTTCTCCTGGCAACATGACCGAAGAACTGCAGGACCCTTCTCATGCATACGGTGGAGAGCCTCACTTGGATGCCGAGTTCTTCCAGGACAGATTTGTTGGTGCGGCGTGCTGTCCATGGGATTCCTAGCATTTTACGCCAACACCACATCTCCAGTGCATCGATTTTGGTGCGTATCCGAGCCTTCAGGGTCCATGTCTCCGATGCATAGAAAAAGATCGAGAAAAACAGAGCTCGAACCAGCCTGACCTTAGTCCGCTTACTTATACCCCGATTCTTCCACAGCCTTTCTAGCTTGCTCATGGCCGATCTTGCCATCTGGCTTCTGCGTGAGACCTCCTTTTCGCAGTTTCCGTCGTTGCATATCCGTTTTTTGTGATTTAAATATAGTTACAGTGTTTTGATTAGAAAAAAATCACCATACACATACAGTGAACTGAACTCAAGCAGTGTTAAAAAACCAAAAATCTATCACGTATATATACTTTACTCAAATATATAAAAGTATTTCAAGCAAAGGAGACAAAGTGTACCCCCCAAACAGACAAGTGGGAGCCCGGCCCCCCACCACCGTTATAACCTACGCAGTGGCGGCAGCGGTTTGCGGTCTACCCGCAAAACAACGGACTGACAGCTCTTCAGTCTATCCCAGTCTACCCTAGACAACGGCGGCTGCAACGTCACCGAAACGTCGGGTCCTACAAATTTCACGCGGTAAATTCATTTTCTATCCTATTTATAAAGTGTACCCCATTCGTGACCATATATTCGTGTTCATTGTCTTTTTGACATAAGTTCACATATCATCATATTAAATTTACTTTTTATTATTGTATTTAATATTATTATTTTTAAATATATCTGTATGTGTATGTATGTATGTATATATGTGTATATATATTCTTAATCTTAGTTACATGTTTATTTTCTACTCCTAATTTTAAGTTTTTAATAGTTTTTAAGGTAGTTGTTGCATGTTTATTCTTTTGTGATCAAATAATTATTTTATTACAATTTTTTTTTTTTTTTAATTTAATTTTTTTTTTGTTACAAAAATATTTTGTTTTTTGTAATAATCACAATTATTAACAAGCACGCACAAAATTAAACGTTCACCTTAGAACAGGTCCCGGCCTAGTTAGGTGGCGTTGTCACTGGACTTTGCTATGTATTCATTTTCTGCTATTTATTCAATGTTTAAAATATTCCTAAGATAAAATTGTTTTAAATTATTCTTGAATTACTTAAATAAATAAAATAAAATAAAATAAACAGATATCTAGCTAATAATAGTCACAGCGAAGGAGTCACTGCTTGGCCGATTGGCTTAGTTTACTGCTTTTGCACAGAGGCCCTGAGTTCAATCCCAGCTCGGGTATCAAAATTCTGTTTTTCTCTCGGGTTGAAATTGGAAAGTGACCGCCCTGACCTTAGTCCGCTTACTTATACCCCGATTCTTCCTTTTAGTATTTAAGTTTTATTAAAAGATTTTTATTACTTTTTTACGCACTACTTTATAGAGGCGTGGGCATTTTTTTTTTGGCAGCAGCAGCAGCATAAGAATAACTTCAGGAATCCCTGACTCAGAGGGACTTACCGACTTCTTCGACTGTCCTAAAACGAAGATCACAGACGGACCCGACGCCGTGGACGAGAAGCAACAGATGATCCACTAGGGCCGGTTCACCATCGCTAGGCTCTAAATCTTCTAGACCGCGTTTCACAACGCGCGGTCTCGTCGCTGTCGGCTAGAAGAAACAGTAATAATTGTAAACAGCGACAATAGTGATAATACTAATCAAAATTGGACAGCCGTCCGTGAAGTGCTGTAGAGACTGTCACGATAAAGGTGCTGAAAAACCTTGACAAATAGTTTCATGCATTTGTTAACTGGTATAAAAGATGGTTATAGGCTATACGAGAGCTAAATCGGCTAAATAGTTTCCGAGATATCATACAAAATGTCAGACGAGTTGAATTGAATATTGACAAAGTTGAATATCTCTAGACATAAAGCGATGACATGCATTTTTTCCAACTTCTATCTAGAAATCGATAACGAGGAATCCATTGCAAACTATGTCAATTATTGGTTCTCAAGTTGTAAGCAAGTAAAGTTAACGATGTGGAAATTGAGCAACATTTAATTTTATGTATAAGATGACTGCATACGTTTTATGTATAAGTGGAACTGCCGCCCAGAGACGACTGGCTAAAAAGCCAACTTCAATGGGAGGCCGGTAGCCTTAAATGGTATACTGATGGGTCCAAATCGGGACTGAACGTAGGCCGTGGTATATATGGAGAGCGACCAAACTTCGAAAGAAGTGTAAACTTGGGGAAATACGCCTCCATATTCCAAGCGGAGGTATACGCCATTATTGAATGTGCGGATATCAACCTCCAAAAGGACTACGCCAACCACCGTATCTATATCCACTCGGATAGCAAAGCAGCTCTTATGGCACTAACCTCGAATACCATTAATTCAAAGCTAGTGCAAAACTGCATATCACTACTGAATTCCCTGGGTGAAAAGAACAAGGTAATTCTACAATGGGTTCCCGGCCATGAAGGAATCGAGGGAAATGAAAAAGCCGACGAACTTGCTAGACGGGAGCAAAGGGAACGTTATACGGCCCTGAACCTTGCTGTGGCGTACCAAAAAGCCTCGCAAACCTAATGCTCAAACAAATATGTTTAGAACAATCCGTCAACCACTGGAACAACACGTCAGGGCTGAATCATTTCAAAGCGCTAATTAAGGCTTACGACCGTAAGACAGCCCGTGAGGCCTTGTCGCTAAATAGGAACAATCTACGCATACTGGTGAGGGCGCTCACGGGGCATTGTGGCCTGAACAAACACATGTTCAACCTCAAGCTCAGCACAAAAATTTTCAGGTTCTGCCAAGGAGCAGAGGAAACTCCCCAGCACCTCATGTGCGAGTGTGGCCCGTTGATGTGTAAAAGATACACCGACTTGGGTGGTCATTACCTCCAACCTGAGGAGGTAAAACAATCTGGCGCCAAAAGCCTGCTGCGGTTCTTAAATGACACAAGGCTTAGCGCAGAACTATAGTAGGTGGCGAACACAATAGATCAGTAATGGTCGCAGTGTTACAAGGCTCATAAAGACCTTAGAAAAGCCCCACTCAACAAATAATAATAAAAAATAAGATGACTACACAAGTTCGTGCCCGATTTACCGGTAAACTTTGACATGTATTCAATTTTAAAGAGTGTGGTTTTATTAATGAAGTATATAGTCTTCGTTCTTCTCTAGAATTATTTTCCAATGATCAACAAGCTTGTCAATTCCATTTTTGAAGAAACTGCTTAGTTCTCCTTGAAAAAAGTTTATGAGGTGGTTTTCTACAGCTTCCAAGGACTTAATTAACCCCTCCAATGTCTAATGACCCGCTCGGGACGATCGCCTACCTACGGCAAAATGTCTAACGTCCCGCGCGGGACGCACCGCTCACCGTTTGCGCACCGGGACGCACCGCTCCCGCGCGGGACGCACCGCTCACGGAATGCGCTTCTCTATTCTTTCGTATAACGGGAGAATATAGCCAAATCCCCCTCGCTATTAAAATCACTCCCTACCCCCCCTCTCCCTAATCGATTGCCGCTCGTGACGTCCTAATATTGATTTATTACGTCTATTGCAAAATGAGTGAGTGTCAGTGACAGCCCGCGTTGTGTCGGTTCTAGCGACCTTGGACAAAAATTGTGATTAAGAAGTGTTTTCAGTTGGATTTCCTGCAAAAAGGTGAGTAATTTTCTTTCTAAAAGAGTTTATGAATGAGCATTAGTCATTGGAGATAGCCCATTTGCTTTTATTCACGCATTTTTGAGCAAAAAGATTTTCTCCAAGAATGTGCGTTGCAAAAAATGGCCGAATTTTTATTTGTAATTTTTAAGAAACGACCGAAATATTGCAAAATATGACGCAATATTGGTTGAATTCGCTGATAAATAAAATATGAATAAAATAAAAGCAGAGCTGCCATGGAATTCACCGACCAAAAATCGGGCCCATCATATATAATTATTACACTTCTAGGAGGTGAAGGGTGGATTCCGGACTAACGACCGGCTGTGGTAGGTATAGGACAGCTGTCTTGCCACATGTGAGCGTTCACCTTACCACCCATTCACTCCCTCTATTGAAGACATAGAATTTGAAATGTGGAAATCGCGGTTTTAGATATTTTTTCTAGAAAGGAGTTGATTATTTTCCTGGAGAGACCAAGATCTTTAAAAAGGTGAAACAAAGATTTAGCTGGCAGGCCACGAGCGCCTACTTACACAGCGTGAAAGTGAACAGTGAAGCCGTTCCGGGTGACGGCATTTGCGAGATCATGGTATTTATTTAATTTGTACTCGTGGTCTTTTGGGATATTTGATTCCCATGGAACAGTTTATTCTACGATAAGGACCATCTTCCGAGATAGAGAGTAAAGAGTTATATCTGGACGCTGGGCTGTGCATCCGAGACTTTCAGGGAATTTATACTGCTTAGAGACCGAATCGACCTCCATAATCCAATCGGAAGCTTTCTCGATTATTGAGAAAGGTTTTGCAGTGAGATGTTTTATGCCTTTAGAGCCAACCCGCACAAACTGTTTTGGGGGTTTGGAGGATACTGTGGAAACCTTGTTGGCACGACCCAGGAACGACAGAATTATATACGTAAATATTACAAAGCCATGACACATGCTTAAGAGTATTATATAATATAACATTATTATATAACACAGTATGTCAATGTAATAATGTATGTCAAATATTACAACTCAAAAGTTAGTTATATGTAGTAGCAGAAAAGTCAGTGTTTTCCCCATAGAAGCAAAGCGATAGGAATAGTGTCAAATTTCATTCGAAATCACTGCGCACGTACTTACATCATTACCGATCCATGTATCAGCATCTACCTGAAGTTAAAGCAAGAAATAAAAAAAATAAAAATAATCAGCATTGAAAGGCATCGAATGAATAGGATCCTTTATATGTGAGAAGATTGATAAACTAGCGAGAGAGAAGGTAAACACTAGCGGCTCATTTAAAATAGTTGTATAAAATGTAGGATCGAGCTTAGCGACCGTCCATCGAAAATTGTTATTTAGAATGGGTGCTTAGGACTAGGCAATGGCTTGGGGGAGTTAAGGGGCCCTTGCTGAGTTGGCCACGAAGACCCATTCTGTTCAGGGTTGGTCACACTCACGGGTCAACACCCATCCGACGGCCTCCACGCATGATGTGCGAGCCTGGGTAGGACTCTGGTCTTATGGTTAGTTTCCCTTAGGAATCAATCTTCTGGCGCTCCTGGATGCGCACTCTGACTAACAGTCGGGGGAGTCTGGAAGCACTGTTTCCTATAGAGCGGGGTTGGTTGCGGACCTTACGGCGACTGCTCTCGAAACGACCATCGGCTACCCGATCCTGGGTGAACAGCCGGGCAAAGGATGCCGTGGTCCGCGATAAACTCGGTATACACCGTTTCACCGCTTCGTAAGGGAGAGGACCGCACAAGCGACCACAAACTCGTAACCAATCGAGAGACTGGAGTAATCTGGTCGCAATTGGAAGTAAGGGCGTGAGTGTAAGCCCGCTGGATAGCATTCCTGGCTATCTCGCGGTTAAGGCGTTGGCCTCGTGGCGGAGCTTGATGGTGGACTGTTTTTGTCCAAGTCTTCTGCGCTCACTTCAGGGAGACAGAACGACTCATCGTTAAAACTTTCTGAGGTGACGAGCTTGCCCGCTGTAGTTGGCAACTCTAGTTAGGCAATGGCTTAGCGATTGTCGTTCTCAAACGTTACTAAAGGCAGGTGGCAAGCCAAATGTCACAAGTGCTTATCTTTGTCTTTTTTGCCGCGTTGTGGATGAATTAGGAGTATTTTCTGAGTTTTCAAGGAATTGTAAGGATGTAAAGGCCGTATGCGAAACCATATGAAAAATGGTTCGATCCATTTACCAAGCTACTGGAAGTAGAATTTCGCTCGGAGTATCATTTCACCAAAATTTCACTAAAGTTCAACTTTTCAAAGGCATCTCAATTTGCAGTCAGGCATATTTTTGTTTGCCATTTCTTCAAATGCCGAAGGCCACCCCGGGTAAGACTCACGCGTCTCGGGCCTCACGGCTGGTGGACCGGTTTCTTTCGGTAGGATTGCATCCCGGCGCTACTGGACGGTTTGCTCACCGTTCGGCGACGTTAATCGGTTGTGCACTCTGACTAATTGCTGAAGGGGTCTGGAGACTATAGAAAGTCTCCTAAGCAGCGGGGGTGAAATTTGACCTGTTGTCATGCCACTCTTGAAATGACCTTGGGCCACTCGGCACTACGGGTAAAGGACGCCCTGGTCCGCAATAAGTTCAAAATTACCGCTGTAATTACAACAGGTAGAGGCCGCGTAGGGTTCGGGAGGACGGAGGTATCCTGAAGGTTAATTCCAGACGGAGATATCCTTCCAAAATTGAGGGGGCAAGGTTGCCCGTTGGGTACCTTTCCTGGTGCCACGCCATAAGGCGTTGGCCTCTAACGGGCTTGTTAGCGGAGCTAGACAGTAGATTGTCTTGTCTCTAAGTAGTCTACGCTCATCCCACGGCTGAAAGAACAATCACATATTGTTATACCAGCCTGGGGTGACGGGTCCGCCCGCTGTAGTCGACACCGCCCTACTGATACCCGATATAAACAATAGCGATAGGGAAGACGTATTGTTAAGTACTTTTTTCCGACACCAGGTGACAGGAGTTAAACAAGTAAGTAAGCACTTACAGGAGCCGCGGACCCCCAGGAATCGGGACTGGTGTGCTGCAGGAAGTGGATGATGACATCAGCGCTGTGCAGCATCACCGATTCTCCGTCTGGCAGTTCCACTTTCTGATGCCATTCGCCAGACTCCGTGCACTGCTTGTACTTAACCTGTAAAATATCAATTATTAGATTAAATGCAGTATCTTTTTACACAGGTAATTTTGAACTCAGATGACATCAGTTTGTGCCGGAAATCCAAATTCAAAACAATCCTAATATATAAGCTCCAACTTAACATATAAGGATATAACATGAAATATAATATTTGTATATACTGTATTATAAAATGTATAGCCTAGTTAAAAAATCATTTATCACCCCGAGACTTTGCCGGCAAGAAGACACCACCCCCCCTCGCACGCGCCAAACCCCTTTAACACCCCACTCCACCTTATCAACTCATAGTTATTGGGTTGTGACTATGATGTATATAATATGACTATACCCTACTAGTTTCCTACTAGGCATGGTGGGGTATAACTCTCTTAAGTTGCGTAGAGAAATGCTTGCCATGGCCTACGTTTTCAAGCTGATTAGGGGAAGAGTTGATAATCCTAGCATGCTAGCGAAGGTTTGTCTCTTTGTCCCGGACAATTATAATCGTCCTCGCACTCATAATCTATTTGCGGAGCCGTCCTCGCGCACCAACCTAAGTCGATGGAGTCTGCTTACACGAGCTTTGCGGCACATAAATGCGCTATGTTCGACAGCGCCAGACTTTGATATTTTTACAGCGAGCCCGTATCTCTTCAAGGTGTGGGCATTACGCTACTTGTTTATGGCAGAATAATATAAACTGTTTTCACTCTTATGTACTGTAATTTTGTAAGTTTGTAAGTTTTTCTATTCTTAATGCCGGTATTTGTATTTAACGCTTATTTAAACATGTTATGTATGTACTTGTAAGAATTCTATTATTTTTTTTATATTTATGTGTATATTGCATATCAACGGATTGGTAGAAACTGTAATGTTGATTTGTTATGAAATAAATAAATAAATAAATAAATGATAGCAAAAGTAGCATGTTTCAGTATTTTGTATTATTTCTGTGGTATTAAAATGTCATTTGTGGTGTAATTCAATATTTTTTTTCACTATTTCTAAGAACTTGCACAGAGGAAGATTTTTAGTTTATGAGTACGAGAGTACACCACTTCAATTTCAATTTCAATTTATTTCTGCTCCAGAAGGTAGGCTTTCCTACACTTGGATGCGTCTTTGCCTCTAAAATTTTAAATAATGTAATTAATTAAAGAATATTAACTATCATGATAAAGTTATGGCAATATAAATTAATTTTAGTAAATTATAATTGGTTTGAAAACCATTGATAAATAGAAAATAATCTAATAATCAAAATTGCTGATCGAAAAAAGAGCTCAATGTCTGTAGTCATAATTATCAAGGCAATAATATGATGGTCATGAAAATAGAGGGTATATTAAAAATATCCAAATTTAAATGTATTGTCAAATCTAGCAATATAGCCGTCGTCGATAAAAATAAAAATAAAAATTACGCTCTTTGGCAAAGTTGATTATCATGATTTTCCGTTATTTTACATTAGGATGCTCTTGGAATAAGAATTCAGCATTATCCAAATCTCTTAAGTCATATACTGGATTCTTGACTAGGCCATTAAATAAGACTTTTTTAAATTGGTTCTCTCCAAGACTTCTGATATGTGTTGGGACCTTGTTATAATAACACAGGCTTTGGTGAAGAAAACTGTTGCGCACTTTGCTAAGCCTGTGCCGATTTAGATGTAGATCAAATTTATTTCTTGTATTGTGTTGATGGAAATCGATATTCGCCGGGACATCCGATATGTGGTCGTTCCTTCACGAAATTAAATTGCTTGTCATTATTTAATTACTGAAATAAACACTATTGATAAAAAAGTACTAAAATGTGCAATAATGTTATATATTTATGCATTTGCATATGTAAATATGCAATTGCATATAATCTGATGCCTAATGATAAGGCTTGTTGTGTTTGGGTACATTCATATAGATAGGGCGGTTAAGCCATACGATAATAATGATGATAATAATAATAATAATAACCTGGAGCACTACTCCAGGTAGTTATTACGAAACCGTGTCATTCCCTCTCCGAAATTTTGTCTTCGAATTTCTCAGATCCGAGATGAAATTCTGTCTTGAAATTCTGTCTCATTCAGACACGAAGTGAACGTAATGACTTAATGGACAACTCGATCCAGTCAAGCTACGGCAGCCCGTAAGAGTCAAACGCCTAACCGCCAGGCACTGGAAAGTGTAACCATCGGGCCAACCTCGCTCACTTACTACCAAATTTGGACGGATTTCTCCATCCTCCAGTATGGTCACAGTTTCGAGGTCGCTTAACAGGCCTCTACCTGACGTTAGCAGTATTTTAACCCTTCGAGTCGCGAGGTTAAAACAATAAAATAAAAAATAAAATACAAACGGAGCTGCCATGGAATTCACCGACCAAAAATCGGGCCCATCATATATAATTATTACACTTCTGGGAGGTGAAGGGTGGATTCCGGACTTACGACCGGCGGTGGTAGGTTTAGGACAGCTGTCTCGCCACATGTGAGCGTCACCTTACCACCCATTCACTCCCCATTCGAAGCCATAGAATTTGAGATGCAGAAATCGCGGTTTTAGATAATTTTTCTAGAAAGGAGTTGATTATTTTCCTGGAGATAACAAGATCTTTAAAAAGGTGAAACAAAGATTTAGCTGGCAGGCCACGAGCGCCTACTTCCACGGCGTGAAGGTGAACAGTGAAGCCGTTCCGGGTGACGGCATTTGCGAGGTCATGGTATTTATTTAATTTGTACTCGTGGTCTTTTGGGATATTTGATTCCCATGGAACAGTTAATTCTACGATAAGGACCATCTTCCGAGATAGAGAGTAAAGAGTTATATCTGGACGCAGGGCTGTGCATCCGAGACTTTCAGGGAATTTATACTGCTTAGAGACCGAATCGACCTCCATAATCCAATCTGAAGCTTTCTCGATTATTGAGAAAGGTTTTGCAGTGAGATGTTTTTTGCCTTTAGAGCCAACCCGCACAAACTGTATTGGGGGTTTGGAGGATACTGTCAAAGCCTTGTTGGCACGAGCCACTGAGAGGCTAAGTACCTCGTGAATAACAGCAAGTTCAAATCTCAAGTTCAATAATAATAAATAAATATAAACGGAGCTGCCATGGAATTCACCGACCGGAGTCGGGCCCATCATAATACTATTTTTTTTACACTTCTGGGGGGTGAGCAGTGGATTCCGGACTTACGAACCGGCTGTGGTAGGTTTAGGACAGCTGTCTTGCCACATGTGAGCGTTCACCTTGCCACCCATTCACTCCCCCTTCGAAGCCATAGAATTTGAGATGCGCAAATCGCAGTTTTAGATAATTTTTCTAAGAAAGAGTTGATTATTTTTCTGGAAAGGCCAAGATCTTTAAAGAGGTGAAATAGAGATTTAGCTGGCAGGCCACGAGCGCCAACTTCCACCGCGTGAAGGTGAACAGTGAAGCCGTTCCGGGTTACGGCATTTGCAAGATCATGGTATTTATTTAATTTGTACTCGTGGTCTTTTGGGATATTTGATTCGATACCGTTTTAAATTACGAAATCGAGCGTGAAATCGACGGCCTTGAGAAAAACCACAAAGTCATAAACCACTATACGGATCATAAAAAGAAGAACTGTAAAATGATCGCATTGAAATTTCCAATATAGACATTAAAACCTTATCTTATAAAACAATTAAATATACCGAAAATTCTAACCTCGTGTTCTCAGTGAAATTTTTGACAAACACTTTAGATAGTCAAACAAATTTCAAACTTACGTCTCCGACATCTTTGGCTGCGACTGCCTGTGCTGCTCTGGTGATGCCAATGCATTCTGCTTGGAAGATCGTATTTAAGTTGCCTAGGGTAGTTGATATTTTGATGTTTAGATCATTTGAGAAGACTTGAGTGGTTTTGGAGCCGTCTGTGTATATCCTTACTTCATTTGTACCAGAGTGATCTGCTGGTTCTGCAATGAGTTGGATATTGTATCTACGATCAAAGACATGATGGCATATTATTCTGTCCATGGGTGCGTCCAGAAGAGGAATTTCTTCTAAAACCCGTTTCAGAATTTTTGAGTGTGGTGTTTCTGTGTTTTGTTTCCACAGTCCATTTGCTCTTAGTCTTAGAGCGGCTGCCCTAGCCTCCTCTTGGATGACAAGATCCAGAGGTCTCATGTTTAGGAGGTACTCTAGTGCGGCCGATGGTGTGGTTCTCATACATCCAGTGGCTGCTACACACGCTAAGCGTTGTAGGCTCTGGAGTCTTGCTTTTACTGTGGTCAGTTGTGTTCTGGGCCACCATACAACTGATCCATAAGTCAGCGAGGGCCTGATGACTGATGTGTACAGCCAGAGTGTGATTTTTGGGTTGAGACCCCATTTTTTCCCCATTAGTCTCCGACACTGCCAAAAAGTTAGGCAGGCCCTCTTTGTTTTGGCCTCGATATGACTCGCCCAGTTTAGTTTACTGTCAAGGATGACTCCCAGATATTTCACTTGAGTTGATAGGGAGAGTTTGGTGTTGAATAATTTTGGTACTTGTAGTTCTGGTAACTTCCTCTTGTTGGTGAAGAGGATGAGTTCTGTCTTTTTCGGATTTACTGACAATTGATGTTCGTCTCACCATTTTTCTACTATCTGCAGAGCTGAGCGCATGACTTTACATAGCATGTTTTCTGCGCTTCCATTTATCATTATTGTTAGGTCGTCGGCATAACCAATAGTAGTGTAGCCCCTTTCATTTAGTGTTTTTATGAGGCTGTCCACTACTATGTTCCATAGAAGTGGTGATAGGACCCCCCCTTGGGGGCATCCTTTAACTACCTTTGCTCTTGTGGTAGTATTCATCACTATCTGACCGCCCTTTTGCTAACCAGCTCCGTGATCCATTTTATGGTGACTGGTTCCACCTTAAGTTCCTGTAGGGCGTGGTTTATGCTGTTGTGCATGGTTTTGTCAAAAGCGCCTTCTATGTCTATAAAGGCGGCGAGTGTTGACAGCTGAGTTAGAGCCGATTCTATTTTGTGCACCACCATGTGTAGTGCCGACTCTGTTGATTTGCCTTTTGTGTAGGCGTGTTGTTGTGGGTGTAGTTGTTTATTTCTTAGTGCCCCATCCCTTAGGTGACGGTCCATCAGTCTTTCTAACGTCTTTAGTAAGAAAGACGTTAGGCTGATGGGTCTGAAGGATTTGGCGTGTGAGTAGTCCTCCTTTCCCGGTTTCGGTAAGAAGACTACTTTCGCCTCTCTCCATGCCTTTGGAATGTATTTGAAGGCTATGCAGGCCCTATAGATTGGTAGTAGGTATTTTGTTGCATGGTTTGGTTGCCATTGTAGTAGTGCTGGGAAAATGCCATCCAGCCCTGCGGATTTGAATGGTTTGAAGCTTTTCAGGGCCCATTTTATCTTGTCCGCAGTTACTATCTTGTTTGCGGCTTCCCATTCTTGGGTTGTTGGTGTGCTGTAGTTTTCGTCCGGCCACTCAGGATCTTCTGTGATTTGACATCCAGGAAAGTGTGTTTCCAGGAGTACTGAGCTGGTTTCTACATCTGTGTTTGTGTAAGTGCCGTCTTCCTTTTTTAGGGAGCCTAGGAGGTTGGGCTCACCTTTAGCTAGGATTTTCTTTATTCTTCCGGCTTGGTTCGTTGAGTTTATGCTACTACAGAAGTTGTGCCAGGATTCTGTTCTCCGGAATCTGATCCGCTTCTTGTAGTGTTTTTGTGCCATTTTGTATTTATCCCAGTCCTCACTGGTTCTGGTATTTTTTGCTCGGTTATTGTATTGTATTTATCCCAGTTCTCACCGCTCACGGTATAAAACGTAGTACATTTCAATCAATCCATATCATTTTCTCGGCGGATAGTTACCGCGACTACGCTTCATTATCAAGCAGTACCTGCATTACCCGCGATACCGATCGTCAAGCCTCGCTCCTCGACTACACACTTCGGACACACTACTACGGCTTCACCTCGTGCCCACACTAATACACTACGGCGAAATAACAATCAAGGAGTTAAGAACTGGCGACTCACTTCAACCTTCTGATTAAATACTTCTACTTCGACATCCACGACTTTCATTCACGGAGAACACTTCACGATGAGATCCACCCTTCGCTCACAATCAATTGGAGTCTAGTGGAGGGTGGGAACTCTCACAGGGTTAAAGTCGAATTAATTACAGACCGAAGCACCCTTTGTCGTCAAGGTCACACGGCTTCGGGTGGCCAACGGATCGTTTCAAGGATAGACATCAAGTCGCCAACTACCGCCGCTGCTTAGGATACTTACGCTTCCACTGCCCTGGTTATCGACCAGATTGCGCGATTGGCTGATGCCGCACGGTGCGCACACTTAGGAGCTAATGGGCCCTGTTGTAGTTTGGCCACTAAGACCAATGCGCTGTTGCAGTTTGAATCTACGCATAAATGCGAGCCAGGGTAGGACCCTGGCCTTCAGGCCAGTTTCCCCTAGGAGTCAATCTTCAGGCGCTCCTGGACGGTTTGCGCACCGTGCATTCTGACCGACAGCAGGAGTCTGGAAACAGTACTGTCTCCTATAGAGCGGGGGTAGTTGTTTACCTTACGGCAACTGCTCTTGAAACGACCAATCGGCTAACCGATTGGTCGTTTAACCGAAAGGATGCCGTGGTGATACGGTAGACACGGTGTCACCACTTCGTAAGGGAGAGGACCGCGCAAGCGACCTCAAACCTGTAACCAGTCGGAAGACCGGAGTAATCCAGTTGCAACTGCAAGTAAGGGCGCGAGTGTCGGCCCGCTGGGTGATTAACCTGGATATCTCGCGGTGAGTTCTTACGGGCGTGTGGCGTAACTAGATGGTGGACTGTTTTGTCCAAAGTCTTCAACGCTCACCTCACGGGATACAGAATGGTCTAATATCGTTAAAACTTCCTGAGGTGACGGGTTCGCCCGTTGTAGTCGGCAACTCTGTAGTGAGCAAACTGCTCAATTCTGCCCGAGGTGTTTCCCGGAACGTAAACTCCATGAACCACAGCAAGACCAAACTCATGTTTGTGGACCGGGCCGGAACCATGCAACGTACCAACGAGCTGAGTGACCTTCAAGCTGTGAAAGACTTTGTCTATCTGGGCTCCTTGATATGCAACGACGGAAACTGCGAAAAAGAGGTCTCACGCAGAAGCCAGATGGCATGGTCGGCCATGAGCAAGCTAGAAAGGCTGTGGAAGAATCGGGGTATAAGTCAGCGGACTAAGATCAGGCTGGTTCAAGCTCTGGTTTTCTCGATCTTTCTCTATGCATCGGAGACATGGATCCTGAAGGCTCGGATATGCACCAAAATCGATGCACTGGAGATGTGGTGTTAGCGTAAAATGCTAGGAATCCCATGGACAGCACGCCGCACCAACAAATCTATCCTGGAAGAACTCGGCATAGAAGTGAGGCTCTCCACCGTATGCATGAGAAGGTTCTGCAGTTCTTCGGTCATGTTGCCAGGAGAAACCCAGAGAATCTGGAGAAAATGCTTTCCGGGGGTCAAGTGGAGGGAAGAAGAAGCAGAGTCAGATGGAACGACCTCATCAAAGAAGTTACAAAAGGGTCAATACAATCTGCGACCCGCCATGCAGAAGACAGGTCGAAGTGGAGGAGCCTCGTAGGCAAACTGTTGTCTAGTGGCCACGATCCTCAGTAATGAGGGAACGGCGGAGAAGAAGGACAGATCCCTAAAATAAGATATAATAAATAATTATTCTGAAAGCCATACCTCTAAAGACTCAGCGATAGACTCGGGGTAAGGCACAAATTTGGCATCCACTGATCCTTTGTAGAACCAACTGCATCTGTAACAATAAAAAAGTGCTCATTATAAAGTAGATTTGAGATCAGTCATATGTCCATAATTCAATTTGTTGTGTGATGTTTAACGGTTGGCTGGAAGAAGTCGCAAAACGATAAGCCCCCCGTTTGTACTAATAGAATTTAAGTTTTCATAGAATTAAGTTAAAATAGAATTTAAGTTTTCTTTAACAATGTAATTATTTTTAGTACGATAAAGGTATTTTTCAAATCATTTCATGTTTAATGACCTTTATGAGACGAGGCCAATGCCTCGTTTCCCCTTTTTATAGAAATGTGTAGTGCTTCATTACGGGAAAAGCAACCCCAACAAACAATATTTTCTGGCAAACGCCCAACTAGAAGCAGTCAAGCAACAAAAAGATCTTGGAATAACAATTACTGATGATCTCAAATCGGAGAAACACATAATTAGAATTGCTAAAAGAGACAACTCTACTCTCTGTCTAATAAGGAAGGCTTTCTAACATCTGTCAATAGAGGTTTTTATCAAGGTTTACAATGCATATGTGAGACCTATTCTTGAGTATGGCTATCAGCTGGAACCCCTACTTATGCAAAGATATAATGTCCTGGAAAATGTGCAGCGAAGGGCAACCAAAATGCAAGAGGGCCTGAAGAATAGGAATTATGAAGATCGTTTGGAATTGCATGGAATTACTACTCTCAAACAAAGAAGACAAAGAGGGGACCTGATTGAGACATATAAAATTCTATCAGATTATTACGATGTACCTGGAATGAATATTTACAAATTCAACGTCAACACAAATCTTCGAGGTCACAGCAAAAAACAACCGTGCAAAATTTAAATGTAATCCTCTTAAGAACGTTCTCCCAAATAATGGTGGACATGTGGAATAAACTACCATTTGAAGTGATTAGTGCAAGCTCTGACAATCAATTTAAAAACAGACTCGATTTGTATCTAAAAACTTGTTAATATTGTTTGGCTTTATATGATCTGATCTGGACGTATCAGCAAAGCTGCCTGTCCAGAATAAATAATAATAATAATACATTCGTTTATATCCTATAAACTATGTATAAGGTTTTAAAGGCAATAAACTTGATCTGATCACAAGAATAAAAAGAGCTAATCAATATTTACCTTCGAACATGCGACGGCTTCTCATTCCAATATATCGAGACCCTTTTTCTCTGCTTAATATGTACGTCGAATCTACCACCATCTGTCGATACCACTGTAGAATCGCTTAAATTTGCTGAAAGTAAGAAAAAAAACATAGTTGTTGTTGTTACTCTTTATTGCACATTGTATCAATGGGCGGGTTTATTATGACAATCTCTTACAACCAACTATAAGTTAAATATAGCATAAGCAGTGGCACGCACTAGTGATGGTTGAATTCATATACATAGTTATTCAATATTCAGTATTCAATTTATTCATTCAGAATATACAATAAAAGCATGAATTATGAATTAAAGCTAATTATCGCATATTAGAATTCGTCAGTTTAAATGTAGATATAAAACGATTAAAGCATAAATATTAATTCGACAATAGCGTTGACTAAAGTCGGCTTTACACGGCAGACAAATAAAATAATAATAAAAAAAAATAGAGCTGAATCCATGTACATGAGTATACATATAAAATACAGGGTGGCGCAATAGAACGTGCATATTTAAAAAAAATATAAAAAAATAAATACAACAGGTATAGTTAAAATAAAACTGAGGAATTGTTAAGTAAGAACTGAAGTTTATTTTTTAAAAATAACATCATTAAAAAAATAAATACAACAGGTATAGTTAAAATAAAACTGAGGAATTGTTAAGTAAGAACTGAAGTTTATTTTTTAAAAATAACATCATCTAAATGATGACCCTCTCTACGACGGCACTCCTCTAACCGCAAACGGAAATTATTGAAAACTTTGTTCAGTAATGCTGGTGTGATTGCTGCCATTTCACCACGGATATTCTGCTTGAGCTCGTCGATGTTTCTTGGATTATTGCTGTAGACTTTGTGTTTAAGGTACCCCCACAAAAAAAAGTCAGGAGGCGTTAAGTCCGGACTACGTGGGGGCCATGGGATATCACCTCTCTTTGAAATCACTTTTCCAGGGAACATCTGTTTCACAACCGCCATGGAGTCATTAGATGTGTGACAAGTGGCTCCATCTTGTTGAAACCATGTCCTAGAATTCCTTATTCTTGAATTTTCAAGTTCTGGAGCCAAAAAGCCTTCCAACATAGCAACATAGCGTTGGGTATTAACAGTGACGTTTTGTCCACGCACATTTTCAAAGAAAAACGGACCCACTATTCCTCTGCCCGAGATTGCTGCCCATACTGTCACTTTAGGACTATGCAGTGGTTTCTGATGTTTAAGTTTAGGATTCTCACTATGCCAGTAACGACAATTTTGACGGTTTACGAACCCATTCATGTGAAAATGAGCCTCATCAGAGAAAAGGATGTTGTCACAATTGGAAAACCGATTCAGCATTTCATCAGCAAATGCGAGCCTTGCTCCGAAGTCAGATTCTTTCAATTCTTGTGTTAATTGCAGCTTGTATGGATGCAATTTAAGATCCAACTTTAAAATTCGTTGCAAACTTCGTCGCGATAAGTGTAAGACGGACGATCTCTTGCGAGTAGACATTTGTGGTTCTCCTTGTACCGACTGCATAACTCTCTCAATATTGTCTTCGGTCCTAGATGTTCTTGGACGACCTTTTGCTTTGGGTTTAAACGTTGAGCCAGTCTCTTCGAACGCTTTATCCATATTTTAATTAAATTAGCACTCGGAGCTTGACTGATTCGCCGTAGTTCATATTCAGAACAATATAGTCGCCTAATAACAACGTATGAACGAGAGGTCTGGTAAAACGCGCGCACGCAAAATGCGCGTTGCTTCCCGTCGAAGTGACTCATAGTAACTAAAACTCCATGAGCCCGCCTAACCAACGAGGTAAGGTTCCCCCCGCCCGCGCGCTTTCCACCCCGCCAAAAAAATGATGCAATATGCACGTTCTATTGCGCCACCCAGTAGATAATTATTATAACAATATTAATAGTCATCAAGCACTTTATAGAAAAAATAAGCACACAATAGGAAGTATCAAAACAAAATTGGAAAAAACAATGTATGTATGTATATGATCAGGTATGTTACATTACACATTGTAATCTACATATTAACCCGTTGAGTATGAGTCAACCAAATCTGGTCGCGAAACAATTATCCGTTGAGTACGAGTCGACCAAATCTGGTCACGCGTTTTTTTCACTTCTTTGACGTTCTCATATTTATTCATAATCTAATTGTTTTACAAAATGATATTTCAATATTCTATATTCGAAATTTCAATGCAATCATTGTGCAGTTGTTCTTTTTATGATTGGTGTAGTAGTTTCGTAGTTATAGTACTTTAAGTCGATGTCGCCGAAAATCCTGCAAAAGAGACAGATGCATCCATGAAAATACCCATTTACTCCAAGGGTTAAATATTAAATTCATATTATTATTATTAAACAATAAGAACTAAAATGAGGTACCTGAAAGTTACATATTAATGTTATTCCCATTTGAAAGAATTGGCATGCTCAAAAAAATCACCCAGCTTATAGAAAGCATGTGTGGATTGTAGCTTTAGTTTAATAAATCTTTTAAACGCCTTTGTTTCTATCTTTCTTGTGGAGTGGTAGCTGGTTAAAGAGCTTATAGCTCAAATATCCAAAGGACTTTTGTGTCTGCGTAAGGCGTACTTTAGGCAGGATAACGTCATCACGTCTGCGTGTATTGTGGGAGTGCATATTCCCGTTTACCTCTTGTTCGTTAATATTTGATTTAGCATATAGTAGACATTGTAAAATATATTGAGACGTAAAAGTCAGTATTGTGTACTTAAGAAAGTATGGTTCACACAGCGTGTCACGGGATACTCCTGCAATTGCTCTCAGTGCACTTTTCTGTAAAATGAAAACTCTAGAACTGCCTGTGGCATTCCCCCATATCAGTATACCATAAGTCATTTTAGAATGGAAACAGGCATGATACGTAGTTATTGCAGCGATTTCACCAGCTAAGAATTTAATCTTTTTTATCGCATATATTGCCGAAGAAAGCGCACTACACAGTTCATTAATATGGATGTTCCAGCTAAGATGATGATCGATCATGATACCTAGGAACTTTGTCGATTTGCTTAATTTCAGAGTAGGTACTGTTGTCTAGGGTTATATTAAATGGTATAGCGGACAATTTATATTTTGAGGAGAAGTGCATAGTTATGGTTTTTTTTGCATTAAGCAAGAGATTATTCTCTGTGAACCATGAACTTGCTAGGTTTAACGCATGATTCGGCAGACGACAAGGAGGTCTGCCAATGAATCTAACTCGGATGAGCAACGTTCGGGAAACTTATAACGTGGGATTGGGGATCGTTTTTACGTTATACCAAAATAAAAATTAAGAGCATCATCGCATTTATCCAAAACGCGAAACAATACCATAGGAGGTTAGGTGATGACCGAAAAATAAAGAAACAACCCCAGGGTCGGAGAAAGAAATTGGTTTGGGACTAAATTTGGCAAAACGGAGAATAAACCTTAGCAAATTTAAAATAAAACTACAAATTTATGACTTATAAAACAAAGGTCCTTTATTCGCGTAGTTCCTTCCGTCAACAAGGGTGAATATTAGCCCTTAACCACCTGACGTCGGTCTCAGAGACTCCAGCGATTTTATTTTTCAAATTATTCCGTTATTATGCACGTGACGCAATCGTGAGTGTATGTACTTTTTCCCTTCCCCCGCCAGTTCGTCCCGTGCCCTTAGCAGCTCTGGACGTGCGCGCTTTTGAAAATTACAGGTAATTATTTTTTGCGTGCGGTCAGTTAGACCGACGTCAGGTGGTTACGTAATTTTGTTAAATTATATTTTTGATGGCTAACAATGAATCGCATGGATGAAAATATAGGTCGATGGTTAGAGGAAGTTGACACAGACTCGGAAAACTGGACTGACCAGAACTTTCGAATGAAGACTGCAGTGACGTAGAAGATGGTCTAGTGGATCAGATCATTGAAGGCGAATGTCAGTCCGACTCAGAAGTGGAAGGTGATGGGCCTGACCTTCAGCTCACTGAACAGGAAAACGGCATCAGGTCGCCGATGGAATATTTATCTTCCGACGATGATGTCTTGTGACCCCAAAAAGAAACGCAAAACAGCCTATATATGTTTTCTATGTAAGAATCCAATTTGCAGTGAATGTAGTAAGAAAATGTGAATTGATTGTCGCCGTAAGTTGTCATTATTCGTGCCTTGTAATTTTGCAAAAGTTGTGATTGTTTCATGTCAAAAACTATTTTATCTCATAGATAATTAATCGAACTTGTCGCAAATAAGTAAAAATAGTTATATTATAAAGATTTTTTATACTCAGATCTCAGATTTTCCAAGCTCCTAGATTTTTACCTAAAATTGATAAACATTAGTTAAGTGTTGATTTTTGATATCTTTAAGCATACTTTTGCATTGTTTAAATTTCAAATGAGATTAAAAATATTATGAAAATAAGGATGTGACTTTAATTTATTCCAATATTTTAAGTTACTTTAACATAAAATGGAAAATACGCAGGCGGTCTCTAGGACCGAAGTCAGGTGGTAGTGTATCTGAAATATACGTCAGGTGGCTAAGGGTTAAAAAAAAATATGTATTTGTAAAATTGTGCAATATTACATATCATTTTCTTAAACATATATATTAGAATGTAGTGTTTATTCATATATTTGTATATATTATTACTTATTTTCCACTTAAATTTATTGTATATAATGTAAAGTTTACTTTATTTTTAGCCCTTAATTGCATACATATATATTTATTTTTTCTACTTTAAATTTTACTTTAATTTGTGTAAACAACACATTTGTTAGATTTAGAAATATTTTTAAATTGATCACCTTCGTCAGTTCGCGAGTTACAAAAATACAGTTGGTATAACACAGCACAGCCAGAGACAGACCTTCTAGGTCTAGTTGGTTGTGCGATTTCGCCTCATTCGAATATGCTAGCATATTTATATGCATAGAGCTATGTTTTTCGCTATAATAATGTTTGTTCTTAATTATTCCTCATGTACAACAGTATGCATGTCCTTGTATTTTTTTGTTCTTGTACGTTATAAATAAATAAATAAATAAATAAATAATCTCCTCTTCCGACTACGGTGACATTTTGTACTTATTCAGGTTCAATTATTGAATATCCAGGCGAGAAAAAATCCGGGCACGGTTGGCCAATTCGTGAGGTTTCTTTACATTTGGAAATAAAAGGTAACACAGCAAAACCCACGCTGTGACAAAAAGAAAAAAAACCACCATTACTTTTACAAACTCGTTTAGCGGATTAAACCACAAAAGAATTAAACGCTAACCAAAAAATAAGACCTTGTTCACATTACTCAAAAACGCCGCACTTCTAGTGCACTATATTCCGAGGATGACTTTTCTTTTCAGCGAGTTCTCTGTCTCCCAGCGCGAGTCAGTAAAATCACTCGCGACACGAGGGCGTTTCTCGTTTTTTTTTATTGGTCTTAGTCAGGTTTTGAGTTGTTTCATTGTTCGGGGTCTGTTTCAGCATTGTTCCGGGTCTGCGAGCATTCCTCCAGAAAATCGCATAAAAGCTATGACGTTTTGAGCTGTCAGATGAGAAATAGCCATATTGCACGGCCCAATAAAAAATGACCCTCCTGGTATGAAATTATGCCGCTACTCAAAGGGTTAAGTTAGTTGCAAGATATTGACATACGGCAATAAGCTTGCTTTTTGTTTTTTTTTATTTTAAGTGTAAATAAAGTACATTCAATACAATTTGTATGCAGGTAATAAGGTCTAAGATAACTTGTGACTAATATTCCTAGGGGAGCTTCTATATCGTATAGATAACATTTGCCAAAAAAAAAAAAAAATATTTTGGTTTTGATTTTTGAAAAAAAAAAAAAAATACCTGCATAATGTGTTTATATTCTGAACAACTTTGTCAGGTAACCATGCCAAAATTAGTTATTCTTTCAGAGATATTAATATTTAAAATTCGCAGTGACAAAATCAACTGTTCAATATTTACTTACATCGCCGCGCGCGCCCGGTTGTTACATCGTCGCAACCTCTATTCGCTCAGCGGCCGGCAGAAACTACCCGCCGCTGAGCGTTCAGCAGTTGCGATAAGGTAACGCAGATGGGCGCGCGACGGCGATGTACTTATAATAAACAATAAACAGCTGATTTTGATACTGCGAACTTTGAATATTAATATCTCTCAAAGCATATTGATTAATGTTAAAATTAATCTATTAAAACTTAATAGTTGGTTTGAGAGCAACAACCTCACACTAAATGCATCTAAAAGTAACTTCATACATTTTACAAATCACCGAAATCGGAATAAAGGATATATGGATATGTTTTCAAAGAACTGAGGAATATTCTGGATTCCAAAACACTAAAAACTATTTATTATGCTTTATGTGAATCGCTTATTACTTACGGCATAATTGGATGGGGTGGATGTGGTAAAACCCTGCTAGAACCATTGCAAGTTGCGCAGAAATTTATATTAAAAATTATTCTACGTAGACCATATCGCCATCCCACTAATGAACTTTATAAGGAAGCTAAAGTTCTTGACTGTAGGCAACTTTTTCTAAAAACTTCCCTCTTAAGGCTATTTTTGGACAGTAACTCAAATTTAGGAATAATTCAGAACCGGCGACCAACGAGACAAGTTTTAGAAAATAGCTCAATAATACATCATTTGGACATCAGGAAAACATCATTTGGACAAAGACATTACTCTTTCATTGCGCCGAGATTTTACAATCTGATCAATATGGAAATAAAAATGAACTTGACATTTAGGGAATTCAAAAATAAACTAAAGAAATGGTTATCGAATCATGACAGACTAACCATACATCAAATGTTAGAAATAATAGTATAATAAAACTTAGGTGCACAAATTATTAACATATTTTTAAACATATATGTTAAGTATATTTTAACATTGAACTAACTACCAAAAATTATTTGACTTTGACAATGAAGTATACTTTTTAGACTAGGTAATTTTATATTAATAAATATTAATGACCGTTTCTTCCTTTTCTCACATATAACTTTATTTATTTTATTTCATCGAATTTTATATGATATTTATTGCCGATTAAATAATGGAATTGCATTTTATTTATTATATTATCTTTTAATATTTTTTTATTATTATTTTTTTTTTATTTTATTCTGAAGACCACATTTTAGGGCAATTTAGTGTCATTAGCTTTTTACTAAAACTTGTATATTTGTAAGCAACCAAGCAATCAAGCAAACTTGATTGTAATATTGGAGTCCTGTCCACCCTAGAACGGGCTAGTCCCAGTTGGGTGACAGAAACAAATAAGCAAAAGGTTAAGGTTTTGCCATTCGGTTCCTGTTATTTTTGTAAGCTAATCAATGTTTTATAGTAATTAATTCTTAAATAAATAAATAAATAAAGGTTCGCCAATAACACTTTCAATAAATAACACTGCCCTTCCTCAAACTCCTTGTACTAGATTTTTAGGTGTTCATGTCGACGAACTTTTAAAATGGAACTTCCACTGTGAAAACCTCGAAAGTAGGTTAAGTCGGGCATCTTATGCTTTGAGTATTGTAAGAAGGTCGTTGGATGAATTGCAAACAAGAAATGTTTATTTCAGCTATATTGAAGCTATCCTAAGTTATGCCATTACAATCTGGGGAAATTGTTATGCTTGTCATAGGGAACCCATATTTATACTCCGAAAGAGAGCAGTGCGAATAATTGCAAAGGTGAAAAGGGAAGAGTCGTATCGACCCATTTTTAAAAGGCTAAGAATCCTCACCTTAACCTCACTCTATCTCTTTAAGTTACTGACTGAGTTTTTTAAGATTAAAGAAACACATTATAAAAAGTTTTCAGATACACATACTAAAAATACGAGAAATAAATTAAACATTTTTATACCATGCAAGGCAAGACACAAAACAAAATACTCCGGGCCATATTACTTTAACAGGCTACCGGAAAGTTTAAAAATAATTCAAGTGGAAAGCTTATTCAAAAAAATACCTAAATAATTCTTATTAGACAAAGCTTTTTATTCGATCGATGAGTTTGTTAATTTTAAATGATTTTTGAAATTTTTTGGCCATTTTTTATGACAAATATAAGTAGCATTTTTAATTATTCTGACTTTTTCTGAATTTAATTTCTTGATTATTTTAATTTGTGGTTTCAGTAAATACATCTTAATACCTCGAGCGCAGACGTTTGAATTGTAGTTTCTCTTAGAGAACGCGAAGAAGGAGATTACATCACAACAAAAATATAGCGTTTCAGGAAAACGACGATTACTCCGAAACTACTTTACGGATCGTATAAAAAAGACCTGATTTATATTCCTGTTGAAATTTGCTATTAGATACGTGTAACGTCGTTTTGTAAAGCAATAAGCATTATTCAGAATTATCTGTCAAAGTTGTGGTACAGAAAAAACTGCCTTGTCCAACATTTCTATGTTTTTTCTGGAAATAAATCACCCTATGCAAGAAATTGTGAATACTTTTATAATAATTATAATATGCTTCATTCAACCTATGACTTCGTTTTACTTATACCCATACAAAAATAAAAAAATATTCGGTGTTGAAAATCAACATGAATATTGAAGTTTTTGGTTTGGTTTGGTTCAATCGTAGACTAAAAAATGGCGACTGTATGAAAAATAATGAACCAACTAGTTAACGACAGAGAATCTTCTCCTCTTTTCGCACATACCACAGGCCGTATGATTTATGTGAGGTATCAAGGGTAAATAATTGGAAAACATCGGCGCCGATCTCGGCTGGGACAGATGTCCCCTTTGCCGCTCTACGGTAATTTCAATTGTGGGACAATTGTACCGTTTGCCGCTCAAGGGGTTAAAAATGATTTTGATGTCCTAAAAGCAATAATGAAGTACGTTTGAACTATATATACGTAGTGATAAATTTAGATATTGTAAAAACGGACTAATAGACTGTAATTTAAATGTACCTAGATATTAAGTTTCTACAATCTGTTAGATATTTTTTTGGAATAAATTTAAATTGAAATTATAACTAATTTTGGCATGATTATCTAACAAAAGTTGTTTAGAATATCAAATACATTAAGCAGGTATATTTTTTGTTTTTTTTTTTTTTTTGCAAAAATCAAAACCAAAATAATTATTTCTATTTATTGTCATCTATATCTGATATAGAAGCTTCCCTAGGAATATTAGTCACAAGTTATGTTAGACCTTACATATTTTTTAAATTATGAATTATGTATAACTTACGGGATAGGTACTCTTTCTCCAAAGCCTTTGAATCCAGAATTGACATCGGTCTCCAAATTGATCTGCCTTCATCGTCTTTTCTGTAGAACCAATGGTAGCTAACTGGTACATAGCCTTGTCCAAACTCCTGAAATACATAAATGACGAATATGATTGAGTTTGAGTGATTTCACACCAGTATTTAACCTTCCATGTGGACCTTTTGTAATACTTTAGCTATATTGAATATATTGTCGCTCTATATGCGACACCTCGTACATGCTAGTAAATAAAATAAAATAAAATACAAACGGAGCTGCCATGGAATTCACCGACCAAAAATCGGGCCTATCATATATAATTATTACACTTCTGGGAGGTGAAGGGTGGATTCCGGACTTACGACCGGCGGTGGTAGGTTTAGGACAGCTATCTTGCCACATGTGAGCGTTCACCTTACCACCCATTCACTCCCCCTTCAAAGCCATACAATTCGAGATGCAGAAATCGCGGTTTTAGATATCTTTTCTAGAAAGGAGTTGATTATTTTCCTGGAGAGCCCAAGATCTTTAAAAAAGTGAAACAAAAATCTAGCTGGCAGGCCACGAGCGCCTACTTCCACCGCGTGAAGGTGAACAGTGAAGCCGTTCCGGGTGACGGCATTTACGAGATCATGGTATTTATTTAATTTGTACTCGTGGTCTTTTGGGATATTTGATTCCCATGGAACAGTTAATTCTACGATAAGGACCATCTTCCGAGATAGAGAGTAAAGAGTTATATCTGGACGCAGGGCTGCGCATCCGAGACTTTCAGGGAATTTATACTGCTTAGAGACCGAATCGACCTCCATAATCCAATCTGAAGCTTTCTCGATTATTTAGAAAGGTTTTGCAGTGAGATGTTTTTTGCCTTTAGAGCCAACACGCACAAACTGTATTGGGGGTTTGGAGGATACTGTCAAACCCTTGTTGGCACGAGCCACTGAGAGGCTAAGTACCTCGCGAATAACAGCAAGGACTTTGTCGTGGCGGTAAGTGAACTGACCTTGATCCAAGGTCACCTTGCAGGCAGCTAGAATATGTCTAGCTGTGCAAGGGGTGATGCTACAAAGGGGACATGAACTATCCTCGGCATAGCTCCAACGAGCGAAGTTACTGGGGTCTGGAAGTGTATGCTGAAAGGCATTTAAATAAAATTTCAGCATCTCTGGCGTCCAGTCATACAACATTACTTTCCAGCGCATTGGAGGAGGAATGCAAAAGTCTCCAATTGTTGTCCAATTGTCGTCCATACTATTGCTGTCGTAATCTCCCCGCAAGAGAGACTTCTTCAAGTCCACGTCGCTCATGGTTGTACTGCCATACCCCAGACCAGTGCCATTCTGACTGATTCCAGTAAGGAACTTTTTGTGGAAGTCAACGCGGGCTTGTAGATCATTTGACTCACTACGGCCACTTACTACGTGCTTCGATATTGCCGGATCCTTGGAATTGCTTTCCAGGGGAATTGCTGAAACTTTTCATAATGTAACGTAGATTGGGGTATATATAGAATATATAGAAACTTTAAAAATGTTAAAAGAAGAGATAGTTCCTAAATTCTTTATTTTTCCATTGTATAATTACATTTAGCACAGAGGACGTCTGTGCGGTTAAAATAAATCTATATGAATACCAAAATTATGTTTATCCTAATACTAATGCCATCGTAAAAAACTACAGATCGGAAAAACACAACAATTCATAAATTAAAATAAAAATTTTGAAACAACATGTAAAATCAATTTAAAATAACGCTATTCAGCGGAGAGCAGAGATACAGGGTTACGAGAAACGATTCTTGCTTCAAATAAAGTTAATAATACAACTTGAGTTGTCGACTACAACGGGCGAGCCCGTCACCACAGTGAGTTTTAACGATTAGTCGTTCTATCTCCCTGGAGTGAGCGTAGAAGACTTTGGACAAAACAATCCAGCGTCTAGCTACGCCACAACCCGTTAGAGACCAACGCCTTACCGCGAGATAGCCGAGCACGCGATCTATGCGACGCTGAGCATTTTCCGAAGGAGATGGAACATGTCAATGATGTCCTTAGGAAAAATGGATACGGTAACTATCACGAGACACGCACACGATCTAATACAGACGAAACTCAGAAACCGAGCAGATCAAGAGCATTCTTACCATATGTCAAGGGCGTGACAGATTGAATAAGTAAGATGCTAAAGAGATTCGATATAAAAACGATCTTCAAACCGACCCAAAATATAGCTCGATTTTTGAGGCCTGTAAAAGATGTAATACCACTGCAAACCCCGGGTGTGTATAAAGTCGAATGCAGTTGCGGTCTAGCCTACGTTGGACAAACGAAACGGCCCATAGCCACGCGACTGTCAGAACACATCAAAGCTGTTAAAAACGTTCAGCGAGAAAAATCGGCGATCTGCGAACATATATTGGATAAAGGAAGTAACCACTGGATACAGTTTCAAAATCCCATTGTGCTATCCAAAGAACAATTCTACTTTCCTCGCATGATCCGGGAAGCCATTGAAATAAGAAGAACCCCGAACTTTAACAGAGACGACGGTTACAAACTCTCTTCTACGTGGAACCCTCTTCTTAAAATGTTCCCGCCGCCGAACGCCGAACGCAAAGACGTAAAACAGGATACAGTGAGTGTTGTGTGCAGGACGGATTTTCAAAATTCCCGCGCTCCGAGCCCGGCCCCCCACCACCGTTATAACCTATGCAGTGGCGGAAGCGGTACGCAGCCTACCCGCAAAACAACGGATTGACAGCCCTTCAGTCTACCCTGGACAACGGCGGCTGCAACGTCACCGAAACGTCGGGTGCTACAAATTTCACGCGGTAAATTCGTTTTCTATCCTATTTATAATGTCAAACAACCGCGATAGTCTTCGATTTTATACAATTAGATAATTATGAATAAATATGAGAACGTCAAAGAAGTGAAAAAAACGCGCGACCAGATTTGGTCGACTCGTACTCAACGGATAATTGTTTCGCGACCAGATTTGGTTGACTCATACTCAACGGGTTAAGGTGGGTTTCGTCGGTGTTCCTGCGTAGCCATGTTTTTATTTGGGCCTGAGGTATGGGCATCGAGGGTTCCGGTCCATATACTATTTCCTTTGATCCCCTTTTGGCCAGTTCGTCTGCCGCATTGTTGCCCAGTGAGTCGCTGTGCCCCTCAATCCATTGCAGGTCACTCTATTTGACCTTGCAATGGATTGAAGCGCATTGTGGCATTCCAGTACAAGGACAGAGGTTATAGTATTTTTTGCTAGCGCTTGTAGCACGGAGGCACTGTCGGAGACAAATTTCAAGCTTAGGTCTCCGACATCTTTGGCTGCAACTGCTTGTGCTGCTCTGGTGATGCCAATGCATTCTGCTTGGAAGATCGTATTTAAGTTGCCTAGGGTAGTTGATATTTTGATGTTTAGATCATTTGAGAAGACGTCGGCTCCGGTACCTTGAGTGGTTTTGGAGCCAACTTAACCGGACTAATAAGAACTTATAATACTTCAAGAAATCTTACTTGTATAGTTTCCAAGCCTCCTTCCGAAGTATCCTCGGCCATACTCTCAGAGCACAATCTACAAGATAAAACATGATTAGTTTGATTGTAGGCCGCCTCGAAGTCGGAGTAGCAATCGTCGCCGCATCTGTCAAGCTTTTCCCCCTTGTCGCGGTCGAATTTGCGGCGGTCGTCGTCAAAAAACGACGGCTTGTCACGCGTCACTCGAAAAAACTGGTCGCTCGGCGGGGCGCCGTCACGAAAAAAAACCGACGAGTCAAACAGGCGCACTTCGCCGGGGAGTTTCTCGTCGTCGGTCTTGTTCGCGAGGTTAGGATCGTCGAAGGCTGTCGGTTTGGTTGGGAGTAGTCGGTCAGAGTCGGTAGGCTCTGCATCGAAAGGCGATCGAGAAGTCGGTACAGCATCGACCCACCGAGCCTCAAAAGGATGCGATGCTACCGTCTCAGTGTCAGAAGTTATGTCGGTTTTCGGTGGAGAAAGTTGGCTAAAACATTTGGAGAATTCCAGATCTACAGATCCCGAAATTGAGCGCTCAGAATTTGAAGCTTCCGAGCATGGCACATTTTCTTCTTTACCACTTCCCAAAGGAGAGGGATGATTTTTGGGTATTGGATAAACGCATCTCCAAGTTTCAAACGGTTGTGAAGTCACCGCCTCAAATCGTTGTGAAAGTTCTGTCTCAAATGGTTGGGAAGACATTGCTTCGAAAGGTTGCTGTGAAGATACCTCCTCAAATGATTGTGAAGACACCGCCTCAAAAGGCGGTTGCGAAGATTGACTACTTGAAAGTGTATTCAAAGAAGCAGGAGGCGGCGGTACAAACTCGGCTCCAGGGAATAATGGACTGGCTTCAGATTTTGGAGTAAAATCAATGTTTCTTTCGATGGTTAATTCTTCTTCAGAAGTCCTCATAGGAGGAGGAGGTGGAGGAGGATTCGATATTGGATAAGCGCATCTCCAAGTTTCAAAAGGTTGAGTATTTGAAACGGGTGGCGGCAGTTGACTCTCAGATTCAGGGAATACCGGACCGGCGTCAGGTGTCGAAGCAAAATCAATATTTCTTTCGATGGTTGTTTCTTCTTCAGTAGTTCTCATAAAAGGTGGAGGAGGTGGAGGAGGATTCGAAATGGGATAAGCGTATCTCCAAGTTTCAAAAGGTTGAGTATATGAAACGGGTGGCGGCAGTCGAATCTCAGAATCAGGGAATACCGGACCGGCGTCAGATGTCGGAGCGAAATCAATGTTTCTTTCGATGGTTGATTCTTCTCCAGTAGTCCTCATAGAAGGTGGAGGAGGAGGAGGAGGATTTGATATTGGATAAGCGCATCTCCAAGTTTCAAAAGGTTGAGTATTTAAAATGGGTGATGGTCGAAACTCAGATTCAGTGAATACCGGACCAGCGTCAGATGTTGGAGCGAAATCAATGTTTCTTTCGATGGTTGATTCTTCTTCAGCAATCCTCATAGAAGGTGGTGGAGGTGGAGGAGGATTCGAAATCGGATAAGCGCATCTCCAAGTTTCAAAAGGTTGAGTATTTGAAATGGGTGGTGGTCGAAACTCAGATTCAGGGAATACTGGACTGGCTTCAGAATTCAGAGCAAGATTAATGTCTCTATTAGCATTTTCTTTTTTAGTAGTATCAAAAGCTTGAGAAACGTTTGAAGTTATGAAGTTATTAGGATGCAGCGACGGTTTTTCAGGAAATGTTTGACCAGAAGATTCAGGGGTTGCGGGAGGTTTGTCCATAGAACGATAGGCTGGAGCTGGCATGTTCTTCGGTATAGGATAATTGCATCGTCTACTTTTATAGAAATCTGAAGTCAGCGGCGCTCGATCGGGATTGTCGAAATAAGTTGGCATTGAAATACCCGAGTGATGGGGTAGAGTATCGGTTTGATTCGGTGACACTGTGAAAATATTAGTATCACTTACTGGTGGGGGAAATTCAGAATTCGAAGCCATTGCTTCAAGTAATTGTGAAGATACTGCCTCAGAAGGTTGCGAAGCCACCGCCTCGAAAGACTGCGAAGAAACCGCCTGGAAAGGCTGCAAAGCTACCGCCTCAAAAGGTTGCACAGCATCGGTATTCGAAATCGGAGTTACTCGGTCGAGATTTACAGAGCTAGATTCGGAAACGGAATGCTTAGATTCTGAAGTAAGATTCGATTCTAAGCTTTGTGTGCTTCCTTCTTGAGTCGATTTTGCAGGAGGTGAAAAATGCGCTGATATTGGATCAACACACCGCCAAGTTTCGGATGGTCGCGAAGATAATGTCTCAAAAGGTTGCGAATATTCCGTCTTCAATGGCTGTGAAGATACAGTCTCAAACGGTTGCGAATATTCTGTCTTGAATGGCTGTGAAGATACTGTCTCAAATGGTTGTGAATATTCTGTCTTGAATGGCTGCGAAGATACAGTCTCAAATGTTTGCGAATATTCCGTCTTCAATGGCTGTGAAGATACTCTCTCAAACGGTTGCGAATATTCTGTCTTGAATGGCTGTGAAGATACTGCCTCAAATGGTTGTGAATATTCTGTCTTGAATGGCTGCGAAGATACAGTCTCAAATGTTTGCGAATATTCCGTCTTCAATGGCTGTGAAGATACCGTCTCAAACGGTTGCGAATATTCTGTCTTGAATGGCTGTGAAGACACTGCCTCAAATGGTTGTGAATATTCTGTCTTGAATGGCTGCGAAGATAGAGTCTCAAATGTTTGCGAATATTCCGTCTTCAATGGCTGTGAAGATACCGTCTCAAACGGTTGCGAATATTCTGTCTTGAATGGCTGTGAAGATACTGCCTCAAATGGTTGTGAATATTCTGTCTTGAATGGCTGCGAAGATACAGTCTCAAATGTTTGCGAATATTCCGGCTTCAATGGCTGTGAAGATACCGTCTCAAATGGTTGCGAATATTCTGTCTTGAATAAGTGTGAAGATACTGTGTGAAACGGTTGCAAAGCTACTGACTCAAAAGCTTGTTGTGAAGAAACCGCCGTAACAGGCGGATTTGAAGGCGCTGTAATATCACTATGTTGAGGTTGAAAAGTCGGTACGGGATATTTGAAACGTTTATTTAAGACAGTTCGTGAAGATCTCGCTTCGGTATTGGGAGTCATGAACAGTTTTGATGTGGTCGGTGGCGGACGTAGATTATGTGGTGGTTCGGATTTTGGGGGAAATTCGACACTCGTTTTGCTCTTCGATTCTTGGGTGAGATTGATCGTCTGTGATCCATCCATTTTGGAATTTTGTCGAGTCTGTTCAGGAAAAGACGAATAAGGTGCAGAAACTTGTGATAGTTCGGGAAATACTGGATTGTCGCTGCCTTCTAATTTTGGAGTGACAATCTTGATTGATTGTGTACCTTGCTCACTTTGAAGTGGAAGAGAAGGAGGAGCTGTTGGTAAGGGATACGCACATCTCCACGTTTCGAACGTTTGTGGGGCTACAATGTCAGCGCTCATATCGACAGTTTCCAAAGGTGCAGTAGGAGATTGAGGCGTTAATACTGTTGTCGGATGCATGCTAATTCTCTGTGGAACTGGCTCAATATTTTTAATAGCTTCATTATTAGAAACACTATAAGGTTGTAAGGCAACTTGAGACAGTTGATCGGAGACTTCTGGGATGACAGAGTCTGTTAACGTCTGTTCTAACCCAGGATTCAGAAGCTTAGGAGAAGATCTAGAACCCAGCATAGAAGTCGGATATTCGCAAACACGTGGCGGAGCCGATTGATATATTGGTATATGAGTATTAGAAAGAGTACAATTACTAGAATTATTATCGACAAATGGTGGAGCAGAAGGTGCTAAGGATTCATGTGCCGATGCACCAGAAACAATGTTATCATTATCAACCGTCGCCGCATACTTAGTCGGATCGTAAAACGATATGGCTTGATCAGCAAGCTGATCCTGTGGTTTTAGCGGAGTTTGCCTCTTCAAATAACCTTTCGGAGCGTAAGGAACCTTCGGTACGAGATCCCCGGTCGTTTTATACTCGGTTTGATACGGCAAATTCGGTGAATCTGTAGCCGGGGCGACCGCCGCCTGCTGCGGACCGCTATAATACGACGGATCGAAAAACGACGTAACGACCGATGTGAATTTACCAATGTTCGCGAAAGGGAGGTTGAATTTCGGACTGTCTGAAGAGCGAGTCTCTTGAATGGGGGTTTCCGTCGGGTTTGACGATGGAACCGAAGGACTGTAGATTGAGATTGGAGCGTGATCGGGTGGCGGTTCGCTCCGATGCTGAGGCGGCGTAACAGTCTCGATTTCGCCCAGCCGAAGACCTGGAATTTGGGCATAGGTCTTCTTCTGGCGAGTGCTGATTCGGTAGTGGTTACCTGAGAAAGAAAGAAAAAAATGTGAGATTCCTGAAGTAAGATGAAGAATACAGAGTACAGAGTATTTATTTTCATTACAACTTCACAATTGTGTAGAAATGACAAAGTATATTAAATTAGTTACTCAACTTAATTTAACAAAGCATGATATACAGTAAATTACTCTAAAAATATTCCAATTAACAAATAAGACAATCAATAAAATTAACAAAAAAGATTGTCAACTTTTCCGATTGTCATATTTATTCATAACTAGATGACCCGGTGAACTTCGTACCACCTAAAATTGATTTGATTGTAACTCTTCATAAGCGTTTATTAATTCTAATCAACCTTCCAAATCCAATTCATTGAAATCTGTAATATGGCCGAATCATGATCGGTTTGAGTTTCGTTTGGTGAATAAACGAAAGTCGTTTGTAATTAAAATAAATTCAATGTATTTAATTTACATGATGACATATAAATGCGTTTTCGACTTTTTCGACTTTTCGGACTTTTTTGACTTTTTCGACTATTCTGACTTTTTTGAGTTTTCGACTTTTCCGACTTTTTTGACGTTTTCGACTTTTTTGACTTCGACTTGACTTTTTTGAAATTTCACCCATTTTTACGGAATGAATAACAGTTATGGATAGCGCAGCTGTCAAACAATACGATCGCCGCGATAGCCATCTAGAATGTGGCCAATGTTCCCAAAATGACCAATTTCGATTTTTTGGATTTTCAGTTGTTTCTTTGAGTTTTTCCTAAATATATTTTTTTGTAAACCACCCCTGACTCAACCCAAACAAAATAAAAGAAAAATAATTCAAATCGGTCGAGTCATTTCCGAGATCCTGCGAGACTAACGAACGGCGATTCATTTTTATAAAGAAGATTATCTAATTGTTTTACAAAATGAGATTTCAATATTCTATATATGAAATTTCAATGTGGTCATTGCACAGTTAATTTTTATGCTTGCTGTAGTAGTTCCATAGTTATAGTACTTTTTATCGAGCGCGGCGATATTGCAAGAAATGCCAATAAATTGCCGCGGTCTGCCATGAAATTATGCCGATACTCGAAGGGTTAACTATGTTTGTTTTCTTAGGTTGGCTCAACTTACGGTTCAGATCTCATCCGGTAGCCTCCTCGAAGAGGGACTTACATGGAAGGGCCACTGAGAACTAGACAGTTATGATCGGAGGTTCCAATCTGAGGAAATTTCTCGGGCAGAACTGTGCTCGTTGCGCACCGTGTGGCATTCAGAGGTGTCCCTCTACTCTCTCTAGAAAGGCAATGCCTTTTGCAAAGCACGCAAAGCAAATATGATTACCAAAAGCCTACAGAATCGAACACCTATGAAGTTGCTGTTTTATAAAGGATATTTATGGCAAAAAACTTTGTATGAAAAATATATATTTAACCGCTACGTAATGACCAAATCTGGTCGCACATCAGAGCACCGTTGACTACGTAACGACCAATATTGGCAACTTGCTCCCGGAGCGCACAGTAATATTATTTTCTAATTCGAACGCATCCTAAAATCCATACCAAATATCTTATTATTACCATAGATACATAGACGACCGCTAAAATAATTTCGCGCGCCATTTCGCGGATATTTCTGGCAAAATTCCATTGTCAAACATCATCATTTTTTTTTCGAGAAATCATCAAAAATTTTATTGTTTTTTTTTAGCTATTATCTAAATATTTTTGTGGTAAATAAGCAAAACAAAATATTACCTTTGATAGAGAATCTAATAAAGATCACGATAGTGTTTACAATTTCTAAATAGAGTTCCGTATTTTTCCGTAAGACAAGTACAAGTTAGAAATGCCGAGTTTTTTTTATTTTCTCGACATTCTCATATTTATTTATAATTATCTAATTGTTTTACAAATTGAGATTTCAATATTCCATATAAAAAAAAATGTATGCGAGCATTGCACAGTTATTCTTTTTATGATTGCTATAGTACTTGTTCTTGCAATGTAACGCCGCGCGCGTTACATTGCAAGAAATTCCAATAAATTGCCGCGGTCTGCCATGAAATCATGCAGCTACTCGAAGGGTTAATTAATAGAAATATTGACCCCTATTATCTATGCATATTTGTCATTTTAATGGGAGTTGCTTAATTGCTTTGCTGTAAAACTCTCGTCGACAGGAACCAATGAATGCTTAAATGCGACTCTTCAAAGTAAATTTTTCCCTTGTAAAAAGTTATTTAAATTCTGAAAAAAAATAAACTCTATTGGAGCAAGGTCTGGCAAGTTCGGTGGGTGACCAAGAGTCTCAAGCCGCAACTCGTGCAACTTTGCGACTGTTTGCAGTAAAATCTGTGGTTATACGTTGTCTTTCCCAATTACAACGAAGCAGCTACCTTTCATGGGCGTCAATCCTTACAATCAAGAAGAAAATGCGCAGACGTGGTGTTTTACCATAAACTATTAGCAGGTTACATTGATTGTTCGGATCTTCGTGGAATGGTATCATTCCGTGTACCATCGCGACTCACTCGCCAAACGGAGTTATTCCACCTTCCGCAGGTTAGTACTAATTATGCACAAAACTGTTTTATGTATAGGGTATGTAAAATTTGTAATACGCAGCTCGGCGATATTGACGTATTCAATACGTCATCATTCGCTCTTAAGAAAGCAATTATCAATAACAGTATTGATTTATCATTGTAATCGCAATATATAATATATTATAAATAATATTTATTCAAGAATCTTTAAATAATATGTATGACTATATTATGGAACGTGTATTTACATAAAATTTTATTTACTTATTATGACTCATCTCTTCCCAGTTTCCACCCCTCCCTATGTGTGTTAATTCTTCAAAAAAAAAAAAATACGTGTGGCACTCGGGGACAGCCACGGTAAAGCTATTGCATAGCATTTTTTTAACAACTTATGCAATTATAATTATTTATTTATTTTATTTTTTCTGATATCAGATAACTGCGCTCTATCGGAAAACGTTGAAATTATTCCGAATCATTTGCGGCTGCGGAAGCAAATGATTCGGAATAATTTAAGAGCCCTATCACATATTTTTTCCAGAAAGGCAAGAAAAGTGGATTTTTGGCGTTCTAATTCCAAGAAATGAAGAGATTTCTACAAACTTTAATTACTGAATTACCTGGACCATTTCTTGATGTTGACCATAGCGGCCTTTAATTTTAGATATAACGAATATTATTTACTTATTCAGCCTATTTTCCGAAAGTCGTTATTCGTAAAACGCTCGGAAGGCAAACTTTGAGCTCCTCAATACAGTAATATCACTACAACGAAAACCGTATACTATTTTTTTTTATGTCCGTCATGTATTCTTGATGTACACTACGGCTTTATTTTTTCGTTTTTTGACCACATATCCAAGGTATACATTACTTACAATTACACAAAATTAAAAAAAAATCTTCCTGTATCATTCTAATTTTCTCAGAAATAAAATAAAATTCTTATATAATACTTATACTATATTAAAGTTCACTCTTTTAGCAATACGACATAATATAAATTATTGTCATTAGAAAGGAGAAAACACTGCAAAAAACAATTAGAAATTGTGTATATATTTGCTTGCGCAAGAGAAGAGCGCTCAGTGCCGCGGTTTTCTCCCAGGGTTGAATAGTTATTTATTTATTTATTTATTTATTTATCCTATCTTTTATAGTTACATCCAAAAAAAAATGCGTTCATTTTTTCAACTCATTTTAAAAGAATACCTACGCTATTTTGTAATAAGGCTCTTAAACGTCTTTCGATAGAGCGCCGCGCACGAATTTTTTATTCAATAAAGCAAAAAAACCGAATTATTCAAAAAAAATCGTAGATAAAAAGATAGATAATTAAATTATCTTTAAAATGGTGCAGGTTTCATAATAATACGCCAGATAGTATTTGCGTAGTAGTCGTTTTTGTGTTCGGTTAGACCTAATTTCACAAATTAATTACACTATGTAATATAAACAAAATCTAAAATATTCAAAGCTAAGAATATTAGGAAAATGTTCTTGTTTAACATATATTTTTTTCGAATCGTAAGCAGTACTCGTTTAGACGTAATTATCAGTTTAAAATCATTAATTTTCGTTAAGAAATTTCTTCATTCGGTCGCCGCGCTGGCCTAGGCCCGCGATAAAAGCTATGCAATAGCTTAAAAATGAGATTGTTATGTTTAAATTATGAATGTGTAAGTGGAAACATTTAATTAGCTTTATTTTTTTACCTTAATAATTTTGTAACAAATTTATTGTAACAGCTGTATGTTTCCTTAATAATAAAAAAATTAAAAAATGCAGAAGCAGTGGCGATGAGCGATTGAGCAGGCTCGGTTATTTAATCACGAGCTTCTCCATCATTGTTTGCAGGTCTTAACAGTACACATTAAAGGTAACTGTATAGCCAGACTGCAAGAAGCTGTAATAGAAAACACCGGTTCAAGATGTCATATTTGAAAAAATGCAAATTTTCAACTTTACCATGGTTGCACAAACGAAAATATTTGAGCAAAATCAAACGTCGGAAAAACAAATAAACAGCTGATTCTTAAAAAAAGAATGACATGGCCTTGAAATGAAAATTATTTGAATTTGAAATTCTAACTCAAATCCAAGTTATCAAAGTTCAAAGTGTCTAGTGTGAAAAAAGAGCAATTACATAGCTTCTTCTTCTTCTTCTTCTTCTTCTTCTTCTTCTTCATCAGCGTGCATTCGCCCACCGTTGGGCATACGCCTCTCCAATCACTCTCCATCCGGATCGGTTGTCCGTTTCCCTCATCCAGACAGGTCCAGTTGTCTCCTTGATGTCATAAGGTTGTACTGTTCATCATGATTGGAGGTATTTAGCCCGATACCCGCCACGTCGGCCACACGTCTTGGCGAGCTCCACACTTTCAGCAAAATATTTCCATTTCCTAGGCTTGTGGCAACCTGGTCGGGTTACTTAACCGCCGAATTAAACTATATTCACTAAATGTATTATTTAATTATTATTTATTGTTGAGAAAATTTCAAAATATATGTTGACACTTAGAATTTAAATTTCGAATTAATAATAAAGCTTAGGACCCAATAGTAAAGTGGTCAAAAATAAGATTTGTGAATCATGAGATTTCAGTCTATGGTAATATTGTGGAATGCTTTTTCATTATGTACTCATATAACTAATATAAAATGTATTAAATTAGGTATTACTTACCAGCATCAGTAGCGCCGGCCTTACTGGACTGCCCATTTCTGTATTGAAACGGGTCGAAAAGTGGAACCGGATCGGCCGGCGCTTCCTCAACTACAGGAGTCAATGGTTCTTGTGGAGTCGACACTTCCACGAATGATTTCTCGGCGTGGGAAACGCTCGTCTGACCGCGCAGGATGTTCGAAAACGATCCAAACACGACGCTCGCCACCTGCGGCAACACCTGCGGCAGCTGCGATATATTCTGCGCGAGATCAGATGCGATGCCTTTCTGCTCGGAGGCTGCGTCTTCGTTGCTCGTGTCCAGGTTTATGTCGGAGAAGTCCTCGTCGGGGTGGGGACGCTCGATCGAGGGTTCCGCCGTTTTGGGGGCGCTCACGTAGCGACTGACGCGGAGTCGTTCTAAGTAAGTGTTCACGTCAAAGTCATCGTCGGTCTTTGGCGGGTTGGAAACTTCGGGATTATCTGAAGGAGGAGCAGTCATTAGTGGGACTGGATGAGACTCCTGAGCGACCATTCCGAGTGTATCTGTGGACAAAAAGAAAATAAAATCATGGGTTATTAATGTAGTAGTAGTATTGTCATATATACATACACAAGGTCGCCTGATCATCTGATGTATGATTACTCCATCGCTGGATGTGTGCTTCCCAGAGTTACTGAAGTCAAGGACTTGGGAGTTTTTTTCGACCCCAAGTTAAACTTCAAGGAACATATTAGACAACTATCTACAACTTCTTTCAAGCTTCTAGGGTTTGTAATACGGCAATCCAAACACTTCAATAATATTCGGGTTATGCGCACGTTGTACAACTCGATTGTTAGAAGTCGCATGGAAACGAATGCACCTATTTGGAATCCACATGAAGATACTTATACCCTCATGCTGGAAAAGGTACAGAAGTGTTTTTTGAGATTTCTGTACTTCAAGCAGTACGGATATTATCCATTTTTGTATCCGACTGCATTTATCACAGGCATGGTTGGCTATAATTCTCTCTGTCTCAGAAGAGAAATGCTGACCATGTCCTATGTTTTCAATCTAATTCGTGGTAAAACTGATAACCCTAGCTTACTAGCAAAGGTGGATCTATTCATACCAAATAATTATCTCCGTACTCGATCGCACCATCTTTTCGCGGAGCCGTTCTCGCGCACTAACCTTACGAGGTGGAACTTGTTGGCGCGTGCTTTGCGGCGCTTAAATGAAATTCACTCGATGGCACCAGATTTCGATATTTTTACCGCCAACCCTCACTTGTTTAAATTGCAAGCTATTAATTATTTATTTTTACATGATAGCTAGTATTATACGTATCATTCTATTTGTATAGTTATGGTAATATCTTTATTAATTTTACTTTTCAATGCATTGGTTTTACTGTTATGTTGATTAGTAATAATTGAATAAACAAAATAAAATTAAAATAAAAAAAAAATATTATACATAATATAAATCAAAAGGTTGGCCATATAAATCGAAGCAGTCCCAAAACACAATATTCTCTGTAAAACGCCAAATTTTACTTCAAAGCTAGTGCAAAACTGCGTATCACTACTGCATTCCCTGGGCGAAAAGAACAGGGTAATTCTAAGATTCGATGCAGAGGCCATGCAGGAATCGAGGGAAATAAAAAAGCCGACAAACGTTATACAGCCCCGAACTTTGCTGTGGCGTACCAAAAAGCCTTGCAAACCTAATGCTCAAACAAATATGTTTAGAACAATCCGTCAACCACTGGAACAACACGCCAGGGTTGAATCATTCCAAAGCGCTAATTAAGGTTTACGACCGTAAGACGGCCCGTGAGGCCTTATCGCTAAATAGGAACAATCTACGCATACTGGTGAGGGCGCTCACGGGGTATTGTGGCCTCAAAAAACACATGTACAACCTAAAGCTCCGAGACACAAAAATGTGCAGGTTCTGCCAAGGGGCAGAGGAAACTCCCCAGCACCTCATGTGCGAGTGTGGCCCGCTGATGCGTAAAAGATACACACTTGGGTGGTCATTACCTCCAACCTGAGGAGGTAAAACAATCTGGCGCCAAAAGCCTGTTGCGGTTCTTAAATGACACGAGGCTTAGCGCAGAACTATAGTAGGTGGCGAACACAATAGATCAGCAATGGTCGCAGTGTTACAAGGATCATAAAGACCTTAGAAAAGCCCCAGACAACAAATTAAAAAAAAGGCCAAACTTTTATATTTAAGTCACAAAAAGTAGTATTTTATATTAAAAAAATATTTAAATCGTTAGGTCATGTTTATTGGTCATATTATCAACAATTATGAATTCATATCAAAATAATTAAATTTATCATCTCAAGTGTTTAAAACAAAAGACTTTTCCTTTTTACTGCATAAATGGTTAAAGAGACAAGACACTCGCAAGACGACACTCACAAATAACGGTAATATAGTCAAATTGGCATGCAAATACATACATATATATGCCGTAAAAATATATCCCTCCTTTTGGCAGTCAGGAAATAAATCATAGCACTCAGTACTAACTGAACCACAATCATAATTTCATCACAAGTAAAAAGTTTTACCGCCCAACGAAGTGGGCACGGGTCAGCTAGTATTCAAATACAGGAAAAAGTAAGATATAATTATTGTTTTGTTTGGCCCAAAAAAAAAATTCTGGCCCGAGATACGGGTCGCTAAAAATGGTATTCCGGAACCATTTTCTCACTTGTGAATTTTGTCCAAAATTTTAAAATGGTTTATTTTGTAATGGGGTGAGATATTTCGTTGCGGTTTTTCTCATTTTACTGCTATTATTTTTGTGTTTATAATGATGTACTCGACTTTGAAATATGTGCCTTACTTTTCTAGCTGTAGCTTTCTAAAAAAAATTTTTCAAAGAAAAAAATATATTTTTTTTTAAAAACACCAATCTTAAAATATTTATTTTTATTCACTATTAATCTATACTACTGAGTACTACATTTCTTAAAAAGGAGAACTTCCACTTTTTAGTTTAACATTTTTCAAAAAGAATGTAAAATGAAAATTTCCACAAAAAAAAAATAATTTTAAATCTCTGGAATGGGGTGAGATATTTCGTTGCGATTTTTTTATTTTATTTCATTGCTAGATTTTTTGTGTTTATAATAATGTACTTGACTTTGAAATATGTGCCTAACTTTTCTAGCTGTAGCTTTCTAAAAAAAAATGTTTTTAATGAAAAAAAAATCTCAAAATATTTGTTTTTTTCACTATTGATCTAATATACTACTGAGTACTAAATTTCTTAAAAAGAAGAACTTCCACTTTTGAGCTTAACATTTTTCAGAAAGAATGTAAAATGTTGACATATTTTTTCATTTTCGATGGTCTTCCTCTGGATTGGTGCAAGATATTTCGTTGCGGTTTTTTTTATTTTAAAACTAATACACTTGTTTCTTAAACAATGCACTCCATTTTGAAATATGTGCGCAACATTTCTTGCTGCAAAATTCATATATTTTTTTTTTGTTTTGGAAAGGTCCACTTTTGAGAGTGAAAATTCCTCACAAAATACCTTTTATAAATTGAAAGCTTCTATTAAAAAAAACTAGTTAGGAAATGTTTTATAAAAAATGTTAAACTCAAAAGTGGAAATTCCCCTTTTCAGTGAATGTAGTACTCAAAGGTGTTAATCAATGGTTAAAAAAAAATGTTTAAAACTGGGATCTTTCAAAAAAAAGTTGCAGCTACAAAAGTCGCGCACATATTTTAAAATAGGGTGAATTATTTAAGAAACAAGTGTATTAGTTTTAAACTAAAAAAAACCGCAACGAAATATCCTGCATCAATCCAGAAATAGAGCATCAAAAATTGTAAAATATGTCAAAATTTTACATTCTTTCTGAAAAATGATAAACTCAAACGTGTAAGTTCTCCTTTTTAGGTTGAAGTAATCAGTAGTATAGATCAATAGGAGTTCACCAGGAGTGAGTTCTTCTTTTTTTTTATAGTCGAATGAATTTTAAAGCGGCGAATTTGAATTTCGAATGCGACCGCGAAGACAGGAGTGAGTTCTTCTTTTTTTATAGTCGAATGAATTTTAAAGCGGCGAATTTGAATTTCGAATGCGACCGCGAAGACAGGAGTGAGTTCTTTTTTTTTATAGTCGAATGAATTTTAAAGCGGCGAATTTGAGTTTCAAATGCGACCGCGAAGACAGGAGTGAGTTTGATGTTTTCAAGGTAGGTTGTTTTTTAAATTATTTTTTTAAATAATACGTGCTAGCGTAATAATACATGTAATAAACACAACTAAACTATCTTTGGATAGAAAATGAAATCAATAGAATGACTCAAAATTAATTAAATATTTGTGTAATGTTTTTCCTTCAAATTTATTTTAGTTGGTGGCGTAGCAACGCGCGCAGGGTTAATAATATTTATAATTAGAATCGTAGGAACAATTTGACATAGGCATTTTTTAACACAAAAGACCCATTTTTTACCCTTTTTTGTAATTAGAATCAAAAATTTGACGTATCACATAAGTTTTGTGGATTTCGTTTTTTTTTAATAATAATAAATAATAATAAACTCTTTATTTGCACTTAAAAAAAGTATACAAAAAAGGCGAGCTTATTGCCACATGGCAATGTCTTACAGCTAACCTAAACAGTGGTACATGCGCGCATAGTGAAAATAAAGATTATTACATAACATACAGACAAGTGGAAGAATTTAAGACTAAAAGTGCCCGAGGAGAGGAAATTGGGAGAGGAACAGGAGAGAAAGGGAAGAACTGGTTACTTCTTAGAAAGGTAGTAATCCTTAAGGTGAGTCTTGAACGATGGTAAAGAAGGCGAGTTTCGTATATTTGCTGGGAGATCGTTCCAGAGTCTTGCACCATGGACACAGAAAGAATAGGGATAGAAATCACTATTATGACTCGGAATTTTTAATAAACTGTCAGAGGCTGACCGAAGTACGAGACCGTGGGAACTCAGTGGTTCAAAAAGCTCCTGGAGATAGGATGGTGTTAATTGGGTGAGTACACGATATAGGAGAGCCAGTATATGAACATTTCTTCTTTGGCGTATCGGCAACCACTTTAACTGTGCCCTATAGTCGGACACGTGATCATACTTACGTAGACCGAAGATGAATCGTATGCATACATTTTGCAAACGTTCAAGTTTGTTGAGCAGTTCCTCTGTTTTTACTCAAGCGTACTCGAATGTACGTGATAAGGGTTGTTGCGATAGAGCGATAATATAGCGGCCGTATTACGTACATTCGTATACGTTGGGCGATTAATAACAGACTAGAATTCAACCTAAAAACTTGTCATAATCATAATCTATATTATGATTATGACATTATATATGTCAATATATAATGTCACAATATTTAATGGGTGTGTGTAAGTACATCTACGTGTATGTGTCATAGTTGTGTATATATGAGAGTGTGTGATTCTGCACAGGTATGTATCTGTTCAAGCTCTTATGGTCTGGTCTATTACCGTTCTGGTAAACTCGTTTTTGCTCATTGAGAATATGTCTAGTTCCTGAAACAATTAATCGTAGGCTTCCACAATTCAATGCAGAGTTGAATTCCGTGCTTGATTTGTATGGAGTCTGGGCACATTGAATACCCTTGGGTGACGAGTTCGGCGCGATGGGACATTTAAGGCTATTCTGCTTAGAATTTGTGGGCTGTCGATATGATGCGAAGTATATTGTGGAAGAACGTCATAACAGTCACTTTACCTCGCTGCTGAAGACTCAGTATTTCGAACCTTGCCAAGCCGTCAGAATATGAGGTATATTCAGCGAGGGTTCGATGACGATGACAATATTAAATAATCTGTGAGAGTTGCCACCCTCCACTAGACTCCAATTGATTGTGAGCGAAGGGTGGATCTCATCGTGAAGTTTTCTCCGTGAATGAAAGTCGTGGATGTCGAAGTAGAAGTATTTAATCAGAAGGTTGAAGTGAGTCGCCAGTTCTTAACGCCTTGATTGTTATTTCGCCGTAGTGTATTAGTGTGGGCGCGAGGTGAAGCCGTAGTAGTGTGTCCGAAGTGTGTAGTCGAGGAGCGAGGCTTGATGATCGGTATCGCGGGTAATGCAGGTACTGCTTAATAATAATGATTATGACATTATATATGTCATAATCATAATCAAATCATAAGTTTTTTATTCAAAATAGTACGAAATCGTAACTTTTTGACGTCAATAATGCATACAAAGATACATAAATGATAAAAAATTAAGATATTGTGACATTTTAACAAATTATTGTGACATATAACGTGATATTAATCATCGAGGAAACCATTTTATTTCCAAGGGTCTTTGTCGTCTAGATAATCATTTATTTTATAGTAGCCCTTTAAGTACAGCTTCTTCTTAATAAATGACTTAAATTGTATCACAGATAAATTTTGCATGTTTACTGGGACTTTATTGTAGAAGCGTATACATTGCCCTTTGAATGATTTTGTGGTTTTGGAGAGTCGACTTTTATGGTCAGCAAGTTTATTTTTATTTCTAGTATTGACACCATGCCTATCAGAGTTTTTTAAAAACAGTTCTTTATTTTATGCATATACATTAAGTTTTCATAGATGTAATGAGATGCAAGTGTCAAAATATTGATTTCTTTCAATTTTCCGCGTAACGATTGTCTAGCACCCAATTTATAAATCATTATTATTGTCATTATTGTTAAGGCTCCCTTCCGAGTTGACACGACTAAAAATTTTGTATTTTGCAATTCCACGCGCCCGCGCGCATTCGATATATACATAAAGATGTATAAGTATACCGCGGCGACAAGGGAATACGTCCCACCGTTGGCAGTGGCCAATTACGAATGACGATTTCGGCTTCGCGCGTCGTCTAAAATAGTCGATGTGGCTTTTCAATGATAATATATTAAATTATCAAATGAATATTTTTTATAAAGTAAAAATTAGATTACAATAAAAAAATAACTTAAGATCACTGTGTTATTTTTTATATCACTCAAAAGTATCTTTAATAAATCGAAAAAAAATAATGTTTAGCCATAACATTTCTGGAAATTACGTAATTTCAAACATTTTTTTCTTATATTTTTTGTATGGAAGTTTCAAAAACTGTCTTGGTACTATGCAAATAGACCATACGTTGGTGTAAATAGTATTTTTTTTAATAGACAAATCTCGCTCGTTTTGATGTTTTTGTAAAACAGTAACAGAATAAAGATTATTTACAATTAATATGGAAATAATTTACCGATTTCGTTTTGGCGAAATGATAGCTTAAGGACCGTGTTTTTAAAATCCGGGATAATTGTATTAAAATTATTTTTCGTGTTCTCACAACCGGGCCACAAAATTATGCTTCATATAGATTTTGGCCGCCACGGCCTCTTAAGCGGCTATATAAAGTGTCTAAACAATTATGTAAAAGTTTTTGAAGACAATAAATGTGATTTGATCTGAAGAAGAAACAAGTGAACCAAATTCCGATTTGTATGTCATTGAAGGAAGTGGCCGCCGCACCTTTTCAACGCAAATAATAAAGAGAAATACAGCTATTATCAGGACCAAGATAAAGACGTTGCTTTAAATTCTGTGACTTGAGCAAATATTTGATTTTTGTGCAACAAAGGGGTTCGGCTGAAGTTACTAAAGGCAGGACACGATAATATGGATCTAAAACTTTCAAAACGACTAAACAGCACTAGGATCACGTGCTCATTTTTAAGTCGTATTTAAAAGCAACATAACAGTATTTCTTTCAAATAAAATTCAAGATTTTTATTGCCCTTCGGCTACGTAATGACCAAATTTGGTTGCAAATCAGACCACCGTTGACTACGTAACGACCAATATTGGCGGCTTCAAATCAAATCAAATAATTTATTGTAGTAAAAACTAATAGTAGTTGTATAGACATAGTTGTATTACATTTACATTTGGCCGTGATATGATTGAATTCTTCATTATTGATCAAATAATCAAAACATAAAAGGTTACTCGTAAGAATAAAGAAGGTATTATTGTAGAATTAAATCGAGACTCACCATTTAGTTTACCAGATAAAAAACACAGAGTAAGATATGTAGAAAGTAACATATAGAAATGTAAGATATAGAGGATATGTAGAAATTAACTCAATAAGTAGTGATTCTATTACATTGAATATAATGAATAATGTAATGAAAAAAAAAGAAGGGTATAATGAACATAATTAATTCTTTAAAATACCGATACAAATAGGTGTTTTTAGTATAAAATTAATAAATGTAATGTCAAAAAAAAACAACAAAAAAATGTGTCGATTGTCAAAAAATAAAATAAAATGTCTGAGTGATTATATTGCAAATAAAAATAGTCAAGATATAATTAATATGTGCCTACCTAATAATAGAAATAGTCAATACATTTTAGTCAAATTGAAAATCGATTAAAAACCTATTACAGAAGCTTGCTCCCGAAGCGCACAGTAATATTATTTTCTAATCCGAACGCATCCTAAACTCCATACCAAATATCTCATTATTACCATAGATACATAGACGGCCGCTAGAATAACGTCGCGCGTCATTTCGCGGATATTTCTGATAAAATTCCATTGTCTAATATTTTTTTTCGAGAAATCATCAAAATTTATATTGGTTTTTATGAGCTAATATCTAAATATTTTTGTATGTAAATAAGCAAAACAAAATATTACATTTGATAGAGAATCTAATAAATATCACGATAGTATTTACAATTTCTAAATAGGGTTCCGTATTTTTCCGTAAGACAAGTACAAGTTAGAAATGCCGAGTTTTCTTCACTTTTTCGACTTTCTTATATTTATTCATAATTATTTACTGGTTTTACAAAATGAGATTTCAATATTCTATATAAGAAATTTCAATACGATCATTGCACAGTTATTCTTTTTATGATTGCTATAGTAGTTCCATAGTTATAGTACTTTTTGTCGAGCGCGGCGAAATTGCAAGAAATTCCAATAAATTGCCGCGGTCTGTCATAAATTGAATCGGAGAAACCAAGTCTCAACAGTCCTTTCTGTCGGAGTAAATTCCCTGTAAGCCTCCAACAGCAATCTATGACATTCTGCGGCAGTTTTCTTAAGATGATAGCAGAAAGGCATTGCTTCCCGCAAATGACGTTTTGTCGGCTCAAATTTCAACATCTTCGAAGCTAACAAAATTACCGTTGTTGAAACTTGAACGGAATAACACAGATACAGAATGACGATCGGTTTATTTGCCACGTCACTAAAGTCGCTGTAACTCCGAAAATAGTTTTAACGAAATTTGATCGTTCTGTCTTCTGTGAAGGGAGCGCAGAAGACTTAGGACAAAACAGTCCAACGTCGTGTTCCGCTACATGCTCGTAAGAAGCCAATGCCTTACCGCGAGATAGCCAGGTATGTTACTCAGCGGCCCGACACTCGCGCCCTTACTACCAGTTGCAACCAGATTACTCCGGTCTCAACTGGTTACGATACTTACATAAGCGGGCGCGCAGTGTAAAGTATACACAAGGCGTTCTCAATACAACTAAAGCTTTCTAGAAACTGCACTAACACAAAAGCGGCCAACCATTATCCGGATACGTGGAGGGGATAATGTAATCAAGGTTAAAAACCGGTTATATCCGGAACGGCTTTGAAAGAACGGTTTTATTTTGAACTAGCTGACCCGTGCCCACTTTGTTGGGCGGTAAAACTTTTTACCTGTGGTGAAATTATGAGTGTGGTTCGGTTAGTACTGAGTGCTATGATTTATTTCCTGACTGCCAAAAGAAGGGTTATATTTTTACTGCACATGTATTTATGTATTTGCATGCCAATTTGACTTCTTGTGAGTGTCTTATTTGTGAGTGTCTTATCTCTTTAACCATTTATGCAGTCAAAGGGAAATTATATGCAGTAAAAAGGTAAAGTCTTTTATTTTAAACACTTGAGACGATATATTTACTTATTTTGATATGAATTCATAATTGTTGATAATATGGCCAAAACACATGACCTAACGATTAAAATTATTATGTAATATAAAATACTACTTTTTGTGACCTTATTATAAAAGTTAGACATATGCTATCGCTGACTTTTTTGTAGGCATTATCAAGCTCTACAACTTTTCTCTAAAACTTAATCATATATCTCTCATCGTTAAGGCAGCATTAGTTAGAAACGTTTTCGTTCGACCGCTTATTCTCCGACTTACTTTGCAAATCCGACTACAACGAAAAAGTCTTTTCATTTTTCGGATTAATATATAGCCTATGACACTCACAAATAACGTGGCTTTCTACTGGTAAAAGAATTGTCAAAATCGGTTCAGTAGATCCAGAGATTACTTCCTACAACCTCACAAACTTTACCTCTTTATAATATTAGTTTTGAATAACGCGCCCGCCGAAAGGTTAACAACATAGTCTTGATGTTGTCCTTAAATATTGCAATTGATTTCGCCCAATCGGTTTCAATTTAATTTCTAAATATTTCAATTTTTAAATAATTTAAAGGTTGAGAAGCGCTGCTTCTCCTAGAGCAAACACACCACTACAGACACGCGTCGCCGCGTGTGCGTACGCAATGCGCTGATTCCTAAACTTTCATTACGAAAGATTACGACGAAAAATTACAAAAAACGGAAACGGAAGAGGGATAAGATAGCGGCTGCGGCGGCGTCTTCCTTTGACCAAATTTAACGTTAATGTTACAAATCACCTACATATTGAAAGTGTGTCACGGATTTGGGAAGTAAACGAAAACGAAATCGGGCGATAATTAAGGCGGTAATTACGAGAGAAAGAAACCCGGCAACTAGAGCTGTCAACTACATTGGTCGAACCCGTCGCCTCGGGAAGTTTTAACGATTAGTCGTTCTCTATCCCGTGAAGTGAACGCAGAAGACTTGGGCAAAACAGTCCACCGTCAAGCTCGGCCACAAACCCGTAAGAGGCCAACGCCCGCGAGATAGCCAGAAGTGTTACTCAACGGGCTTACACTCACGCCCTTACTTCCAACTGCGACCAGATTACTCCGGTCTCTCGATTGGTTACGAGTTCGAGGTCGCTTGCGCGGTCCTCTCCCTTACGAAGCGGTGAAATGGTGTATACCGAATCTATCGCGGACCACGGCATCCTTTGCCCGGCTGTTCACCCAGGATCGGATAGCCGATGGTCGTTTCAAGAGCAGTCGCCATAAGGTCCGCAACCACCTCCGCTCTATAAGAAACAGTACTGCATTCAGACTCCCCGACTGTTAGTCAGAGAGCACAGTCGATTGGCTTACGCCGCACGGTGCGCAGACCGCCCAAGGGCGCCAGAAGGTTGATTCCTAGAGAAAACTAGCCCTAAGGCCAGAGTACTGCCCGGGCTTGCACTTCATGCGTGGAGGCCGCCGGATGGGTGTTGACCCGTGAGTGAGCGGGCGAGCCCGTCACCACATGAAGTTTTAACGATTAGTCGTTCTCTATCCCGTGAAGTGAACGCAGAAGACTTGTACAAAACAGTCCACCGTCAAGCTCCGCCACAAACCCGTAAGAGGCCAACGCCCGCGAGATAGCCAGAAGTGTTACTCAACGGGCTTACACTCACGCCCTTACTTCCAATTGCGACCAGATTACTCCAGTCTCTCGATTGGTTACGAGTTTGAGGTCGCTTGCGCGTTCCTCGCGGTGAAACGGTGTATACCGAATCTATCGCGGACCACGGCGTCCTTTGCCCGGCTGTTCACCCAGGATCGGGTAGCCGATCTGCTTCCAGACTCCCCCGACTGTTAGTCAGAGTGCACAATCGATTGGCTTACGCCGCTTACGCCGCACGGTGCGTAGACCGTCCAGAAACGCGAGAAGGTTGATTCCTGGGGGAAACTAGCCCTAAGGCCGGAGTCCCACCCGGACTCGCACTTCATGCGTGGAGGTCGTCGGATAGGTGTTGACCCGTGAGTGTGACCAACCCTGAACAGAATGGGTCTTCGTGGCAAACTCAGCAAGGGCCCATTAGCTCCCACATTTTTTTAACATACATTTTACATTTTTAAACATACATGGGCCTTACATTTTTTTTATAGAACAGCAACTTTATTGGTTAGGATCCAATATATTTCATTGTCTAAGTATGGAATACCACTTTTAAGTATGGAATACCACATAACATCGGATCAAAGAATGGATACAGACTTTAGTTTTTAAGCTATTGCATAGCTTTTATCGCGGGCCTAGGCCAGCGCGGCGACCGAATGAAGAAATTTCTTATCGAAAATTAATTATTTTAAACTGATAATTACGTCTAAACGAGTACTGCTCACGATTCGAAAAAAATATATGTTAAACAAGAGCATTTTCCTAATATTCTTAGCTTTGAATATTTTAGATTTTGTTTATATTACATAGTGTAATTAATTTGTGAAATTAGGTCGAACCGAACATAAAAAGGACTACTACGCAAATACTATCTGGCGTATTATTATGAAACCTGCACCTTTTTAAAGATAATTCAATTATCTATCTTTTTTCTACGATTTTTTTCGAATAATCCGTTTTTATGCTTTATTGAATAAAAAAATCGTGCGCGGCGCTCTATCGGAAGACGTTTAAATTATTCCGAATCATTTGCTACCGCAGCCGCAAATGATTCGGAATAATTTCAACGTTTTCCGATAGAGCGCAGTTATCTGATATCAGAAAAAATAAAATAAATAAAATAAATAAATAATTATAATTGCGGAAGTTGTTAAAAATGCTATGCAATAGCTTTACCGCGGCAGTCCCCGAGTGCCACACGTATTTTTTATTTATTTTCCTATCAAAAGAAACAAAATATCCAATAACTGGCCGTTTGTAACTCGACAAGAATTCGAAAACTCAAAATTATTTCTTTTTTTTAAAAACGCCATATTACATTACATTACATTTTCGTCGTGTCCAATTGACGGGGGAGCTAATGGGCCCATGATGAGGTGGCCACGATGACCCATGTGTTCAGGGTCGGTCACACTCACGGGTCAACACCCATCCGACGGCCTCCCCGCATGGGGTGCGAATCCTGGGTAGGACACTGGGTCAACCAGTCTCCCCTGGGAATCAAACCTCTGGCTCCCCTGGACGGTCTGCACACCGTGCGGCGCAAGCCAATCGATTGTGCTCTCCGACTAACAGCCGGGGGAGTCTGGGACCTGTATTGTTTCCTACATTTCATATTTACGCGGCGACAGGCGAGGGTTGAAAACCCCGCCCACCACCCGGGCAGTTCTAACGACGTGGGTCGTTTTATCTGCCCAGGATGTCATGCAACGACAACCTCACGCGTGCCGGAAGGGTAGCGCGTGAGGGGTGAGCGAACGGAGACCTTAGGAAGGATTCTCCGGGCTTCAGCCCCCGCCGGCACCCCGTAAACCGTTTATTTATACTTCAAAATGTTTACAATTATTACTTATGTAATTACTAAACTAAACTAGGCGACTAAGCGGTAACATATTTTATTATTTATTTAGTATAATATATAATTTTTTTATTTCAATGATGAGGCGGTGGAAGGTATGCTCCATGCGGCGTGTCGAAAAAAAAAAAAAAATAAATAAATAAAAACGGGCAGCAAACGGCAGGGGCGCCGGCGGAGACGTCGACGACCGGGATCCTGTGAAAGGGAACGCACCCACAGGGGCGATTAGGGACGATACAGTACGGGCGACTTCGGATGATGAAGCAGCCCACGGCTCGCACCTCTAAGAGGGGGGCCCTCCCCCGGAGGAGGATAGCCCCTCTGCCTCAGATCCTCCCAGAGGGATACCCAGTGATCCACAAACTCGCGAAACGCAGCAAAGCAAACCCTACAACTTACCAAGTCCGCATACCAAACCGGCAGACTGCCGACGCACGAACCAACCACAAACAACATTTCCGCCCGTGCGGCTTCGAGCTTGGGGCATGTCCAAACGATGTGTTCGGCCGTCTGGCAACCAGTGCCACACGAGCACCAGGGATCGTCGTTGAGTCCAAGGTCAAATAACTTGGCTTTGAACTCACCGTGACCCCCTATTGTTTCCTACAGAGCGGGGGTGGTTGTCTACCTTACGGCGACTGCTCTTGAAATGACCTTTGGCCATCCGATCCCGGTTCAGAGTCGGGCAAAGGACGCCTTGGTCCGCGATAGATTCGGTGCCTCCGTTTCACCGCTTCGTAAGGGAGAGGACCGCGCAAGCGACCTCGAACTCGGAACCAATCGAGAGACCGGAGAAATCTGGTCACAATTGGAAGCAAGGGCGCGAGTGTCGGCCCGCCAGGTAACATACTGGCTATCTCGCGGTAAAGGCGTTAGCTTCTTGCGGGTTGTGGCGTAGCTAGACGTCGGATTTGTAATGTCAAAGTCTTCTACGCTCACTGCACGGTCGATAGAACGATGAATCGTTAAAACGTCCTGCGGTGACGGGTTCGCCCGTTGTGGTTGACATCTCAATATGTCCAATTGACGGCTAAAGACCGCTCTTGGACGTGTCAAAATAATTGGGTTATGTAGTAAGTCTCGTTACTACTCTTCACTGAACATACATAGGTATTCAAGAATTAACTACTAGATTGTCAAACTATAAATATAAAAAATCAAAATCAAAATAGAAGCCTAATATTTGAAGTACTTAGTAATTCGAAAAGATACGTAATAAAATTATTCATCGTAATATTCAAATTGTCAGTAAAATGTTAAATAATCAAATTAAATCTACGTTATGCATTTTAAACTAAAAGTACAGATATAAGACCATATAAAATAATCAGACAATAAGGCTCTACTTTTTTAAGTAATTTAAATGGGCACAATATTTGAAAAATCATGGCCCACAAATTCGACCAGATTATAGAAAGGGTGGCCTATCAGCATCTCCTTGATGTTTTTTTTTTATTTTATGTCCTCCAGCTTCCATCGTTGATTATATGGTGTATTAGATTGCTAAGTGCTATAATAATGGCGGTGTCGACTATATCGGGCGAACCCGTCACCCCAGGCTGGTATAACGATATAGAGTTCAAGTTCGAGTTCTTTATTGTGTGAATTATTAAAAAAACATACAATGTTTTGTAACAAACTGCCCAGAGAGCATACAACATTTCGTTTTAGAAGAAACTTCATAAAGTAGAAGCTATAAAAGGCGCAATCAACAAGCAGTAAAACTAAAACCATCAACAATTAAAATAATCAATATCAGAAATGATCAAACAAAAGCAATAATCATCAATAATCAGATAATCAATCAAACTAATTTTTATAATGTTTTATCCAAGAAGAATCTAAATACATTGTAATTATATTTAAATATAAGATACCATATAACTAAAACAATCAATAAAATAATTAATTCAAGCTAAAACAATCAACAAATGAAATAATCAGTATACGCATTACATTAAAATTACAATTACATTAGATCATTCTTTCAGCCGTGGGATGAGCGTAGAAGACTTGGGGACAAGACCATTTACTGTCTAGTTCACCAGCAACCCGTTAGAGTCCAACGCCTTACGGCGAGGCACCGGGAAAGGTACACAGCGAGCAGCCTCAACCCCTAACTACCAGTTTAGGCAACCTTCAGGAACCTCCCGGCTGGTTACCTCTACCTGTTGTATTACAGCGGTAATTCCGTTTGAATTTATCGCGGACCTGGGCGATCTTTGTCCGTAGTGCCACACAGGATCGAGTGGCCCAAGGTCATTTCAAGAGTGGCATGACAACAGGTCAACATCCACCCGCGCTGCTTAGGAAACAGTGTATTTTCATAGTCTCCAGACCCCTTCAGCAATTAGTCGGAATGCACAACTGATTGGCTTCGCCGATCGGTGCGCAAACCGTCCAGTGGCGCCGAGATGCAATCCCGCCGGGAGAAACCGGTCCACCAGCTCATCATCATCATCATCATCATCATCATCATTTATTCATTCTATAAAAGCATTTCACAATACTGAGGAACATGTCAAATTTTACAATCATAATTTACCGGATGATAAAACCGCTTTGATTAATTAAAAGGAAAAAAAAAATAATTGTAATCAGAGGTGATTACTTACAAAATAAATTTACAAAATAATCAATAATCAAACAAATAATAATCAATACCATAAAAAGAAAAATTCTGAAACATGCGTAATTAAAAACAATGTCAATAAAATCTAAAACTTAGTTCGAAAGTATAGTCATAATATGGTTATTTATAATCAAGCAATTGTGGACGCAATATCATAAAAGTCGTCCAGTTTGTAAAGGGCATGTTTGACTAACTGATTTGTCAGGCAGATTTTATATGCTGCCATCTCAAGTCTTTTCGTCGATGATGGCAAAGCATTGAACAATTTAAAACTAATATATAAAAATGTTTTTTGATATTTAGTCAAGCGTACTTTAGGCAACACCACATTGTTTTTTTTTGTCGCGTATTATGGCTATGCCGAGTGGAGTGAAGCTCGCAATTTAAAAGATTCTCTTTGGCGTATAAAAGGCACTGATATATGTACATGGACGACATGGTAAGGATACCAGCTTTAATAAAAAAAGGGGCGCAATGTGTTTCTCTGCTTACACCAAAAATTGTCCTAACGGCTTGCTTTTGTAGCACAAAAACGCGATAGGTATCGGTTGCATTACCCCATAGGAGTATCGCATAAGACATCTTTGATGGAAGCAGGAGTGATACACACTGATCGCTGCACGTTCGCCAGCCAGAAATTTCACCTTTCTTATAGCATAGACTGCCGATGACAAAGTTGCACACAAATTATTGATATGTTCTATGATAGCTCTGAGGCCTAAGACACGGGAGTCTTACCCGGGGTAGCCTTCCACTCGATGAGGCTGCTGAATCGTGAGTTCAGCCGATCCGAGAACAAAATGGATCTTGTGGCCCAAGCTGCACGAAACCGTTCACCACCAAGTGTTCAGTGTTGTAGTACGTTTGGGCAGCTAACATTTTACTACGAATCGCAACGTGTAGATTGGGCTGATAGTTCAAAATATTGATTAATCTTTTATGGCGGCGGTCGTGGTATGTCCATCAATATTATTTACATAAATATGTCGATTATTAGGTGCTGTTTTTAGGTCGACCTGTATGTAACTATGTAATGGAATCTAAGGTAACTCATTTAACCATCTTCCAAGGATCGTAGCGTCATGAAAATTGGCAGCTGTATGTAGTTCTGATGACAATACAATAATATGGTACTGTCGAACTGATCTGATGATGGAATCGGAAGATATGAACTGGAACTTCATGATGGAACATCGTATCATAGCTGTGTTTGGACTTGTTAGAAAAGTCTTGGAATGAACTTTGACAACGATTAGGTTTGAAGATCTGATGATGTGGTTTTTACGTGCATTTATAAAGGCGTGTTTTTAGTGTTTTTTTTTAACTATTAATTTATTACTTTATGGGCACATGGAAAGTATTGTGAACGTTTAATTTTTTTTTTTTCGAGATGAAGATGGTCATTCCCCTCTCCCCCCCCCCCCCCACCCGAGATAATATTTACCATTTCCAGACAAAAGTATGTTTGTGAGGCTGAGTCTGAGTGTGTGTGTGTGTGTGTGCCTTTGTGTATTATTCCACGATAGCGCCCAAACGCTTCATCCGATTGAGCTGAAATTTGGCATGGGGTCATGACAAGAGTTGAAAAGATTGTGGTTGAAATCGGTCCACCAGAGGGCGCGCTAGTCATACTTCAATCTCGAAATATTGCAGTTAGACTTGAAGTTCGGTACTCAGATGCCTGGTTGGATCGGCGCAGGCGTATTGATAGTAATAATAACATTCAATTATTAGTATCACCTATCGCATCTTCATATAGGCTGATTACATTACAGAAATAATACGGAGAGATACGAGTATAGTGCGATATATTAGTCTATGCGTAATTATTACGTACTGAAACCTGTATACCAAATTAAAAAATCGGCTGTCCCCCCCCAAGACTTTCCGGGCAAGCAGAAATCCCCCCATCCCCGTCGCATGTATGCGAGATGTTTCAAGCAAAATTTACCAACGTGATTTCGATCCAACAAGGCATCTTTGTACTCTTTTCAACTCTTGTCATGACCCCATGGCGCTATACAACACACACACACACAGACACCCTCACACACAGACACACACACACACGCGCGCACACAGACACACACGAACGGACGGACGGACGGACGGAGAGAGAAGCACACAGACTTACAGACAAACCTCAATCTGGGGGGGGGGGGGGGCGAGAGGCCTAAATGGATATTTCCCTCTTCTACCGAGAAAGTAAAATAGTTTGAGCATTTGCAGAGGGTGAAAACTTGCGACTTACCTCCTCCACGTGTGGTTGCCAGGCGAAATGTTCAACAATTATACCAAGACCTTTCACATTTTTTTTTTTCTATTAATTATCACACATTCTTTGGCCCTGAGGCGGTGGAATATTTATTTGTTGATGTACGTTGATTTGATAACAACAATTGTAACAGGTAAGTACTAACTTCAATAATAATGCGAAGTCTAGTTTGAGCGAGTGCTTATAAAGAAGGCCTCGAACCGTTTCGCGCGCCAGTTGCATGTCGCCCTTCGCCAGCGGCGAACGATCTACGATCTATAGATCACTCGCATAGATCGCGCGCGATAAATCGATAAATCCGCGAGTGATTGGTGGTATATATACCTCAGAGGTACACAGTGATTTCTGCATAACGAAGTTGGTCAACTAATAGCTTATATTTAGTGTATATTTTTTTGAGAACCATATTAACGGTTCTACGGTTACCATTTAAAAACCCACAGAACAAACATACTGGGTGGGAACTTTCGTGACCTAGAGAATAACAAACCTTAAGGGACACAACTAGTGTGATCGCCTAAAATAAAGGTGATTTTTGGGAATTTTTTTTGAAGAAAAGTATTGCATCGAATGTTTCAAAATTTTGAGGATATATTTGTGCATAAATAATGTCTACATAGTATTTTTTTTAATGTTTTATTATTATTTTCAACAAGTTATTCGCCATCTTCGAAGTCTATATAAAACAAAAGTTCCTCCATTGATACAGTGATTGCGGCCTTTACAGCGCTTGAAAAAAAACACTAAAAACACGCTTTTAGAGATGCACGGCTATGTTACGATATTCCATCATGGAATGCCAGTGCCTATCTTCCGGCTTCATCATCAGACCTTGAAACCTAATCGTGGTCAAAGTTCATTCCAAGACTTTTCTAACAAGTTCAAACACAGCTATGATACGATGTTTCGTCATGAAGTTCCAGTTCACATCTTCCTACTCCATAATCAGATCAGTTCGACAGTACCATATTATTGTATTGTCATATTAGTGTATCAGAACTACATACAGCTGCCAATTTTCATGACGCTACGATCCTTGGAAGATGGTTAAATTAGTTACCTTAGATTCCATTACATAGTTAGTTACATACAGGTCGACCTAATAAAAGCGTGTTAAAAACTGCATCAAACTAGAAGGTAATGCCTATACAAACCTATACCCAGGATTGTGAAAAACAAATAAAATTTAACAAAATGGCAGAGTTTTGAAAAAAACTTTCGAAAATCATAACATTTTTGACGCTGTCATTTTGTTCAATTAATTTTTATACAACCCCGGGTCTCTATAGGCAATACCTTCTAGTTTAATGAGTTTTTTTTATATTATTTCCGGCGCTGTGAAGGTCGCAATGACTGCAGTAGCAATGGGGAAACTTTTTTTTCGAACATTGCTGAAAATAAATTTAAAAAACATTTAAAAAAATACTATGTACACATTATTTATGCACAAATATATCCTCAAAATTTTAAAACAGTTTAAAACGGCTACGTCGCCTGATCTTACATTGTAAGGTACCGGAGTTCGACTACCAGCTAGGTCACAATTTTCCGTTGAGATCAAATTAAAGGAATTGCATTTTTAATTCTGTCGATCAACAAGCAACTAGGGTTGTCGACTACAGCGGGCGAGCCCGTCACCTCAGTAAGATTTAACGATTAGTCGTTCTATCTCCCTGGAGTGAGCGCAAAAGACTTGGGCAAAACAGTCCACCGTCAAGCTACGCCACATGCCCGTAAGAGGCCAACGCCTTAACCGCGAGATAGCCAGAAGTGTTACCCGGCGGGCTTACACTCACGCCCTTACTTCCAATTGTGACCAGATCACTCTAGTCTCTCGATTGGTCACGAGTTCGAGGTCGCTTGCGCAGTCCTCTCCCTTACGAAGCGGTGAAACGGTGTATACCGAATCTATCGCGGACCACAGCGTTCTTTGCCCGGCTGTTCGAATAGCCGATGGTCGTTTCAAGAGCAGTCGCCGTAAGGTCCGCAACCACCCCCGCTCTATAGGAAGCAGTTCTGCTTCCAGACTCCCCCGAATGTTAGTCAGAGTGCACAGTCGATTGGCTTACGCCGCACGCTGCGCAGACCGTCCAGGAGCGCCAGAAGTTTGATTCCCAGGGGAAACTGACCATAAGGCCAGAGTCCTACCCAGGCTCGCACTTCATGCGTGGATGCCGTCGGATAGGTGTTGACCCGAGAGTGTGACCAACTCTGAACAGAATGGGTCTTCGTGGCCAACTCAGCAAGGGCCCATTAACTCCCTCAACAAGCAATGCAATAATAAGACACACACTTACACACATCTTACGCGCACACATACATATAAACACGACATAGTAGGGTTGGTTGTAAGAGATTTCCATATGACAATAAATCCGCCCATTGTGAAATGTCACAATAAAGAGTAGAAATAAATACACAACAAACTTTTCTTTAAAAAAATCCCAAAAATCACCTTTTTTTAGGCGATTACACTCACTGGGTGTATTTATATTACTCAACTTGTTCTAGTTTATTCTTCTTCTTCTCGAAATGCCTCTCCATTACTGGAGGTTGGCCGTTAGCACTGAATACTGAATAGACACGACGAAAATGTAATGTAATGTAATGTAATACTTTTGTCGGTCTTGCGCCATCCAGAAAAGCTGTTCCGTACTTGTGATCCCGGTCCAGTTTTCCGCCCGGGGATTCTTAGCACCCCTGACCCTTTAAAGGGCCGCCGGGCACTCGGACCCATGGCTATTTTTGACTTTTCCATTGCTAACTACTAGGGATATATATTTATTTATTTATTTATTTTTGTTTATTCACTTATTACTAATCAACATAACAGTAAAACCAAGGCATTGAGAAGTAAAATTAATAAAGATATTACCGTAACTATACAAATAGAATGACGCTTATAATACTAGCTGTCATATAAGAATAAATAATTAATAGCTTGCAATTTAAACAAGTGAGGGTTGGCGGTAAAAATATCGAAATCTGGTGCCATTGAGTGAATTTCATTTAAGCGCCGCAAAGCACGCGCAAACAAGTTCCAACTCGTAAGGTCGAGAACAACTCCGCGAAAAGATGGTGCGATCGAGCACGAAGATAATGATTTGGTATGAAAAGATCCACCTTGGCTAGTAAGCTAGGGTTATCAGTTTTACCACGAATTAGAATGAAAACATAGGACATGGTCAGCATTTCTCTTCTGAGACAGAGATAATTATAGCCAACCAATTATGCCTGTGATAAATGCAGTCGGATACAAAAATGGATAATATCCGTAGGTACTGCTTGAAGAACAAAAATCTCAAAAAACACTTCTGTACCTTATGCAGTAAAAGGGAAAAGTCTTTTGTTTTAAACAGTTGAGACGATAAATTTACTTATTTTGATAATAATTCAATTTGTTGATAATATGACCAATAAACATGACCTAACGATTTAAATTATTTTTTTAATATAAAAAACTACTTTTTGTGACTTAAATATAAAAGTTAGACATATGCTGTCGCCGACTTTTCTGTAGGCATTATCAAGCTCTACAACGTTTCTCTAGAACTCAATCATAATAATATATCTCTCATCGATAAGGCAGCGTTCGTTCGTTAGAAACGTTTGCGTTTGACCGTTTTTTCTCCGACTTACTTTGCAAATCCGACTACTACGAAAAAGTCTTTTCATTTTTCGGAATAATATATAGCCTATCACACTCACAAATAACGTGGCTTTCTATCGGTAAAAGAATTGTCAAAATCGATTCAGTAGATCCAGAGATTACTTCCTACAACCTCACAAACATTACCTCTTTATAAAATTAGTATAGATAGTATAGATAACGGTGGGCTATGACAGGTTTTTTCCGCAGTAGGGTGCGAAATAGAGCCAGTATTTGCATAAATAAAAGTTCGGCCGCCTCAAATTACCACAACAGATAAACCACCAAATGGTGGTAATGGCGTCCCAAAGGTTAATCCCACTTTTCCAGGTCATTGAGGCGTAATACGTTACCTATATCTGATTCTACGCTTTATTATGAAATATCGCAATAGGCAGATTCATTATCTTACTACAATCTCTTACAACCAACCCTACTATGAAGTGTTTGTATGTGTAACATGCGTGTACGTGCGATAGTAGGTATTGGTCCACGGCAGTCATGTCGTGAACACTTCCAAAAACTAGGGATATTGACCGTATATGCGATTTTTGCTCAAGAAGCTCTTTGCGAAATGTATTGCAATAAGAGCTCGGCCATATCCCACGAGGAAGTACATCGGCATGACACCAGGAATAAAACCCAGTATCTCCAACCGTTCGTAGCACGTACTGCCAAGTTCCAGGCGACTAGTTGTCCCATTGCAATTTTTTTTATGAATACATATAAATTGTAATGGAATAATAGGACTTTAGTTTTTACCAAATCGGCGTTCCATAATATATGGTTCATAAATAGAATAGAAACTAAAAATTATTTTTATGGATTGAAAAAAAAAATTAATAAACACTAAAATACTAAAATAAATACTAATTAATTATGAAAATTACTAAATACTAATAAAAAAAATACGTGTGGCACTCGGGGACTGCCGCGGTAAAGCTATTGCATAGCATTTTTTAACAACTTATGCAATTATAATTATTTATTTATTTTATTTATTTTATTTTTTCTGATATCAGATAACTGCGCTCTATCGGAAAACGTTGAAATTATACCGAATCATTTGCGACTGCGGAAGCAAATGATTCGGAATAATTTAAACGTCTTCCGATAGAGCGCCGCGCACGAATTTTATTCGATAAAGCAAAAAAAACGGATATTATTCTTTTACTATTCGAAAAAAAATCGTAGATAAAAATATAGATAATTAAATTATCTTTAAAATGGTTCAGGTTTCATAATAATACGCCAGATAGTATTTGCGTTGTAGTCGTTTTTGTGTTTGGTTAGACCTAATTTCACAAATTAATTACACTATGTAATATAAACAAAATCTAAAATATTCAAAGCTAAGAATATTAGAAAAATGTTCTTGTTTAACATATATTTTTTTCGAATCGTAAGCAGTACTCGTTTAGACGTAATTGTCAGTTTAAAATCATTAATATTCGTTAAGAAATTTCTTCATTCGGTCGCCGCGCTGGCCTAGGCCCGCGATAAAAGCTATGCAATAGCTTAAAACTAAATTCTATACATATTTATTGTACTGGTCCGTGAGTGTGTATGTGTAGTATAACATGAAATGGATATCTACTATAAATTGATCTTCCTCGATTTGACTGTCGCAAACTCATCAATTACGTTGTCAAAATTAATAGAATCAAGGGTTTGTCTTTCGATGCTAAGGAGTGCAAGATCACTCAGACGATCTTGTCCCATTGAAGCACGTATGATAAAATAAGCTTTAGTTTGCTGAAAGACCGCTCACAACTTGCAATTGGAACAGCAATTGTTAAAATAATTTACAGTGAAATACGCATATTGGGAAACATGTCATCTCCATATGATACCTACAATAAGACCAAGAAGATCTAAAAGAGTTTCTGGTAGAATTTCAATCCGGGCATTGAGCAGCATTTTGCAGTATCCGATTTCTGTGAACAATTCGTGATCATTGACGTCGGTGTCGTAGAAATTTCCAAAATCTAAACAATGTTGATGAAGTGAATCGATGTTTGTCTCAGCCAGAAGACTTATTACGTCTAGCAGAAATTCAAATTTGGTATTAAGGTTTTTAAGCTATTGCATAGCTTTTATCGCGGGCCTGGCCAGCGCGGCGACCGAATGAAGAAATTTCTTAAAGAAAATCAACGATTTTAAACTGATAATTACCTACGTCTAAACGAGTGCTGCTTACGATTCGAAAAAAATATATGTTAAACAAGAACATTTTCCTAATATTCTTAGATTTGAATATTTTAAATTTTGTTTATATTACATAGTGTAATTAATTTGTGAAATTAGGTCTAACCGAACACAAAAACGACTACTACGCAAATACTATCTGGCGTATTATTATGAAACCTGTACCATTTTAAAGATAATTTAATTATCTATCTTTTTATCTACGATTTTTTTCGAATAATCAGTTTTTTTTGCTTTATCGAATAAAAAATTCGTGCGCGGCACTCTATCGGAAGACGTTTAAATTATTCCGAATCATTTGCTTCCGCAGATGATTCGGAATAATTTCAACGTTTTCCGATAGAGCGCAGTTATCTGATATCAGAAAAAATAAAATAAATAAATAATTATAATTGCGTAAGTTGTTAAAAATGCTATGCAATAGCTTTACCGCGGCAGTCCCCGAGTGCCACACGTATTTTTTTAAACGTAAAAACCGTACTGATATTTCTTGTTTAAGTCTATCAATTACGCTTTTTAATATACGTGCATTAATATAAGCTTTTTAATATAGGGTTGTAATGTCACTAATTTTTTGAACATTCAAGATTTTTAATATTTCGTTTAGCATCTCACGTTTTAAAATACATTCATTTTTATAAAATTAAAATACAAAAGTTAGTTTAAATCGATCCTCATTTTGGCGCCCCCTAAGTTGTGGCGCCCAGGGACATATGTACCCCCCTGCCCCCCTCTAGCTACGCCTCTGCATCATGGTATGTTTGACAAAAAAATGTTTGCCTGCCAATGTCACTTCTGTTGATCCAGATCTTCCGTTTTTCTTCTCTTGCTTCTGGTACTAGATGCTTCGAATAACTTCGGTGGCCGGCCAAACCGCGTTCCCATTTTCGGAAGACCATACATCCCTTGTAACCATTCTTGATTTTTTAAAACAAATCCCTTTCCTTTTTTTGTGCGATATTACCCCTTATTTAACAAGTGTAAAATGTCGCTTTATTTCTTTAATCTATCCCTATGAGTAATCTTTATAGCTTTTTAAATATTTTTCCAGAAACTTTAATTTTTCGTCTATATTGGGTAAATTTTGTTAATAATAATAATAATAAACTCTTTATTTGCACTTAAAAAGTATACAAAAAAGGCGAGCTTATTGCCACATGGCAATGTCTTACAGCTAACCTAAACATAGTGGTACATGCGCGCATTGTGAAAATAAAGATTATTACATAACATACAGACAAGTGGAAGAATTTAAGACTAATAATGCCCGAGGAGAGGAAATTGGGAGAGGAACAGGAGAGAAAGGGAAGAACTGGTTACTTCTTAGAAAGGTAGTAATCCTTAAGGTGAGTCTTAAACGATGGTAAAGAAGGCGAGTTTCGTATATTTGCTGGGAGATCGTTCCAGAGTCTTGCACCATGGACACAGAAAGAATAGGAATAGAAATCACTATTATGACTCGGAATTTTTAATAAACTGTCAGAGGCTGACCGAAGTACGAGACCGTGGGAACTTAGTGGTTCAAAAAGCTCCTGGAGATAGGATGGTGTTAGTTGGGTGAGTACACGATATAGGAGAGCCAGTATATAAACATTTCTTCTTTGGCGTATCGGCAACCACTTTAACTGTGCCCTATAGTCGGACACGTGATCATACTTACGTAGACCGAAGATGAATCGTATGCATACATTTTGCAAACGTTCAAGTTTGTTGAGCAGTTCCTCTGATAAATCGAGATAAGCCACATCTGCATAGTCAAGGAGAGGCAAGAGGAGAGACTTTCTGTTCTGTTCTTTAATTATGTTAAATAAATCTCTTCACGTCATTAATTTAACAACTGATGACCCTGCAATAGAATTCAAACAATACTATAAACATTACAATAATATGCACAACATTAAAAACAGCCTACAAAAAATATATATTTTTGACTAAGGAGTTTAAGAAGCCGCGTACGAAATCAATGTGGGCCGTGATACCTCTATAATCAATGGTATAATATAACTAAAGGTAGGTAGGATTTTCGGAGCCAAATAGATACGTCCACCCTTTAGGAGCGCTCGGCGGGGACTAGCTGACTTAAGGCGTGAATCGTATCATAGGCGAGTATCATAACGCGAGAATTAGATTGTTTTAAAAGACTTTATTGCCAATTTTAATAAATGTTTTGCATACAGTCGCTTAAGGTCAATTAATCAAAATTTTATAATAATTTTCAAAAAAGTAGCTCACTCATTAGACAATAATATAAATGATCTTTTATGTTGAGCAACAAAACTTATAGAAATACAGTATTTTAACCTTAAATTCACGTCTGCAAAATTACGTAAATTCACGAAATGCGCAAAATTTCGTGTACGGCCTCTTAACCAATCCGTATCCCGAAAACCGCGGGATTCCGCGGCAGCTTTTTAGAACACCTATTACTAGAAAGCCTTGTTTTTATATTGTAATAAAAATAATTGCCGGATAACACCCGGAAGTACAACAAATACCTTCGAGTTTGTTTTAATTTCAACTAAATTTGAGCTTTGCTAGATGACTAATTATGCATGTAGTAACTTTGTTAAAAAGAGAACCGCCCTAATAAAACATTACGAATATTATGCAAACTTACCTGCTTCATCATAATCCATAACCTTTCATTTTTTGAAACGAACAGTTCGAAAAAAATGCCCGTTAAATTTACGCTTGCGCCAAAGCACCGACAAAAGATGCGTGCGCTGAAAAGAGACGATCACTTTGCGACTGATCGGCAGGGTTCGTAGTTGCGCGGGGGGAGGGGGGGAGGGTGAACTTTGGTTCACTGCCTATTAGGCTATCTCAGGTAAAAATATTGTTACATGGAGTGAGTTTTAGGAAAACGACTTATGGCCAGCTAGATCGACCAAATACCACTTAGTGTGGCGCTCGCTGCGTGTGACGTCATAGTTCAACACTCGCTCAGTCCGTCGCGTGCCACCGTACGGTTTACAGGGTTTCATTAGAAGATTACGCTAATATCTTTTGAAATGTCTATTCCAAATACTAGAAAATTGTGTTTTGTGCCAAAATGTAAAACCACAACCACCAATAAATCGAGAAAGTTGTTTTTTCTTGTTCCAATGGATGTCAAAATGCGAAAAAACGTTTAGTACATCTGTCCGTTTCACTGTATTCGCCATAAGTCAAATTATTTTAGTAAAATCTTACTAAAAAGATTAATTAGGTATGTAGGTATTAACATTTCACTATTTATATATTACACAAAACTTAAAATATTTGGTACTTGCGCTGCGTTTGCGAAATTGGTTATTATATGGTATTCGTTAAATTAGATTTTCAAAATAGCTATGTTAAGCGGCCGACAGGTATATTAACTTACTTTTGCATTATTACTCCTCGCATTTCGGCGGCAAAAAATTCACTGTTATTCGAAAAATAATGGGCAACCATTAATCCATCTATTTTAGGTAGATTATCCGATTGCCCTTTTTCAAATCCTTCGTCCATTGTACTGCACATAATTAATTGAATACACTCTATGAACGTAACAACTTGGGTTGTCGACTACAACGGGCGAGCCCGTCACCACAGGGAGTTTAAACGATTAGTCGTTCTATCTCCCTGGAGTGAGCGTAGAAGACTTTGGACAAAAACAATCCGCCGTCTAGCTACGCCACAACCCGTAAGAGACCAACGCCTTACCGCGAGCCAGTAATGATTACCTGGCGGGCCCAACACTCGCGCCCTTACTTCCAATTGTGACCAGATTTATTCAGAGGTATTCACCGTTTCACCGCTTCGCATGGGAGAGGACCGCGCAAGCGACCTCGAACTCGGAACTAATCGAGAGACCGGAGAAATCTGGTCACAATTGGAAGCAAGGGCGCGAGGGTCGGCCCGCCAGGTAACACTGGCTATCTCGCGGTAAGGCGTTGGCTTCTTGCGGGTTGTGACGTAGCTGGACGTTGGATTTGTTCTGTCCAAAGTCTTCTACGTTCACTGCAGGGCGACAGAACAAGAAAATCGTTAAAACGTCCTATGGTGACGGGCTCGCCCGTTGTAGTTGACACCGCAAGTTGTTAGTCAGAGTTAAGGACGCCTTGGTCCGCGATAGATTCGGTGTACACCGTTTCACCGCTTCGTAAGGGAGAGGACCGCGCAAGCGACCTCGAACTCGGAACCAATCGAGAGACCGGAGAAATCTGGTCACAATTGGAAGTAAGGGCGCGAGTTTCTCAAGCCGCTGGGAAGTAATTCCTGGCTTTCTCGCGGTAAGGAGTTGGTCTCTTACGGGTTGTGGCGTAGCTAGATTCCGGATTTGTTATGTCCAAAGTCTTCTACGCTCACTGCAGGTCGATAGAACGACTAATCGTTAAAACGTCCTGTGGTGACGGGCTCGCCCGTTGTAGTTGACAACTCAATATATTAGTCAGAGTGCACAATCGATTGGCTTGCGCCGCACGATGCGCAGACCGTCCAGGAGCGCCAGAGGTTTGATTCCCAGGGGAAATTGACCAAGGCCAGAGTCCTACCCAGGTTCGCACCCCGTGCGTGGAGGCCGTCGGATGGGTGTTGACCCGTGAGTGTGACGGACCCTGAACACATGGGTTTTCGTGGCCAACCCATCATGGGCCCATTAGCTCCCAAAACGTGAACGTAACTCTATGAACGCAACTCTAACGTAACTCTATGAACGTAACAGTATAATGCTCGGACGAAACAAAACAAAATGAAATCCATTGACGAGTAGATTTCGTTAATTCATAGCAAGATACACAGTGCAACCGCTGACAACCGGCAGTTCTCTAATAACGAGAGCGAGCGATCGGAGTGTTGGAAAATGACGTCACACAGTAGCTGGCCGCCCGAGCGCCGGATTCGATATTTACGGGAGTTTTAAATGTGTGCAAAACAAAAACTACTTGGTATTTTTGAATGAAACAAAAACTAATGTATTTATATACATATAAGCTCCAATATGACGAAGTTTCAAGCGAATTTGCAGACCCAGTAACATTCTCCATTGTATAGTTGTATTGGAAATAATGACTTTTTATCATTTATCTTATCTTGTAATTGCATTCAGTCGACAGCACTGAAATGCAATTCCGTTAAGAGGCCGTGTACGAAATCGATGTGGGCCGTGATACCTCTATAATCAATGGTATAATATAACTATAGGTAGGTAGGATTTTCGGAGCCAAAGAGATACGTCCACCCTTTGGAAGCGCTCGGCGGGGACTAGCTGACTTGAGGCGTGCATAGTATCATAGGCGAGTATCATAACGCGAGAATTAGATTGTTTTAAAAGACTTTATTGCCAATTTTCATTAATGTTTTGCATTTTTATTTGAGGAAATGGATTGATATTGAACTAAAGTTTATTTCTGTTGTTTTTATTTTATGAACGAGAGTTCTAAAAGGCCAAAATCAAAAGCATTTCTTCGCCCATTTTCTAAAAAAATTGACAAAGTTAAATATTTTTTTATCAACAATTTTATATGAAAGTAGTAAAAAGTGATTCACTTATTATATAGAGGACTTTCACAACAATACATTGTAATTTTTTTATACCGTTTAGATGTCAAAACGATTCGTAAATATGTTATATTCTAAACCTATTACAGCAAAAATTCACAAACAGTCGCCGGTTTAAGGTCAATTAATCAAAATTCTATAATAATTTTCAAAAAAGTAGCTCACTCATTAGACAATAATATAAATTATATTTTATGTTGTGCAATAAAACTTATAGAAATACAGTATTTTAACCTTAAATTCACGTCTGCAAAATTACGTAAATTCACGAAATGCACAAAATTTCGTGTACGGCCTCTTAAATTTAAAATCCTAATTTGTAGGGGCATAACCTAAGTAACCTAATCCATATTGCTGAACTCGCCATTACAACAATAACATAATTATGCCATTCATTGGGACATATCATTTTGTCAAATTAGTTCGCATGTCAATTACCGACATGAAACCTTTCATGAAACCGTGAAAATTCCATGGAACCGTCCACAATAGCGGTTATATTCCTAAACACAATTATTATCACGCTATTATAAATAAGATAAAACGAATTTACAGCGTGTCGGGTTCCATGCACGGTGGAAGAGAATGAGAAGAAGTCAGTGCTGTGAATAGGGATGGAGAGTAGCAAGTTATCTTTTGATCTCAGCGGGCTTCCATGAGCCGATAGTGGAGTAAATCTACCGGTAAGTTAATTGGGAGCGACCGTGGTCCGCGAAAGATTCGGCATTTATTTATTTATTATTTTCAAATAGTATTCAAGGGCATTACAGATGAATCCAATTCGCCCTTGAATATTAAAGCTGGAGTGTAAGTCTAAAAATAAATGACTACATAACTAAATTAATGCTAACATTGAACAAGAAAAAAACATAAAAATATAAAACTAAATAAAAGACAGATTATGATAAACATGAGATAGCAGGGAGATGCCTTTTTAGCTGCCAAAGGGATGTACAAAAGATATCTATTTCAGTTGGTAAGGAATTAAGAAGAGCTATAACCCTTCCCACTGGCCTGTCTACAAAAATATTTGTACGGTGGTACGGCACATTAAACAATAGATGCGATCTCCTCGCTGTGTAATTTACCGGTACGTACAATTCAAACTTACATAGTATCTCTGGCAAATAAATCGTTCCTTGAATAAGTTTATATGCAAATATAATTAGTGAAATATATCGACGAGTTTCAAGACTGTTGTATCCTACCATTCCTAGCACAAAATCTGACGGAAATAAGTATGGATAAATATTGTATTTTCTGTAATAAATATACCTTTAAAATTTTCTTTGAATACGCTCTACCATCTGAATGTATTTGTTTTCACTTGTACACCAGATGACCGAGTTATATTCAAGTATGCTACGGACTAAACAATTATATAGTAGAAACATTACATGAATATTATTAAACTGTTTGCATATGCGAATAAAAAACCGACCATTTTGCTAGCACGATTGCAAATATTTGTAATGTGTGCACGGAAGTTCAACTGTGTATCAAATGTAATTCCTAGGTCCCTCACCTCGGTTGACCTTTTTAAAATTGACCCGTTTATTGTGTATGGGAAAAAGCAAGGTGTTTTCTTCTTAGTGATGGTTAAAACAGAGCACTTGTTAGTGTTGAATTCCATGTCATTGATAGAGCCCCATCTTGAAAGTGCATCTATATCTTGCTGTAATATTTCCGCTTCTCGAGCATCTGTTATTTGATGAAAAATTTTCACGTCATCAGCGAATAGTGAGCAGTGACTATATTTTACAAATTTAGGTAAATCATTAATGAAAATGAGGAACAAAATCGTAAATGCATACACCCTTTCACCCCTTCGTAAGGGAGAGGACCTTGCAAGCGACCTCGAACTCGTAACCGACAGCAGCGTATTGGCTGCGAGGGCGACCCCCTCCCCAATCGCCGGCTACGGAATGAATAATAATAAAAATAATAGATAACAGATATGTAAGTATGTTTGTCATACAATGACAAGACTCTGTCGGCGCTGTCCATTCCACGCAGAAAGAGACAGTTCCAATTATTGTTTTTTGTCGATGTTTTCGGCGTTGCGTCAATTGCATTGCGTTCGTTCGCTCGCAAAAGACCTAAAAAAATTAACTGTTTTTCCTCAGAGCGAATTGAGATTTGAGAAGCGTGGCGTAACTTCAATTAACCGCTCGCACGACAGCCGAATAACAATATTCGGACAGGCAATTATTGCCCCATTATGCCAATACAATTCATACATAGCTATTCCCCATATCTTGTATTTATTCATTCAAGAAAAGATAGCATCGTGCAAATTAAGGTGGTAATCTAGGGTAGGCTTGATTTTCCCCAACCCGAAAAAACCCACTGGGTTAAATTGGGTAAAACCCACCTAAAAAAAACCCGAAGGTTTTTGATTAATGTGGGTTTTTGAAAAAATACTTGTTTATAATAATTGAATCAATGAACGGATATAGCATTTATATTATATTTTATCAAAACGAAAAAAAGGATGTATTTTGACACACCCAGTCTGTTCCGTAATTTACTCCAGACCATTCCAAATGTTGAGAAGTCTTTCAATTGATGCAGAACTGGCCGGACAAGTGTAATGCCGACTACTTTTGGCATGATTTATAAGATAACTTATGGATAATATTGTTAGGTGGATAGGCAGCAGAAGATGCAAAAACACGGTAGAACACTCAACTTGATTTATTACAAATCTATTACAATACTCTTCAAGCGACAAAGACCCTTATACACACTTCAATATACACTATTTAGTTCTAAAATCGTTTGCACTACTACTCAATACTTTCGCGCCGAAACAGCGCCACTAGCGGTTGTTAGTGTTAACTCTTATCCTGTTGTGAAAATAAAGGGGATCTCCCCGACAACTGACAATAACGATTTTCGGGGAAATTCCCTTCATGGTAGTGTTACAACTTTATTCAGTAGTAAATAGATTTGGATTGGGAGAAAAAATGCAATAAAATAAAACTAAATGTAAAATTAAAATATATTAATTTAAAATTCTCATTGACTTCGAAAAAACCCGAAATTCCCCAAAAAAAGCCCGAAAATCCCCGAAAAAAACCGAAATAACACAGTGGGCAGATATTTTTTGATAAAACCCGGGTTTTTGCTAACCCTGCTTCCTTTGCATATTTTTAAACTTTAGACCTTTAAAATAATATTTATTATCCATTATTAAAAACGTATCATAGCATCTACCGAAGCTGAGCTACAGGAGATTGTTGACTGAGTAAATGAGTGTATTGTCAGCTGATCTCAGGATTAATATCACCAAGACTAAGTCTATGGTCATTTCAAGTAATCCCAATATCCAACCTAGCATATTTGTGGCAGACCATAAACTAGAACATAAACACATTCCAAATTTAAATTCATAGTGACAGCATATTTTAAACATTTCTCAACAATAAATATCAATTATAATTATTAAATGTAGTGAATAAAGTGCAATAATGCAGTCTAGATTAAGCTGCATTTGACACAGGACGCGTCCCGAATGTACTCGATCGCCGTTTGCATATCGGTCTAATTATAATGGGAACCAAAAGTACATAGCAAAAGACCGAGTCAATGGCGGTATAACCATTCCCAACTGGGCAGCCGGTTGGAGAGGTCTCAGCGGCCTAAGGTCCTAAATAGACCTAAAAGTCTGGTGCAGAAGGCAACTGGAGACCACTGCACTATATATCCCTAGTTGTTAGCAATGGAAAAGTCAAAAATAGCCATGGCCACGAGTGCCCGGCGGCCCTTTAATGGGTCAGGGGTGCTAAGAATCCCCGGATGGAAAACTGGACCGGGATCACCAGTACGGAACAGCTTTTCCGGATGGCGCAAGACCGACAAAAGTATTACATTACATTACATTACATTTTCGTCGTGTCCAATTGACGGCTAAAGACCGCTCTTGGACGTGTCAAAATAATTGGGTTATGTAGTAAGTTTCGTTACTACTCTTTACTGAACTACTAGATTGTCAAACTAGAAATATAAATAATCAAAATAGAAGTTTAATATTTGAAGTAGTTAGTGATTCGAAAAGATACGTAGTAAAATTATTTATCGTAATATTCAAATTGTCAGTAAATATAGTACAGATATAACCATATAAATAATCAGACAATAAGACTCTACTTTTTTAAGTAATTTAAATGGGCACAATATTTGAAAAATCATGGCCCTCAAATTCGGCCAAATTATAGAAAGGGTGGCCTATCAGCATCTCCTTGATGTTTTTTTTTAATGTTATGTCCTCCAGCTGTTTAAATTTTGTAGGGAGTAGATTATAGAATTTAATGCTAAGGTACAAGTAGCTTTTCTGTATTCAGAGCTAACGACCAACCTCCAGTAACGGAGAGGCACTTCGAGAAGAAGAAGAATAAACTGGAACCAGTTGAGAAATATAAATACACCCAGTGAGTGTAATCGCTTAAAAAAAGGTGATTTTTGGGATTTTTTAAAAAGAAAAGTTTGTTCTGTGTTTATTTCTATTCTTTATTGTGACATTTCACAATGGGCAGATTTATTGTAGTATGGAAATCTCTTACAACCAACCCTACTATGTCGTGTTTATATATATGCGTAACATGTGTGTAAGTGTGTGTCTTGTTATTGCATTCGATCGACAGAATTGAAAATGCAATTCCGTCAATTTGATCTCAACGGAAAATGGTGACCTAGCCGGGAATCGAACCCGGGACCTTACAATGTAAGATCAGGCGACCTAGCCGTTTTAAACTGTTTTAAAATTTTGATGATATATTTGTGCATAAGTAATGTATACATAGTAATTTTGTTTACATTAATATATACAGTAATGTTTTTTAAATTTATTTTCAGCAAGTTATTCGCCATGTCCGAAAAAAAAAGTTCATCCATTGCTGCAGGCACTGCGGCCTTCACAGCGCCAGAAATAAAAAAAACTCATTAAACTAGAAGCTATTGCCTATACAGTGACCCGGGACTGTACAAAAAATAAATTGAGTCAAAAATGTTATGATTTTCAAAACTTTTTTTCAAAACTCTGCCATTTTGTTAAATTTTATTTGTTTTTCACAATCCTGGGTATAGGTTTGTATAGGCATTACCTACTAGTTTGATGCAGTTTTTAACACGCTTTTATTAGTTTGGCCTGTATGTAACTATGTAATGGAATCTAAGGTAACTTATTTAACCATCTTCCAAGGATCGTAGCGTCATGAAAATTGGCAGCTGTATGTAGTTCTGATGACAATACAATAATATGGTACTGTCGAACTGATCTGATGATGGAATCGGAAGATATGAACTGGAACTTCATGATGGAACATCGTATCATAGCTGTGTTTGGACTTGTTAGAAAAGTCTTGGAATGAACTTTGACCACGATTAGGTTTCAAGGTCTGATGATGAAGCCGGAAGATAGGCACTGGCATTCCATGATGGAATATCGAATATCTAGTTTGATGCGCTTTTTTGTTTTTGATTTCAAGCGCTGGAAAGGCCGCAATCACTGCATCAATGGAGGAACTTTTTTTTTATATATACTTCGGAGATGGCGAATAACTTGTTGAAAATAAAAATAAAACTTTAAAAAAAATTGCTATGTAGACATTATTTATGCACAAATTTATCCTCAAAATTTTGACATTCGATGCAATACTTTTCTTCAAAAAAAAAACCAAAATCACCTTTATTAGGCGATCACACTAGGTGTTATTCGCTCGGTCATGAAAGTTCCCACCCGGTATTTTTGTGCTGTGGATTTTTAAAATTTATGATTTCAAATGCTGGAAAGGATGAGCACCAACGTTGTTTTTGCACCGGCTTGAAAATTTTGGTTCTCCAAAATAAAATACCATAGACGCCGGCCGCTAGAATAATTACGCGCGCCATTTCGCGGATATTTCTGTTAAAATTCCATTGTCAAACATCATAATTTATTTTTCGAGAAATCATCATAATTTTTATTGGTTTTTATGAGCTAATATCTAAATATTTTTGTACGTAAATAAGCAAAACGAAATATTACCTTTGCTAGAGAATCTAATAAAGATCACGATAGTATTTACAATTTCTAAATAGGGTTCCGTATTTTTCCGTAAGACAAGTACAAGTTAGAAATGCCGACTTTTTATCACTTTTTCGACTTTCTCATATTTATTCATAATTATCTAATTGTTTTACAAAATGAGATTTCAATATTCTATATACGAGATTTCATTGTGATCATTGCACAGTTATTCTTTTACTTTCCTGACGACCTATCGGAAAGGAAAGTATTGTGATCGCGCTAAAAAAAAATTATGAGATGAAGATGGGAATATATATATTGAGACTCCCTGAGACGATTGAGACTATTTCCAGACCGATCTCTGTCTGTATGTATGTCTGTATGTCTGTATGTCTGTCTGTATGTATGTATTCTTCCACGATAGCGCCCAGACGCTTAATCGGATTGAGCTGAAATTTGGTATATAAGCTTCTGTTAACCGTCGGAGGAACCCATTAGTTTTTGGAGTCCCTACGCCCTACGGTTGTGGTACCTCCCATACAAATTTGGGGTTCCCGGCGAAAAAATTGTTTCCGCGATAGCGCCCAGACGCTTAATCTGTCTAAGTTAAAATTTGGCATAGAAGCTTCTGTTAACCATCGGAAGAACCTATTAGTTTTTGGGGTACTTACGACCAACGTTTGGGGTACCTGCCATACAAATTTGGGATACTAGAGTAAAAAATGTCGCTGTTTTTTCGCACCTCCCCGGATACTAGTCAGGAAAGTCTTGGGGTGACACAACCGATTTTTTTTGATTACTATAGTACTTCCATAGTTATAGTACTTTTTGTCGAGCGCGCCGATATTGCAAGAAATTCCAATAAATTGCCGCAAAAAGTTCGTGTGGCTATGGAGGATGATAAGAAGCGGTAAGGCGATTGGGGGAGTGAGGGACGGAGGGAGGGAGGGAGGGGGGAGGGGATATACATATATATATATATATATATATATATATATGGTCTGCCATGAAATTATCAAAAGTCATTTAAATGAGCACAATATTTAGTAAGTCATAGCCCTCAAATTCAGCCAGATCATAGAAAGGGTGGCCTATCAGCATCTCCTTGATGGTTTTTTTTTAATTTTTCGTCCTCCAGCTGTTTACCAGTTGTAGGGAGTAGATTATAGAATTTAATGCTGAGGTATTCTGTACTTTCGCCATCAAACAAATTTAGATAAAGCAACAAGAGCTCGGCAACGATGCTGCACGCGTCGATCCCAAGCCATTCATTTCGACGTCCCCCAATTGTAGACCACTTTCGGGCAGAGACATTGCGTTCACATAGCCCCCAGGATACTCAATATGCTAGAGCATTTATGGTTGTTGACTGCAACGAGCGAAACCATCACCCTAGGAAGCTTAAACGATAATGATCGTTCTATCTCCCGTGAGGTGAGCGTAGAAGACTGTGGAGAGTGAGACGGTGTCGACTACAACTGGCGAACCAGTCACCTCAGGCTGGTATAACAATACGTGATCGTTCTTACAGCCCTGGGATGAGCGTAGAAGACTTAGAGATAAGACAAATCTACTTTCTAGCTTTGCCAACATGCCCTTTAGATCCCCCATTATCCTGGGGGGTATAGAATACCCTCCAGACCCATGGATATCATTAAATTAGTAACGCGTGCAAGCACCACGAAATACCTAGCAAGCAAGAAGCCAATGACTAATTTCATCTGAATAATAATTTAATTATTAAAATCGATGAGCGCCCTCTCTCGACCGTCGGATGTACCTGTTTGTTGATGTACCATTTATATCCATATATTTTATTATAGAAAAGTTCGCCAGTGATAAAATGTGTTAAAAAGTTTCTGTGAAACCAGTGAAAATGTCCGTGAAAGTACTCTTATGTATATTCCTAGCGCTAATCGTGGCGGATCAGACTAGCTGTGATGAGTCTGTGGAGATGGAAATCCTGGATTCCATGATGTCGGAGGAGGAACCTAATTTATCGAAAGCGGCGCTCCCGAAGGTTGAAGATCCACCGATGCTCAACCTGGAGCAACTCCAAATCGAGGAACGAATGAAGATGGAAGAGGAAATGAAACAAGGTAAGATAAATTTTAATTATTATTATTATTATTGTGTTTGGTTGGTTCATCGACCCTCCTTTTAAATGTAAAAATATAAATTGATTTCCCTGGAACGGGTATATCCCAGTTGGGCAGCACTAGCCAGTGAATGACAGAGGAACGTTTTTGCCATTTGTTTTAATATTATACTTATTGTAAATGGTTAATTTGATAATTCCAATAAATAAATAAAATAAAAAATAAAATAAAATATTGCGCAGACGATGGCTTAGTTTCGGGAAGGTTATCAGTATACAGTTTATATATTTTTTCTGTGTCCTTGGGGAGTATCTTATGGGGCTTCTAAACGGACTACATTTTCGCTGCAATATGTGGATACATGTGATATCTCACCACACGTGTGATCTCACCCCCTTCCCCCTTGTGATCTTTCGTGATTTTTTTCCGAACCCCCTCCTCCTCTTTTGAGCCTCACGTGATTATTGGACGATCCCTTAGTCGGTGGGCCAGGAAAGTAATAAAACACAGTAAGCCAATTATTCATATTTTAATTGCAGAAATAATCTTATATCATTCTATTTTATTACCCCATTCAATAACTAGTTGTTTTTAATGGATAATAATTGTTATTTTTATGAACATTCATACAAGATACAAATATTGTATGAATAGCTTACTGTAATAGACTATGAATATATATTTTACTATTTAACTGGGGCACATAAAGGCCGATGGTTGTTTCAAGAGCAGTCGCCGTAAGGTCCGCAACCACCCCCGCTCTATAGGAAACAGTACTGCTTCCAGACTCCCCCGACTGTTAGTCAGAGTGCGCAATCGATTGGCTTATGCCGCACGGTGCGCAGACCGTCCAGGAGCGCCAGAAGGTTGATTCCCAGGGAAAACTAACCATAAGAAACTCCCAGGGGAAACCAACCAGAGTCCTACCCAGGCTCGCACTTCATGCGTGGAGGCCGTAGGATAGGTGTTGACCCGTGAGTTTGACCAACCCTGAACAAAATGTGCCAACTGTGCCAAATGTGCCAGAATGTGTCACCAAACAACTAGAGTTGTCAACTTCAACGGGCGAACCCGTCACCTCAGGAAGTTTTAACGATTAGTCGTTCTATCTCCCTTGAAGTGAGCGCAGATAACTAGGACAAAACAGTCCACCGTCAAGCTCCGCCACATGCCCGTAAGAGGCCAACGCCTTAACCGCGAGATAGCCAGGAGTGTTACCCAGCGGGCTTACACTTACGCCCTTACTTCCAATTGCGACCAGATTACTCCAGTCTCTCGATTGGTTACGAGTTCGAGGTTGCTTGCGCGGTCCTCTCCCTTACGAAGCGGTGAAACGGTGTATACCGAATCTATCGCGGACCACGGCATCCTTTGCCCGGCTGTTTACCCAGGATCGGGTAGCCGATGGTCGTTTCAAGAGCAGTCGCCGTAAGGTCCGCAACCACCTCCGCTCTATAGGAAACAGTACTGCTTCCAGACTCCCCCGACTGTTAGTCAGAGTGCGCAATCGATTGGCTTATGCCGCACGGTGCGCAGACCGTCCAGGAGCGCCAGAAGGTTGATTCCCAGGGGAAACTAGCCCTAAGGCCAGAGTCCTGCCCGGGCTCGCACTTCATGCGTGGAGGCCGTAGGATAGGTGTTGACCCGTGAGTTTGACAACCCTGAACAGAATGTGTCTTCGTGGCCAACTCAGCAAGGACCCATTAACTTCCATTTAACTAGCGCACATAAAGGTGCTTCTAAACGGGCCACATTTTCGCTGCAAAATATAGCTGCAAAACATTGCCCGGGAACATTGCTAGCAATATCAGCCATACTATGCAATATACGGAAATATTTTTAGTATATCCCGGTCATATTAGCGTATTTTCCGTATGGCCGATGTTACCGGCCAATATTACTGAACGAAAATACTGCAACATTGCCAGGCCAGCTTTATTCCTGTTTCGTTTTGCGCCATAGGTGCATCCCTTTCTGATGCGAGGCACGACGTACGACATCTTCATTTTATATTTACACTAGCTGACCCGTGCCCACTTCGTTGGGCGGTAAAACTTTTTACTTGTGATGAAATTATGAGTGTGGTTTGGTTAGTACTGAGTGCTATGATTTATTTCCTGACTTCCAAAAGAAGGGTTATATTTTTACTGCATATGTATGTATGTATTTACATGCCAATTTGACTATAATACCGTTATTTGTGAGTGTCTTTTTGTGAGTGTCTTATTTGTGAACGTATTATCTCTATTTATGCAGTAAAAGGGAACTTATATGCAGTAAAAGAGAAAAGTCTTTTGTTTGTCAGTCACTTGAGACGATAAATTTACTTATTTTGATAATAATTCATAATTGTTGATAATATGACCAATAAACATAACCTAACGATTTAAAATATTTTTTAATATAAAATACTACCTTTTGTTACTTAAATATAAAAGTTAGACATATGCCGTCGCTGACTTTTTTGTAGGCATTATCAAGCTCTACAACTTTTCTCTAGAACTTAATCATATATCTCTCATCGTTAAGGAAGCGTTAGTTAGAAACGTTTTCGTTGGACCGTTTTTTCCGACTTACTTTGGAAATCCGACTACCGCGAAAAAGTCTTTTCATTTTTCGGTTTAATATATAGCCTATGACACTCACAAATAACGTGGCTTTCTATTGGTAAAAGAATTTTCAAAATAGGTTCAGTAGATCCATAGATTACTTCCTACAACGTCACAAACTTTACCTCTTTATAATATTAGTATAGATTATCAAATAATTAATTTTTTGATCTATTAAATATTAATATCTATTCTGATATGTTATGTACAATTGCGTGAATAATTTATGTTATTAATTAGTGTATTTAAATGATTATATACATCATTAATAGATAATTGTATTGTGAATTTATTATTAAGGCCCCTTTCCGAGTTCACACGACTAAAAATTTAGGTATTTTTGCAATGCCACGCGTCCGCGCGCTTTCGATATATACATAAAGATGTATAGGTATACCGAGGCGACAAGGGAATACGTCCCACCGTTGGCAGTTGCCAATCACCAATGACGATTTCGGCTTCACGCGTCGTGTAATATAGTCGATTTGGCTTTTCAATTATAATATAATAAATTATCAAATGAATAGTTTTTTATAAAGTAAAAATTAGATTACAATAATAAAATAACTTATGATCACTGTGTTATTTTTTATATCACTAAAAAGTATCTTTAAAAAATAGAAAAAAAATAATGTTTGGCCATAACATTTCTGGAAATTACGTAATTTCAAACATTTTTTTCTTATATTTTTTGTATGGAAGTTCCAAAAACTGTCTTGGTACTATGCAAATAGACCATACGCTGGTGTAAATAGTATTTTTTTTAATATTGAGAATCATTTCTAGGTTTTTCAAAAACTGAAGACAAATCTTGCTCGTTTTCATATTTTTCGAAAACAGTAACAGAATAAGATAATTTACAATTAATATGGAAATAATTTACCAATTTCGTTTTGGCGAAATGATAGCTTAAAGACCGGGTTTTTAAAATCCGGCATTATTGTATTAAAATTCTTTTTCGTGTTCTCACAACCAGGCCGAAAAATTATGCTTCATATAGTTTTTGGCCGCCACGGCCTTTTAACATTCTGGGCCAGATCAAAGCTTGGCTTCTTTATTTACCTCAAAGATCAGACCATTAAGTAGCATGGGGAAGGCTCTACAACGGTAAGGGGGTGTTTTACGGCGAATGGGGTAGTACACTTGGTCAGAATTCGTGAGATACTGAATGCAGGAGGTTACATGAAAATATTAAGGCATCATGCGATTCCATCTGGACGCCGCTATGTTTGAAGATCCACCAATGCCCAACCTGGTGCAACGAAGATTGAAGAGGATATGAAACAATGTAACTGAATGAAGATTGAAGAGGATATGAAACAATGTAACTGAAAATATTTCGCTGACGATGGCTTAGTTTCGGGTTGATTGGGCTCGATTGCGTTTCTTCGTGAACTAAAATCGGAAATTAGCGTGTGAACGAGACAGGGCAAAACGCTAGAGCGGAGTGTGAGATGACCGGTTGTCACTTTCTCACATTAAAACTGCCCGCCAAGATCAAATCTTAGACCGCACGAAATATGGTCGAATTTATTCGGACGAGTATAAGTTCGGCAGGTAGTATTTATCGACGATCGTTCGTTTCATATCCCGCTCTAACGCATTGCTCTGTCTCGTTCGCTTGGACTAATTTTAGTTTTAGTTCACAAAGAAACGCAATCGAGCCCATTATCGGTGTAGAATTAAAATTATAAAACTACTTTAAAAATGTATATTAATAGTAGTCAACAGCATTGGTTATCTAACGTAATAGATTGCTCAATACCGTACTATGATTTGGCAGCTCAGATTTTACATCGAAACGCAATTAATATTAAGTTCAATATGGCGGCATTCATGGTATAACAGTATGGCGGTGCAATGAAAAAAGCCGACGAACTTGCTAAGACAGGAGGGAACGTTATACGGCCCTGAACCTTGCTGTGGCTTACCAAAAAGCCTTGCAAACCTAATGCTCAAACAAATATGTTTAGAACAATCCGTCAACCACTGGAACAACACGCCAGGGTTGAACCAATCCAAAGCGTTAATTAGGGATTACGACCCTAAGACGGCCCGTGAGGCCTTATCGCTAAATAGGAACAATCTACGCCGAGGAAACTCCCCTGCACCTCATGTGCGAGTGTGGCACGCTGATGCGTAAAAGATACACCCACTTGGGTGGTCATTACCTCCACCTGAGGAGGTGAAACAATCTAGCGCCAAAAGCCTGTTGAGGTTCTTAAATGAAACGAGGCTTAGCGCATAACTATAGTAGGTGGCGAACACAATAGATCAGCAATGGTCGCAGTGTTACAAGGCTCATAAAGACCTTAGGAAAGCCCCACACAACAAATACAAATAAAAACAAAATCTTATGAATGTTGGCTATAAGAGCTTCTTACTTTAGGCAATAAGTCCGCCTGCTGTATGTTTTACTTAAAATATGCAATAAAGAATGTAAATTACCATATCTATTAGGTCAAACAATCTATACTAATATTATAAAGAGGTAAAGTTTGTGACGTTGTAGGAAGTAATCTCTGGATCTACTGAACCGATTTTGACAATTCTTCTACCAATAGAAAGCCACGTTATTTGTGAGTGTCATAGGCTATATATTTATCCGAAAAATGAAAAGACTTTTTCGTTGGTAGTCGGATTTCCAAAGTAAGTCGGAAAAAACGGTTGAACGAAAACGTTTCTAACGAACGCTGCCTTAACGATGAGAGATATATGATTAAGTTCTAGAGAAAAGTTATAGAGCTTGATAATGCCTACAAAAAAGTCAGCGACGGCATATGTCTAACTTTTATATTTAAGTAACCAAAAGGTAGTATTTTATATTTAAAAAAATATTTTAAATCGTTAGGTCATGTTTATTGGTCATATTATCAACAATTATGAATTATTATCAAAATAAGTAATTTATCGTCTCAAGTGACTGACAAACAAAAGACTTTTCTCTTTTACTGCATATAAGTTCCCTTTTACTGCATAAAAAGTTAAAGAGATAATACGCTCACAAATAAGACACTCACAAATAACGGTATTATAGTCAAAATTGGCATGCAAATACATACATACATATGCAGTAAAAATATAACCCTTCTTTTGGCAGTCAGGAAATAAATCATAGCACTCAGTACTAACCGAACCACACTCATAATTTCATCACAAGTAAAAAGTTTTACCGCCCAACTAAGTGGGCACGGGTCAGCTAGTTTACTATAAATGTAAATATTTTTTTGCTTACTTTTCAGCTCAAAATGAAACATCACCTGGTCACCAAAGTGAAGATGCCCACTCTCAGTCAAAGCAAAGAAATCGCCATCGACTTCCAAGATTCCGAGATAGATTCAACCACCCTATTGGCACTGAATCTTAATGAACAGAAGCATGAATCTTCGGGCAAAGAAGACAACAAAACCACGGATTCCGCAGCCGCTGAAGAAGGTGACGTGAAAGGTAATAATAATAATTATTATTATTATAATTATAAGAATAATAATAATAATAATAAAAGCCTTTATTCGTTGACCGTATTGTACAATTTGCCTTATGAGATAAAACAATATATTTTTTAATTTTTAAGCTATTGCATAGCTTTTATCGCGGGCCTAGCCAGCGCGGCGACCGAATGAAGAAATTTCTTAACGAAAATTAATGATTTTAAACTGATAATTACGTCTAAACGAGTACTGCTTGCGATTCGAAAAAAAAATATATGTTAAACAAGAACATTTTCCTAATATTCTTAGCTTTGAATATTTTAGATTTTGTTTATATTACATACTGTAATTATTTGTGAAATCAGGTCTAACCGAACACAAAAACGACTACTACGCAAATACTATCTGGCGTATTATTATGAAACCTGCACCATTTTAAGGATAAATTAATTATCTATCTTTTTATCTACAGTTTTTTTTGCTTCATCGAATAAAAAATTCGTGCGCGGCGCTCTATCGGAAGACGTTTAAATTATTCCGTATCATTTGCTACCGCAGCCGCAAATGATTCGGAATAATTTCAACGTTTTCCGATAGAGCGCAGTTATCTGATATCAGATAAAATAAAATAAATAAATAATTATAATTGCATAAGTTGTTATAAAATGCTATGCAATAGCTTTACCGCGGCAGCCCCCGAGTGCCACACGTATTTTAAATCTAATTTTTAAATAAGGTAGTGCTTCAGCAGCCAGTTTTTTGATCAGGATGTCCTTCGACATAGCCTCCCCCATTTTCTTCCATTCATCTCTGTCCCGTGAAAAGTAGATAGATATAAATAACAGAATAAACCCAATAAATGTCAGATTTTTTCCGACTCTTTTATTGACATTGAATAGCAAATTACTCTTTCATATCGCGTAAAATGAGAAATGCATAATACTCTTGCTCTTCTCTATCCTATACACGGACCGGTGGCATAGTGGTTAAGGTCGCCTGATCTTACATTGTAAGGTCCCGGGTGGGAGCTAACGGCCCATGATGAGTTGGCCACGATGACCCATGTGTCAGGGTCGGTCACACTCACGGGTCAACACCATCCGACGGCCTCCACGCACGGGGTGCGAACCTGGGTAGGACTCTGACCAGCGAACCAGTTTCCCCAGGGAATCAAACCTCTGGCGCTCCTGGACGCTCCTGCGCACCGTGCGGCGCAAGCCAATCGATTGTGCTCTCCGACTAACAGTCGGGGAGTCTGGGAACTGTATTGTTTCCTATAGAGCGGGGGTGGTTGCGTACCTTACGGCGACTGCTCTTGAAAGGACCATTGTCCATCCGATCCCGGTTCAGAGCCGGGCAAAGGACGCCTTGGTCCGCGATAGATTCGGTATACACCGTTTTACCGCTTCGTAAAGGAGAGGCCCGCGCAAGCGACCTCGAACTCGGAACCAATCGAGAGACCGGAGAAATCTGGTCACAATTGGAAGTAAGGGCGCGAGTGTCTCGAGCCGCCGGGAAGTAATTCCTGGCTTTCTCGCAGTAAGGAGTTGGTCTCTTACGGGTTGTGGCGTAGCTAGACGTTGGATTGTTTTGTCCAAAGTATTCTACGCTCACTGCAGGTCGATAGAATGACTAATCGTTAAAACGTCCTGTGGTGACGGGCTCGCCCGTTGTAGTTGACAACTCAATATGTAAGGTCCCGGGTTCGATTCCCGGCTGGGTCACCATTTTCCGTTGGGATCAAATTAACGGAATTGCATTTTCAACTCTGTCGATGAAATGCAATAACAAGACACACACTTACACACATGTTACATGCACACACATGTTACATATAAACATGTCATAGCAGGGTTGGTTGTAAGAGATTGTCATATGACAATAAACCCGCCCATTGTGAAATTTCACAATAGAGTAGAAAACTCTCCCCCAATCAACATCATCCTTTCTCCACGAGCTTTTCGAATGCTGCATACCTGGGTCACGTGCTTAGACACAACAGGTACGAACTCCTGCAACTGATTATGATGGGAAAAGTTGCAGCGAAGAGGAGACCTGGCCGTAGATGGAAATCTTGGTCGCGGAACATTCGAGAATGGACCGGGATTACGAGTGTCACTGAATTGTTTTGTCTGGTGAAAGACAAAAAGAAGTATGCGGAGCTGACTGCTAACCTTCACTAGTTGGAGAGGCACCCTAAGAAGAAGAAGACGGGCAAAACTGCTTGAAACTGCCGTAAAGTTTTCCCAGTGCGCGACGCAGAGGCGCGGTTCTGGTAAACATAAATATAAATGCTTGACAAGCATGCTTAATGTGTCATTAAGCCACGTGTTGCATTGCTTGTCAGGCATGTAAATGCTCTTGATAAGCAATTTTGATAGTATATGAAGCTTTTTAACCCCTAGAGCCCCAATTGGCCGATATCGGCCACAACACGATTGAGCGTGACAGCCCCCCCCCCCCCGTCTTTAAATCTTTCCCAAAATTTTTAATCAAAAAAAAATATTTCGTTGTGACTTTTACTGATTCACCCACTACATTTTACTGATTTACCCACTTCAAAGATGTCACTAATTAAAAACTCAAGCCGTGTTATCGGCATCTGTATAATTTCGCCAAATGTTCCAGGTACGCCTGCGATGGAAGATACATCTAACGAAACCAATGTGAACCATTTAAACAATTCCGAGCCAAATGATTTGATTATAGGCGACCGAACTGCCAGAAAAGAAGAGGAAGATGATGAACAAAAAGACGAAATTGATGGAAAAGGTTTGTAGGAATATTATCGAACATTATTATGTATTAGTAAAACATGTCGTTGCTTAATTTCTACGTTGATATCTACGAGAGAGAAAAAGATCTTTAGAGGTAAAACAGATTTAGCTGGCAGGTCACGAGCGCCAACTTCCACCGCGTGAAGATGAACAGAGAAGCTTTACTGGGTGACGGCATTTGAGAGTTAACTGTTCCATGGGAATCAAATATTCCAAAAGACCACTAGTACAAATTAAATAAAAATCATGACAGAGATCTCGAAAGATGGCCTTTATTGTAGAATTACTTGTTTTATGAGCATCAAATACCCCAAAAGACCACGAGTACAAATTAAATAAAAATCATGACAGAGATCTCGGAAGATGTTCTTTATTGTAGAATTACTTGTTTTATGAGCATCAAATACCCTAAAAGACCACGAGTACAAATTATATAAAAATAATATAATACCTATATACCATACTATTATCTATTTTGCCTCTTCCTTTCACCTCACTTCCCATCCTTAGTTAGTTAGTTAGTTAGTTTTCCTGGGCTATTTCCCGCGCTTGCCCTCTTGATTGGGCCGTTGTGCGTGGCTCATGTTTCTATTTATGTTACTCCAGCCAACCCAGGCTGTCCCAGAAGGTTAGCAGCCTGTTTAGGTTGCTACAGGCCTCCGGGACAGATGCTGGAGATTGTAGTATTCTTGCCCGTTGCTCTGCCAAGCTCCTGCATTCCATGAGCACATGCTGTGGCGTTTCTTCTTCCTCCATGCATCCTCTGCATAGAGGGCTGTCTGTCACACCTATGGTAAACAGGTGTGTGTTTAAGGACAGTGGCCTGTCATAGTACCTATGACTACGGATTTTGTCCTTTTTTAATCAGGTGAGGTTGCGGGCAAGTTTTTTTAGGCGCTTCCGGAACCGCATTCTTTGTTTGCCTGCATCCTGCGTTTTTTTTCCATTCTTTAAGGTGGGTTTCGTCGGTGTTCCTGCGTAGCCATGTTTTTATTTGGGCCTGGGGTATGGGCATCGAGGGTTCCGGTCCATATACTATTTCCTTTGATCCCCTTTTGGCCAGTTTGTCTGCCGCGTCGTTGCCCAGCGAGTCGCTGTGCCCTTTAATCTATTGCAGGGTCACTCTATTTGACCTTGCAATGGATTGAAGCGCATTGTGGCATTCCAGTACAAGGACAGAGGTTATAGTATTTTTTGCTAGCGCTTGTAGCACGGAGGCACTGTCGGAGACAAATTTCAAGCTTAGGTCTCCGACATCTTTGGCTGCAACTGCCTGTGCTGCTCTGGTGATGCCAATGCATTCTGCTTGGAAGATCGTATTTAAGTTGCCTAGGGTAGTGGTACTTCCCATCCTTATTCCCCCCATTCTCAAGCGGAATCAATATTACATTACATTACATTTTCGTCGTGTCCAATTGACGGCTAAAGACCGCTCTTGGACGTGTCAAAATAATTGTGCTAGGTAGTAAGTCTCGTTACTACTCTTTACTGAACATACATAGGTAGTCAAGAATTAACTACTAGATTGTCAAACTATAAATATAAATAATCATAATAGAAGCCTAATATTTGAAGTAGTTAGTAATTTGAAAAGATACGAAGTAAGATTATTCATCGTAATATTGAAATTGTCAGTAAAATGTTAAATAATCAAATCAAATCTACGTTATGCATTTTAAACCAAAAGTACATGTATAAGACCATATAAAATAATCAGACAATAAAGCTCTACTTTTTAAGTAATTCAAATGAGCACAACATTTGAAAAATCATGGCCCTCAAATTCGGCCAGATTATAGAAAGGGTGGCCTATCAGCATCTCTTTGATCTTTTTTTTTAATTTTATGTCCTCCAGCTGTTTCAATTTTGTAGGGAGTAGATTATAGAATTTAATGCTAAGGTACAAGTAGCTTTTCTGTACTTTTGCCAGTCGTATTCGGGGTACGCATAAAAGGGAACTACCGCGGGTATGATGCGAGTGAATGTCTGCATTAATTGGTGTTTTTGTTAGGTGCTGTCTAGCATACATTAAACACTGGTATATGAACGCCGAATACATAGTCATTTATTTATTTTTTTTATTTATAAGTACTTATTGCAATGGTTACGACTAATTATACCAAACAAGTTCAAGAATCAAACATAAACAGTTCAGAGAAACCGTCACATCGTGTTTGGCACCTGCCTAAAACTCATCTAACTAGGTCAACTAAGGCCTGTATCTAGATGAGCTAATTACAATACGTATAATGACAATGATAAGCACGTCATATCAGGTAACTACATATAACTAAACAAAATATTTACTAGCTATAATATCTATAAATATATATATATTACCATTACCCTTGCCTTGATGAAATATTCTTTGCATGAGGTCCTAGTCGTTACCTGATACATGCTGCGCAGTGCTCTCTTTTGCAAAAAAAGATTCTTTTACTGGTTGCGGCACTTCCCCAAAACAGTAGTCCATAAGTCATTAATGAGTTAAAATACGCAAAGTATACTGATATAAAATTATATTGCGTTCATTTTGTATACTTTATATTCAGAATCACATTAATGGATTTTTGTCACTTTTAAATAGGTTTTTATTGCATTGTATATAGTTGTTATGATGGGCTAAAAATAAAATTATGATGGGCCCGATTACGGTCGGTGAATTCCATGGCAGATCCATTTGTATCTTTACTATTACCGAAGTAAGTAAACAGTCGAGAGAGACTTACCATACTCTGATGCAATTGATATAATGAACAGACGGATTTATAATCACTTACCTGTGAAATAGAAGAAAAAAATATATTATTTTATTTTGCAGTCATCCAAGAAACCTAAATGACAGAAATATTTATAGTACAAAACTAACTTGATTCAAACACCCAATAGTCAAACCAATGATAACAATAATAACATGCAATTATTAGTGCTATCTATCGCATTTTTATACAGGCTGAACACATAATAGAAATAACACGGAGAGATTATTATTTTATTATTTACTAGCTGACCCGTGCCCACTTCGTTGGGCGGTAAAACTTTTTACTTGTGATGAAATTATGAGTGTGGTTCGGTTAATACTGAGTGCTATGATTTATTTCCTGACTGCCAAAAGAAGGGTTATATTTTTACTGCATATGTATTTGCACGCCAATTTGACTATATTACCGTTATTTGTGAGTGTCTTCTTGTGAGTATCTTATTTGTGAGTGTCTTATCTCTTTAACCATTTATGTAGTAAAAGGGAAATTATATGCAGTAAAAGGGAAAAGTCTTTTGTTTTAAACACTTGAGACGATAAATTTACTTATTTTGATAAGAATTCATAATTGTTGATAATATGACCAATAAACATGACCTGATTTAAATTATTTTTTTAATATAAAATACTACTTTTTGTGACCTCAATATAAAAGTTAGACATATGCTGTCGCTGACTTTTTTGTAAGCATTATCAAGCTCTACAACTTTTCTCTAGAACTTAATCATATATCTCTCATCGTTAAGGCAGCATTAGTTAGAAACGTTTTCGTTCGACCGTTTTTTCTCCGACTTACTTTGCAAATCCGACTACCAAGAAAAAGTCTATTCATTTTACAGATTAATATATAGCCTATGACACTCACAAATAACGTGGCTTTCTATTGGTAAAAGAATTTTCAAAATCGGTTCAGTAGATCCAGAGATTACTTCCTAAAACGTCACAAACTTTACCTCTTTATAATATTAGTATAGATTATTATTTATTCTGGACAGGCAGGTTTGCTGATACGTCTAGATGAGATTATGTAACGCTAAACAATATTAGCAATATAATATAAACAATATTAACAAGTTTTTAGGTACAAATTGAGTCTGTTTTTAAATTGATTGACAGAGATTGCACTAATCACTTCAAATGGTAGTTTATTCCACATGTCCTTCTCTCCCCACTTGTCCTTCTCTCGGCCACTCTATTTGGCAGAACATTCTTAAGAGGATAAGATTTAAATTTTGTACGGTTGAGTTTTTTGTTGTGACCTTGAAGATTTGTGTTGACGTTCAATTTGTAAATATTCTTCAGTCCAGGTACATCATAATATTGTGTTAAAATGTTATATGTCTCAATCAGGTCCCCTCTTTGTAAAACAGAGTAATTGTTACTCTGAAAAACTACAAAATACTAAAATATACTACTTTTGCTATAATAGTCACTTGACACAATCTTTATCGGGTCGGGAGCAGTGTGGTCAGGGAGGTTGGGGGGGGGGGGAGGGTTTGAAGGGTTTGGCGTGCACGGGGAGTTTTCTGCTTGCCGGGAAAGTCTTGGGGTGATGACCAATTTTTTAATTCCTTAAAGTAACGTTATTTTTAGCAGGGAGCTAATGGGCCCTTGCTGAGTTGGCCACGAAGACCCATTCTGTTCAGGGTTGGTCACACTCACGGGTTAATACCCATCCGACGGCCTCCACGCATGAAGTGCGAGCCCGGGCCGGACTCTGGCCTTAGGGCTAGTTTCTCCTAGGAATCAACCTTCTGGCGCTCCTGGACGGTCTGCGCACCGTGCGGCGTAAGCCAATCGATTGTGCACTCTGACTAAGAGTCGGGGGAGTCTGGAAGCAGTACTGTTTCCTATAGAGCGGGGGTGGTTGCGGACCTTACGGCGACTGCTCTTGAAATGACCATCGGCTGCCCGATCCTGGGTGAACAGCCGGGCAAAGGATGCCGTGGTCCGCGTTAGATTCGGTATACTTTGTTTCACCGCTTCGTAAGGGAGAGGACTGCGCAAGCGACCTCAAACTCGTAACCAATCGAGAGACTGGAGTTCTGGTCGCATTTGGAAGTAAGGGTGTGAGCGTAAGCCCGCTGGGTAAGTCGTTGGCCTCTTACGGGCATGTGGCGGAGCTTGACGGTGGACTGTTTAGTCCAAGTCTTCTGCGCTCACTTCAGGGAGATAGAACGACTAATCGTTAAAACTTCCTAAGGTGACGGGTTCGCCTGTTGTAGTTGATAACTCCAGTTGTCATTTTTATCACAATAAAGTTATTCTATTTTATTCTATTTAACGACATTATTTTATTTTATTAACATAATTTCAACGAGACTGCAATTTCTAATCTAGTATAAATCTTCATTTCAGAGATGGAAAAATCAGAAGTACCAAATACCCGACGTATCATAGTGGCAACATTGAACAACGAATATGGGGTATACGAGTCACGGAACGATGGCAATAATTCTGTGGAAGACGACAGCGAGGGACATCGAGATCAAACGGATGCTCCAACTGCAGAGGATTTTATATCGAAGCGAGTGCTAGGATACGACGAGGACGAGTTGGAACCGGTAAGTCATCAACATCATAATTAGCGCTACAAATCATTCCACTGTATTTTTTTTAATTTGTTGAGTGGGGCTTTTCTAAGGTCTTTATGATCCTTGTAACACTGCGACCATTAGTGATCTATTGTGTTCGCCACCTACTATAGTTCTGCGCTAAGCCTTGTGTCATTTAAGAATCGCAGCAGGCTTTTGGCGCCAGATTGTTTTATCTCCTCAGGTTGGAGATAATGACCACCCAAGTGGGTGTATCTTTTACGCATCAGCGGGCCATACTCGCACATGAGGTGCTGGTGAGTTTCCTCTGCTCCTTCCTGCACATTTTTGTGTCTCTGAGCTTGAGGTTAAACATGTGTTTGTTCAGGTCAGGATAGGGCCTCACGGGCCGTCTTACGGTCGTAAGCCTTAATAATCGCTTTGGAATGATTTAACCCTGGCGTATTGTTCCAGTGGTTGACGGATTGTTCTAAACACATTTGTTTGAGCATTAGGTTTGCAAGGCTTTTTGGTATGCCACAGCAAGGTACAGGGCCGTATAACGTTCCCTTTACTCCCGTCTTAGCAAGTTCGTCGGCTTTTTCATTTCCCTCGATTCCTGCATGGCCGGGAAGTCATCTTAGAATTACCCTGTTCTTTTCGCCCAGGGAATTCAGTAGTGATATGCAGTTTTGAACTAGCTTTGAATTAATGGTATTCGAGGCCAGTGCCATAAGAGCTGCTTTGCTATCCGAATAGATATGGTGGTTGGCGTAGTTCTTATATCAGAACATTCAATAATGGCGTATACCTCCGCTTGGAATATGGAGGCGTATTTCCCCAAGTTTACTTTTCTTTCGAAGTTTGGTCGCTCTCCATATATGCCACAGCCTACGTCAAGTCCCGGTTTGGACCCATCAGTATACCATTTAAGGCTACCGGCCTCCCATTGCAATTGGCTTTTTAGCCAGTCGTCTCTGGGCGGCAGTTCCACTGTAAAAAGTAAAACCAGTTCCACTGTATCCTAGGCTTTGATTTTCTAGTTAAATTTAGGAATAGTAGTAGAAACATTTAGGATTGTATAATTACTGCAAATGGATCACTGATGCATGATTGATCATGATGAGCGGTAGCGAATAGTTTCACAACTTTAGAACAGCTTAGGCCGTAAGATTCATCGTGTCTGATCGGTCCAACCTTTGAATCAACTCCCATTCAGAAGACCCCTCGTGTGCAAGGCTACCCCGTGTAAGACTCTCGCGCCTCAGTCGTCACTGGGGGATTGCCTCCCGGCGCTATTTGACGATTTGCGCATCGTTCGGCGACGCCAATCGGTTGTGCACCCCTAATTGCTGAAGGAGTCTGGGGACTATGGAAATATACTGTCCCCTAAGCAGCGGGGGTGGATGTTGATCTGTCGTCAACCACTCTTGAAATGACCATTTGACTACCTGATCCTGAATTCAGAGCCGGGCAAAAGATGCCATTGGTCCCGCGATAGATTCAAACTGAATCACCGCTGGATTTATTGCAGGTAAATGCCGCGTAAGCGGCATCGGTCCCTCGATTATGGAGAAAGGTTTTGTATTGGAGTGTTTTTGCTTTTAGAGCCGTCCCGCACAAACTGTATTGGGGGTTTGGAGGGTATTGCCAAGCCCTTGTTGGCACGAGCCACTGAGAGGCTAATTACTTCGCGAATAACAGCGAGGCCTTTGTCGTGGAATATACCAGGGGAGTCTCGAAACGTATGTTTCCCTAAGCAGGGGGGGTTGTTGTCTACCTGATGTCAGCCATTTTCAAAACGATCCATTGGCCACTTGATCTCATGTGATATTGACGTGCAAAAGGCGCAACGGTCTGCGATAAATTTAATCTGAATTGCTGCTAACATCAGGTAGAGGCCGCGCAAGCGACTTTGAAACTATGACCAGACTGGAGGATGAAAAAGCCAGTATTAAACTAGTAAGTAGTAAGGAAGCGAGGTCAGCCCGCTGCATTCTTTTCCCATGGCCGCGCCAAAAAGCATTGAACTCTTATGGGTTGTCGGTGGAGTGACCCTGCAATGGATAAGGGGCACAGCGACTCACTGGGCAACGACGCGGCAGACGAACTGGCCAAAAGGGGATCAAAGGAAATAGTATATGGACCGGAACCCTCGATGCCCATACCCCAGGCCCAAATAAAAACATGGCTACGCCGATAGGAACACCGACGAAACCCACCTTAAAGAATGGAAAAAAAACGCAGGATGCAGGCAAACAAAGAACGCGGTTCCGGAAGCGCCTAAAAAACTTACCCGCAACCTCACCAGATTAAAAAGGGACAAAATCCGCAAAGTCATAGGTACTATGACAGGCCACTGTCCCCTAAACAAACACCTGTTTACCATAGGGTGTGACAGACAGCCCTCTATGCAGAGGATGCATGGAGGAAGAAGAAACGCCACAGCATGTGCTCATGGAATGCAGGAGCGTGGCAGAGCAACGGGCAAGAATACTACAATCTCCAGCATCTCTCCCGGAGGCCTGTAGCAACCCAAACAGGCTGCTAACCTTCTGGGACAGCCTGGGTTGGCTGGAGTAACATAAATACAAACATGAGCCACGCACAACGGCCCAATCAAGAGGCCAAGTGGGGGAAATAGCCCAGATAAACTAACTAACTAACTAACTATGGGTTGTCGGTCTAGTTAGACACTTGGAGGTGTCAACTA